>OY720679.1:76075131-76675131 GCA_963170755.1 Amphimallon solstitiale | reverse complement strand
GCAGTTTTAATTTAATGGATAAATTTAACAGATACCGCCATCTTTGACAGAAATGTCAAAAGTTAACCTGCACTAGATGGCAAATTTTCAGAAGAAACAGAATATGAACAGAAATAATAAATGTTGTATTTAAAAATTCAAAATTAACATCACTTACGGTTTGACCGGAAGTGATGGAAAAACTGAGTGTACCTGAGGAAGCCCACCAATCACTCATATATATGGTCCGAATTTCAAAGCTTTATTTTAACTAATAAATAAATGGCGTGCTGATACATGATCTCGTTAACACCCGGTATAGGACCCTTAATACAAAAGGTTGTTTAAGCGAACAATATAACTACCTGAGTCTGATAGACTCAACATCTCCGCTGACGGGTTAAAGTGTTACCTAACCTTGAGATACTATTTTGTCGAACATCCCAACGAAATTTCGGAGTTACATACAATATTGTCTGGGGTACCCCAAGGTAGTGTCCTCGGTCACACTTTATATTTCATATATACAGCTGACGTACCCAAGACCAAAATAACAACTTTAGCTACTTTTGCTGATGATACACCGGTTGTATCTTCCCACCGACACTCAGATACGTGTATATATATACACGCAATCCAAAAATGGTTGGATAATTGAAGAATAAAAACTAGTGGCGGCTGGTGAGTACGTTATACTCCCAGTGGGAGTATATCGCCGATAATAAACAAGTCAGTTTTGTGTATGTACGTGCCCCAATAAAACGTAATCACCAGCCCCCACTGATAAAAAATAAATTGGATATAAGTACTTGAATCATAATAAAATAAAAGTATAATTTGTTATGTTTGGCTTTATAAGTACAACATTTACATATAGTACAAAAGATACTTACTAGTAATGATGAAAATCATTAAAACACAATAATTTTCAATTATTTTGACTAATTATTTAGATATCATACTTTCCAGAACATTTAAGAATAATTGCCACACTGTAAACAAAAAATAATACCATCTTAGTTGTCTGGGTAGGTGCGCATCATTTCTAAAATAACTGAAGTACTCTACCTATTTCAGAGAGAAAGCCTGTATTAAATTATAAGAAGCAAGTTTGCACGAACAACTTCCTTTAACGTGACTGTCTCAAAGTAAATAGACTAAAACGTTACCAAACATACATATAAAACTAAAGAAGTTTATGAAGCATTTCCGTGTAGTAGTTATGCACTCGACAAGTTGATTTCACGGCTGAAGAAAAACTTTATTAAACAGCTTTTCTCACTTCATTGGAGAATATGGAATAAAATCTATTTTATAGAAAGAAATTTTTGATGATCTCAAAAGAGTTCATAAAGCTACTTATAACAAATTGTGCCATAGTTGGATTGCATATATTCTTAGTAATAATTACTGCGACTTGCAGATTAAATAAATTATTTGATCGCCAACCGTCAATAAAGCGTTTTACGGAAGTAAACAAACACTTTATCGTACTGTAAAGTAATACACTTTATCTACCGCAGTGCCATAAAATGTCATTATTTTTTAAATTAAAAATTTTAGCGGTTGCCGATAATTTTATAACACATTACATCAGTAAAGTGCATTTATCGATCTTGTCTGTTACTCGCCTCGCTTACTTCGCTCGCATGGCTCATAAATAGACTTGGTCGATAAAAGATCACTTCAATAACTTGGTACATAAATAACTATTATCGCCAATCGTCAATAAAGCGATGCATTACCATAGCATTTTATGGAAATAAATAAACAGTTTATCATACACACTGTAAAATAGTAGTAGTTTATACAACGAGTCAATAATAACAGTTATTATTCCCGAGAGCCGAGTTTACGAAACGAGCCGCGAAGCGGCGAGGGAGTAACTTGGAGTAACTCGGCTCGAGACATTAGACCTAAATCGTTTGTCACTGTCATAAATGTGAAAGTATTTATATCTTTATTTTTTAAATTACACATTTTTGCCGTGGGCAATAACATTTTGTGTAAAGTGCCTTTATCGAACGCGCCTGCTACTCGCTTCGCTTGCTTCGCTCGCTTGGCTCATAATCAGACTCGTTCGATAAAGGATCTCTGCTGATTTTGTACGTAAATAACTATTATCTGAAATTGGCAGTAAAGAACAGTAAATCATTATTGTACGATTTTGGTGTATGTTAGCTTGCATAAGTTGTCACTAGTTGACAGTGGAAGTGGTGATAATTGTACCATCACAATAAATAATCGAAAATATAATAAAGACTTGTTTTGCGTTATTATGAACGATTTTAGATAAAATTTAATGTGCAACTGGGCAGTAAAATTCGTGATAAAAGATGTACTGTTATTGAAACAAAGAACTTGATTGAAATCGCATCATATTGATCTATGAAAAATGCTAAATGCAGACCACCTATGATGAAAGTATTTGCACTTCATAAAAGCTTCACACTGAATAGATTAAAAAAATATATTCATTTTACTTTGAAAAGGATTATAATTGCCGTCGAAGAAGCGGTGATATGTGTTAATTAATCTGAATTTAAATTAATGTCAATTGGAGCGTAAAACTGTAAAAGGAAATGAATTCGTATGAATGGATGACGTGTTGACGTCATTGCGTTCTATATTTCTTTCAGGTGAATCTCCAAATTATACCGACACGGAAATCTAATTCAATCGCGAAACACATTGTTCGCGGCCATTAACCCCTTTTTATTACGTAAAGTCAATGTTTACGTCATTTGTGAAATGTCTAATAAAAAACAGCGATGTCAGGAAAAGCATGAATTCTCAACGATGGAATCATTTCCTTTGCATTTCTGACATTATGATAATCTGTCATTTACATATGTCATTATTCTAGTCATACAGGGTCCTTATTAAAGATGGAACTAAAGTTCTACTTTTTAAAATGGTTGGATGTTTGTAATTGATATAGTAGGTTTTAATTATAAACTATTTAGTACATTCCAGAATAAAGAAATAATAATTTTAACGCACAGTTTTAACCGCACTCGTTATTTTATTTTTTTTATGTTAGGTAAATATTTTCTATTTTAAACTATATTAAATAGACCAATATATACTAAACATACTTTTACCGTTAGTATGGTCGGCTAAGGTAATTTAATATAAAAGCCAATAATTTGTGCATATCAACAGGATAAAATAGATGGTTTTATAACTGTCACTAAAAGTACGAATTGTTCATTTGGCGCAAAACTCTTTAGAAATATTTAGGAGGCGTATCACTATTGTCAAGAGTAAATCTGAATCACTTAGAGTCTATCTTCCTTTGGGAGCTTTATAATTAGGTGTTATTATTTTGTAGAAATATGCATTTAATATTATTTCATTGCAAGTTAAAACAGTTAACGGTTTTTCTAAATATTCTACATAATTATTTAGTTACGTACCACCATATATGTTTATGTCAGTTTGATAGACAAAATACTTATATTTCATAATATGATGTTCATATAACCTATGCAGTAATCAAAGGAACAAACTGGCAGTCATTTTTAAAAACTATGGGTCAAAATAGTATGATAAAATTCAAGTATCAAAAGACAAGATTTTTGGACAAGAGGTTAAGTTTAGAAAACAAACCGCTTGCAGTCAGTTTTCTAAAGAACTACTGCGCAAAATGTTTTATGAAATGTGTATTTTATAAATTTTTTTCAATTTCAAGTCCTAAAATTTTGAAAAAGACTTAAAATAAGACATGTTTCGTTCAAAAATATTAGAAAAACAGTGTTTTTGTAGTTAGTTACAGTGATCTTTAACTAAAACATAAACAAATAAGGAAATATGGTGGGTATTATATGTCATTTTAAGTATAAGATTTAGACTAATTTAAGTAATAAAATATTTGGAATAATCAACAACATGTACAAAACAAATAACTGCGCGCCCCCAGAAATGTAGACAATATATGAAGACGATTTACAAAATATTCTTCCAACAAGTCTCGATATATTAACCAAAAATAATAGAAACACTTTTTTATTCAGTGCAAAAAATAATAATATCGCAAACATGACCGAAAATATAATAATTGGGTATTTTGATAAGTAAGATAAAAACGCCAACTTGTAGTTCAAATATGCTATGTTAAGAAGATATTTATATATACAGAAAAATACAGATATCACAAAATTTTCTATACTAATGGCATATTTCGGAAGATTATCAGACGACTATATATAAGCTCAAGATAAGAAATATTTCAGAAATACATCATATTAATGGTTTCATAATAGAAAGATAAAAGATTTAACAATGAAATGAAGTAATAAAGATGTAATTTATGAATCTTATCAATTTTCACAATGGTTATGGATTCATTTTTCCAGTCACATTATACCGGGTGACCCAAGTTTTACCGCCACCGTCAAAATGAATTTTATGAAGATAAAAGAATCAGATTTTGTCTGAAGTTGAATGTTTAAATTGTGCCAGTCGCAGCCAAAAAATCAGAACATTAACAAAAATTTTCATTTTTGGAATCGATTTTTTTTCCATTATAATGGAAAGCCTTTAAATTCCATTTATAATTTACAACCCGACTGCACTAATCGACACAGTAGTAAAGTTTGAAGGATGTTATATATTGCCGTTCTATAACAAACATTCGCAACAAAATTATCAAACTCATTCGAAGAGATACCGGCACCCCACCCCCCATTACTCTTCAAGCGTGTCATGCTCTAGGAGCCAAGCCTTGTTAATAACAAATATTTGGATATTATTAATCCCGGGGCACGATTCAAAATATTATTAGGTTTTTAATGGTCTTAAATTAGTATGTTGAATGTGTGGATCAGTAGGTAGTGTTAATAAAATTTTTCGTTTCCTGGAAATGATATAATTTAAATTTAAATAAGGTAAATGCCAATATCTGAACAGTATCTACTGATACAGACACTCACAAAATATACAAAATTTCGTTTTATAAATAAGGCTTATTTTGCTGGTGGCGCCAGTATCTTTCCCAAAAGTCTTGACCATTTCGTCGAGAATATTTGTTAATAAACGGCCATAGATAATCTAACTTTACTGTGTCGATTAGTGCAGGCAGGTTGTAAATTATAAATTAAATTTAGAAGCTCTCGACTAAACTGCAAATTTAAGGTAAAATAAGCCAAATTTTTGATTTCAATTTAGATGAATATGTATCAAAAACTATCATCTGCATCATAATAATGGAAAAAATACGATTCCAAAAATATTTTTTTGTTAATGTTTTGCTTTTTGGGCTTCCACTGACACATTTTATACATCTTGCAGTAATGCAGCAATGTAACATTACACAAAATTTGATTTTATTTCTATATAAATCAGATCAATTTTGGCGGTAGCGGTAAAACTTGGATCACTCGGTACATAAACACTTATTTCTTGAATATAGAAATGAGTTTTCTGTGAATACTTCAATTGATATTAATACAATAGCAAAAATACCCGAAATTATTGCTATTTACTTAAAATTACATAATTCTAAGCTTTTCACTGGGCATTGCTTTTGATATTTAATTGTAATGCACTTGTTAATAGTAGTGGTGTCTTAATAATAATTAACCTCAATGGATGATGAAATTTTCAGCTATGACTAAAGTTTCCATTAATATTTACACCAAGAGAATAGTTGAAATTGCTCAAATACTGTTTAGTGCACCTAGTACGTCCTAGGAAATCATCCAGAATTAATCGACTTCTAATGCAATTTTGTTGTCATTAATGAATAAGTCAATGTGATTCAACAAGAATTCAAATAAAGATAATGTGTTCTTAGTGTGTGTATCTGGAATTTCCATTTATGCTCATGATTTTTCTAGTTTTACAGTAAACAATTGTACTATTTAAAAATAAGGACTGAATTTCAAAAACAGTATTAGACGACATTCAACTCTGTTTAACGATTTATATTATTTTTATATAACTAGTATAAATACAATTTTAGCTGGAACACTTTTTATTCTTTGTATAATGCTTATATGTATTTGACATTCAAATACGGCTTAGTTTAGTTTCATATTTTGCTTACTACCAACTTCAAACGAAGAAAGTTTAAAAGTTCAGTAGCCCTGATGCAAGCTGCAACTTTTTCAGAATGCTTTGCTTTAAATAAGAAATCATTATTTTTCTGCAAAATATATTTATAAAATAATTGTATTGAGCAACAATAATTGTTTTGTATCAAGACATTTATTACCCAGAAATATTTCTTCTTTAATATATGGAACTATATGATGTTAGTTGAAAAAAAGGAAAATATGCCAAAAATTCTAAAAATCCCCACTCACCGTTACCTGGTCATAAATTTCAAAGGTGAAACATATTTCTGTTTAGAATTGAGTCGCTTAAGTAAAGTTAGTGAAGCGTCACACATGATTTTGAAGTAATTCCGTAAATAAAACGGTATTACAGAAAAAACATTTAAATCTACTTCAACAAGCAGCACTTCTTATCATGGACGCTATAGGAAGACATTAACAAAAATATTGATATGAATTAGTTTATAAATTAAACAAATTTCAGACTGAAAACAGACAAATTACCCAAAGAAAACGTCAGATATAAAATTATATTCATTTTGTCCATGGGTAATTCCTTAAAAATTAATGCCAAATGAATCTGTCTCAACATTGCATTTTTAAATGGTGTCATGTCAATAAACATTATGTGATTGTTACTATTAACATTTAATATGGTATTTAAAATAATTGCAGTAGTAAAAGGGAAAGAAAAGGCAATTGTTATTATTAATGCTTTCTTTGCCAGACATAAGATGTGTGAAAGATTTATCAAGATCAGACTTATCCGCGTAATTGTTTTAAAATTACATGTTCGCATGATAAACTCTATTATATTTTTAATTTTACTGAAACATAAAGAATGAAATTATTTCCTTTCGTATTCGAGGGATTCATTTAGTAAATGTGAATGACCCAACCAATATACATTGGCGATTTACACGAGAGAAACCTCATTATTTTTCCATTAAAATACCAAGTATTAATTACAAATTCTTTGGTAATATAATTTGTTCAAAAGTGAATATGTATTTTTTTTATTAAGTATCTCAGTCGTAGGTTTTCACGGCTGTCGTTAACATTTTCTTGATTTTTGGGCTGAAGTCATATCGATGTTTGTACTTTTGCTACCGACGTTGCGTCCACTAACCTAAGGCAGATCTTCAGGACTGATGATTTTACTGCAAATAACTGAAATAGCCTGTTACATTGGAGCTTCAATATGTTTGTGTTACTAATTCACAATACAAGAATTTGTTTAGTTACTGGTATAGATATGTAATAGTTATAGCACGAGCGACCGCAGGAAGCGAGTGCTTTTAATTGAGCGAATGCGTGGAAGATGTCTTCACGCAAGTGGTTTGTACAATATTTTTTGTACGAACATTAAATTAAAGAAATATTATTGATTAATGTATTATACCTAACCTAAAAATAGATTACCTAATTAATTTAAGCATTTATATTGTCTGCATAACTAATATATGGTTGCTTAATTGCAGATAGGTGAGCAGTATATAAAACATATAATAATAACTTGCGAATACCCGTAACGTACGCCAAATTTCAGAGGCTTTAAATCGATCTTGCATTTCGATGTAGAATTTTTTATTCTGCAAGTAGATCTTTTTTAGTAGAAAATGCTGTTTTAAAAAAATTAACAATTAGAAGTAAAATCATTTCTTCAGTTTAATATTAATTTCAGTGATTTTTCTCTTAAACTAAACCTAAACGAGTGTTTATCAGAATACTATATTTAATGTAATGTTATAATGGAGGCAATCCTTAAACCGTTGCACGTCATTCATTTTTTAAAAACCGTACCACCCAAAAAATTATAAAATTTACAATACACAATTATATTTTTCAGATATTTATATGTCAAATTTGTGTACATTAAAATGGCGTGCAAATCATATGATTTTTCAAACAGACTTGACTACGCTGCAGTATATGACGTCATTAACGAGTAATGACGTGCAACGGTTTAAGGATTGCCTCCACTATATGTAATATTATTTCCTATAAAAATCTTTGTACGATGAGGAATACAGCGACAGGATCTATAATAAGTGTATCTCGGTATGATATTATAGAAATAAATATTATTTTAGCTTTTAAATTAACAAAGTTAGATATTTAACCATGTGTTATTAAAAGAAAGATATGCACTAGTATTCGTAGCACTGAACAATAGAGAATGTAACATCGATACGCGTGTTTATGCTAGAACTGAAAATAAGAACACTACATGAATATTAGGGTTATATTATAAAAGTGTCTTAAGTGTGAGTTTGCAAGTAGTATTATAATAATCTCTATTGACCTACTTATTTTTAAAAAATTACCCTACTGAAAGGTTTTAAACAGTGTAACTATTGAAAACGTTTTTGTAAAAGAAACGCGTGATTGAATGAAATCTTTCAATTTATTAGGAAATTCTTAACAAAAACTCATCATTTTTTCTAAATGGAACACGTAAATGTATACATAGTCTTTGTTAATAATTAACTTATTATTATATGAGTATGTTTTGAAATCTGTAATAAACGCTTCGATATAATAAAATCTTAAATGTATGGAAGGTACCGTTATATATTCATAATTTAAAAAGAAGATATACATACATATTTTCAAATCGCACACTACATTCTTGGAAATGAAAATGTTAAGAAGAACTACATTGACAGCTACTAGGTATGCAATGTTTCATATTTATGATTAACTAAATAGTATTACTAACGTTGATACAGTGAATTTAGAAAAGCATATTTGTGGCAGTTTCATAAGAAACAATAAGTCAAAGACAGATAAAAGAAAATTAAGTATTATAAAAGGATTATTTACAGAAAGTCTCAAACTTAATATCAAATGACAATTTCACACTTCTAAAAAAAAATCCAACCGGGGGCTTTTTGAACGGGAAGTAAAATCCATCATAAAAAACAGTAAGCATATTATCACTGTTCACGAGTATCATTTCATCATGTTATTAACAATGTCCAAATTTCTGTATTTTTTATGTCAAATAAACTAAACTAAAATAATCTACAGGGTTATGATAAAGTAACGCACAAAATTCATAAAACGTACAATGTTCATTTTTGAAGAAAATGTAAAAACACGTCAAACAGTTTATTTTATTCCGCGTCTTTTAACATAAGTCAAGAAAATAAAACGTCAAATTTGTCAAAGTTATGACGTCATCAATATTTTTTTTAACTTTATTTGATAAAGCTTGTTTTTCTGCATTATAAAGAAATAATTGAAGTAGGGGTCACATAAGAAAAAACAGAGAGAATTAATAAAAAACAAAATAAACTAGTTTTTGAATTTATGAAAATAAACTAAATATTAAAATAATTAAAACTTAAAGTTACCTAGTAATAAAACAACTGTTTGTCAGTGTCAGTCTTACAATTAGTGTCATACCAATTTTATTATGATGGCTCCTTTAACGGAAAAAGAAAGGATAGAAATTCTAATGATTGTAGGTTACGGCGATAGACTTCGAAGTCATGAAGATGCATGCGTTTTATTTAACGAAACACATTTTGAAAGACTTCCAATTGCCAGAAGCACAGTAAGCAGAATTGTTGCAAAATTTAATGAAACAGGAAGCGTAAGTGATGCTCCAAAATCTGGAAGACCGGGAATAAGCGACGATGCAAAGTTAGATATTTTGCTGTCATTAGAAGACAACCCTCACGCAACTACAGCAGAAATTGCCTTACAACAAGATGTTAGTCAGTCGTTTGTAGTAAAGTTTTTAAAAAAAGAAAATCTGCACCCATACAAAGTTCAACTTGTTCACGAACTCTCAGAAGATGATCCGGACAGACGTTTGGAATTTCGTGAAATCTTCATGAGGCATTGTGACGAAAATCCAAATTTGCTTAATAGTGTAGTATTTTCAGACGAGGCAACGTTTTATTTAAGTGGTACAGTAAATCGACACAATTTTCGCTACTGGGCTCGGGAAAATCCCAACTGGATTCAGACAAAACACACCCAGCGCCCCCAAAAAATTAATGTATGGGAAGGAATCGTCAGGGGAAAAATTATTGGTACTTATTTCTTTCGTGGAAATTTAACAGCTGAGCGATATTTGGAACATCTTCGTATGGCAGTGCGTCCGGATCTAATTGTGGCATTTCCGGATCCAAATAATAGGGAAAACTTGGATCCCAGTATTTGGTTCCAACAAGATGGTGCACCACCACATCATTGTCTTAATGTTCGAAGGTTTCTGGATAACCAGTTTGAAGGAAGGTGGATTGGAAGACGTGTACCAATGGAGTGGCCACCTAGGTCACCTGATCTCACACCCTTGATTTCTTTCTGTGGGGACATTTAAAAAGTCGGGTCTACGTTAACCGACCAGACAATTTAGAAGACTTAATGGAACGAATTAGACATGAAATGACTCGTATAACTCCGCAGATCATCGAAGACTCTGTAAATCAGGTCTACCATCGTCTTGGCCTATGTCAGATAGTGAACGGGACACAGTTTGAACAATTCCTGTAAGAAATCGTTTTGGTTTAATGGACTGTTTAGTTAATTTAAATGTTATTACTATAATAAAGTTTACTTCGTTTTTTATTAATTCTTTCAGTTTTTTCTTATGTGACCCCTACTTCAATTATTTCTTTATAATGCAGAAAAACAAGCTTCATCAAATAAAGTGAAAAAAACCAAGCTTCATATTTAAAAAAAATATTGATGACGTCATAACTTTGACAAATTTGACGTTTTATTTTTTTGACTTATGTTAAAAGACGCGGAATAAACTAAACTGTTTGACGTGTTTTTACATTTTTTTCAAAAATGAACATTGTACGTTTTATGAATTTTGTGCGTTACTTTATCATAATCCTGAATATTATTTTTATTTACCAGTTTGTACTTCAGAGAATACTATTTCTTAAAGAGAAAACACAAAGAGCTTTTGAAGAATATTTATAAAAAACAAAAGTATAAATTAATTTAGTATCTACGTGCTCAAAAGAATCTACAAGCAACTTTCACAACAATATACAGAAAATCGCTCGGACAGGTCGATTAGTATTTTTAGCTATGAATTTTTTGACATAAGAAAATTATATACAGGCTGTCTAAAGAAGAACATATGCAGCAATCATTTTAAATGGAACACCCTGTATTATGCCATTTTTGAATTGTAGGGTAAATTCTAAACACATTAAACACATTTTTGTGTAACATACCATATCCCCAAAATCAGCGGTTTTCGGAATAATGAGTTTTGTGATAAATTAAAATACACATAGGTAATGAAATAAAATGTTTAAATTGAACAAGGACACCTTGAAAATTTTTTTAAAAGCCAACAAAAACAACCTGGTGTTGCAAATTTTATCTTCAACAAAAAACTCTACTTCAAATTAATCGATTTTCATGTATTTTTTTTAATTTATCACATTTCAAACGTCATTATTCCGAAAACTGCTGATTTTGGGGATATGGTATGTTACACAAAAAGTGTTGAGAATTTACCATACAATTCAAATATGGCATAATATATAGTATGTTCCATTAAAAAAAAACAATTATTGCTGCATATGTTTTTCTTTAGACAGCCTGTATATAATTTTCTTATGTCAAGAAATTCACAACTATAAATACTAATCGACCTGTCCGAGCGTTTTACTGCAAAATAATTACTTGAATTTTAAACGAATTTGTTCCTTTCATCATGAACGCACTGTATAGAAAGAAAGTATATTCTTACCCCAGTGAAATTACCTTGTATTTAACCTACTTATATAATAACCTTTTCAGTCAAGTTTTAGCAGTTGTAATATTAAGGCTTTCGTGTTGTGAAAGGGGTTTTACACAGGCAGAGATTTTTTTTGTATATTTTGTACCATTAGAATTAACTGTCACTGATAAAGTTTACTTAATCGAATTTAGATTGTGTGCCGTATTACAGTTCGCATGTTGAATACAATTTATTTGAAATCCGTTACCGGTTATATAAACGTGAGGTGCGCCCATTCTGATAAGTTGTTAATTTAACGACCACACAGTTTCTAGTTTTAAACAGTATTCACAGAACTTGTGCACATTTTCCGAGAATTTATTAATATTCAGTGTATTGATACACGTAATGTTAATTATATTAACATGCAAATTGTATCTCCGCCTACACTATTACACAGCAGGCGTTATTTTATGAAGGGTATTTTTCAGAAAATCCCTACTCATTTTCAAAATGAAATATATGCCGTATATACTAACTCTAAATACTTTCTTAAACATAACTTCCCTTAAATTATATGCGCGGAGTACACACACTGTTGTTTGTAGTTTAAATGATACTTCCTAAGAAAACTCATTTGTTCGATGTAATATTGTGGCGCGGAACTTCAGTAGTTTGAACAGAAGTCCTTTTCTTGGCCTGCTATCAATTATTAACAATCCAATATTTAGGAGGTTCCCAAAAATATATGTATTATAGTTATACTTTCTTTCTCATATGTGGACTGATTCCGCTAAAAAAAATTAATGCTGTTGACCATACTGTCATTATAACTAAAGAGATAAGTAAAACACTTCTTTCATAATATGTCTTTTACCTACACCTATAATAAATTAAAAAGAACTCATGGTATTATTTAACCAAAATCGCAAATAAATATATACCAAGTGTGTTTTTTTAATTTAGTGTTATAATTATAGATCGGACACGAGAAGACGATGACTCATCGCCCATGGGCGCACACTTGAAATGTTGTATTTTCAAAGAGGTTTTAATTTTATTTATATAATTGGATAACAAGTGGGTGGTGATCTATAAAATACAATAGTATATTATGCAATGAGCATTTAATGATAGCTATTAAGATACGCGTAAAAAAATTACAATACAAGTCGAAGGCGAATATTATAATGAATATGAGTGCCTTAATAGCCATTAAATACGAGTCGCATACACTATTTTTTCTACGACACCATAATAAAACATTATTTTTTGAACATTCCATTTCATAAATTGAGCGTAATATTTTCCGTACATCTTTGCGAATTTAGCTGGTAATAAATTGTTCGTCGCTACTAAGGTTTGTTCCATAATTTCTGGTGGGGTCAAATTTTACATTTCACTATCTTTATCCCTCATTTTTACCGTTTATATTTTCAAAAAAGCACAAATTTTAACTAGTTAGTAGTAAATTGCAAATAACTGTCACATTTAATTAATATTTATATCTGTCAGATATGCAGTCGACATATTGAATATTGATTGAATTTTGGAATGTCGCATTCTTATTCGATATAAACTTGTATCTTAATGAAAAATCTGTATTCCTATTGGACATAAACTTGTATCTGTATCTTAATCGACATCATTAAAGTACAGGTTGGGCATATCTAATAATAAAATTAAAGTATAGGAGTAGAAAAAATACGTTATTATTTGTTCTTTTTGAATGAAGTACATCCATGTAGATAGAAAACGTCCTATCTATATCACTGTTTATAGATGCATACTGGAAATATTCTTTTATTTCGGTGTCTTAGCAGTTAGATTTTGTGTCATTGTCCCCATACACAATTGCCGTAACGTCATTAAATCTAGATTTCTATTAAAAACTGCGTCTAATTTTTACAGAAGGCCACATCCGAAGTCACTTGGAAGACTTTTGAAATCACTAATAGCCACATCTAATGTGGTAAATCAATCTTTAAATTTGAGATTTCAATTTTCAAAATATGTGATCAGTTCAGGCAAATTTCCAAAATGTTCCTGAAGGAATAACAACTGATTTTTAAAATTTAATATTTGTGTTAGTTCCTTGCACTCAGAAATACTTCGAGCATAGTCATTTAAACATGTGACGAAATTTTGTACACGGAAGTAACACTTTTACTCCTAGCGAACAGCAGATTTTTTTCGAATATCTTGCAATATAGACATTTATTGAGAGAATAGTAGTATTTAGAATAGGATTTTGAATAATTTTTGGATACTTTTTTTTTAATTGTATAATTTGAAACGCTCATACATATAAGAAAGTAGTATGGTGGCCACATCTCATTTTTCTCTTTTGATCGAATAATTCTTAGTTGATTGGATAGGTAACACTAAATCAATTAACACATTTTTTAATATTTTCACTATATGTATTGAAAAGACACCCATTAATAAACAGCACTATTTGAGAATATTTCATATTTCAATATAATAATAATAGATAGTATGTGTACAGATATAAGAGGAACTAAGATAAATAGATCTCAAAAGTAAAATACTTATTGTAACATACATAATAATACATATAGACTAGAACCAAATGCATTAAAAATAATGAAAACAATATTTGTTTAATGAATTACACAAAATAAATTAAAGCACTGGCCTATATTTTACCAATGCTCCCCAAGTTATTCTCATGTCACAAATGACATTTTTACTCCCAGCGCAAACCCACTGATCAATTAGGTGCCTACCTCCTGTATTCTATATTAAGTTTAGGGAGCACGTGCCTGATTTATACATTCATATGCCAATACTGAAACGTCTTCGCGTAGTTATTAATGAATTCATAAACGTGCATTCTCGCGTTTGATTAAGGATATCCTTAATAACAAATGTCACATATTATATTGATTGCATCTATCCTCATCTTATATAACATTCTTCTGTTTAATTGAAGTATTTGCCCAAAGCACTTGTGTTAATAGCTATTTACTGATATCATGTACATAGGGATATAAATTGGTTGAGATAAGATTTAAAATAAATACTCTCTCTATCTAAATAAAATAATTTATTATTAAAATATTAAATAATTACTTTTGAAAATTGGAATGTTTGGAAAGAGGCAAATTATTGGTAGTTCGGGATTTTCTCAAATGTAGTAATTACATCTAATTTTGTCTCGTCGATCAAAGAAGAACTGTGCTTTTAATTGACAGGTGCAGCGGTGCAAAGTGGTCGAAACTATTGACATCCCACTCTACCAGATAATGTATCTTGTTTCTTTTTTTAAACAATTTATTTTGCGGTGTGGACGATGGGAACTTAATAAGTTAAAAAATATTAATAATTGTATTATAATAGATGTAGGGCGGGTATTTACGCTACATTAAGGAGCTAGCTGTTATATAATGCGATAAAGGACGAAATATTCATATAACTTTGTATTTTTTTAAAATTTTTGATGAAACTATTACTTTTATAGAATTTATTATTTTGTTAGAGAATTTTAAACTAATGAGAATAAGGAGAAAATACTGAATTAACAATAGCAATAGGTACTTAAAATCAAACGATCGAAAACACAATTCTGGCATATGTGAAACAAAATGAACGTATTATAGCTACGATTACAATGATAAATTGCTTGATATCAACGGAACTTTTCGACTAATATTCAATGAATTTTCGTGATCCGATATTCAGTTACTATGGAAATTTGTTATTCCAGTGCATAATCGATCATCGTAAGAATGAATATTCAATAAATTTCTGGCAAATACATCATACATACCAAGTGGTAGAGTAAACAAATTTATTGTTATAGAAAAGAACCTCTTGAAAGTAAATTTTTTGTACTCTAATTTCGTATAAAAATTAAAAAAAGTAAGAGCTGCCTTAAGTTCCTCATTGATGTCCTATCAAACAGTGTGCTACTTGGCAAATATCTCACCTCAAAGAAATGGATAACCTCACCAATCCAAATTACGTGAACTATTATTGCATTTAATGGGCTCGCAAAATCTATTGAATATCCTCCATTTTGTAGGCCCAATCTCTGTATTATATTTATGAATGTATTTCATAAAGAGTACATACTGCTTTACATATTGAAGCAATACATATTAAATGATCAATACACGCAGTCAACACATCTACATACATATCCTGATTTATAGTTATATGTTTTATAAATTATACAAATTTGCGAATAGTAAATAATTACTCTGGTGAATAGCTTGTATTAAATTGCATTTTGCATTGGAAATTCTAGTCGTATTATAGCGTGACATTTGAGCGAAAATTATGAAAATTATATGTGCGTGACTTTAACATTATTTTAAAAATTGTACATTAAAAGTCAAATTGCCAACAATAACAGTATATCGTTCGTACCTACTTTCATGAATAAAATGTATATTTAGCACCTATACTTTTTTTCGTTAATGTTTTACCTATACTGATAATAATTATTAATGAATTGATATTACAACAACATAATAACCTGAATATTCTGTAAATTCTAGCACACTATTGCACAGAAAAGATTAATAATTTCTAGCAATAATACGAACTGGCAACATAATTAGAGGTAAATTATTTGCAACACGCATATATATATGAAGACAAGAATGATGTACAAACATACCTTTCCTGTAAAGGTTCTGGAAACCTGCCTTAGCGGTTTCGTTTGTAGTTTCATAAATTGTTAACATGTTTGTAAATGTAATGCTTGAATATCAGTGTCACACTTAATATCGCATATTACACAGTGTTCAAAAATTAATCAAAAGCTTAAAAGGTTATCAAAAAAGAATCGTGAAAATAACAGACATAACGAAGTTGTATTACAATTCAATTTATATTAATTGTATCAATTTCTTATCTAATTTAAATCTAAAACGATATACAAATGTGATTAAAAAGACTAAAAATGATGTTGTTAATAATCTGGTGGACTCCACAAGATCATTACTGTTCATTCAAATTATATAATTGCAATAAAATTAATAACAATGTTGGAAACAACACTGAGAAACCGCCAAGAGCGGAGTTTCCTATTTGATACGGGAAATGAAAAACAATTAGACCTCTTTTGACAGGTTCGAAATATGTAACTTACATAATATAGTAACAGTCAAAGATTAAAAAAGTCATAAATAAATGAATAAATCGCTTTGTGCAATGACTGGGTTCACTATTAGGGGTTTTGAATTGAAAATATTACATAATGAAATTATTTCCACACTATTGCTACACACCAGTGAACACAACATATTACCAACCATACAACAGGGATTTCGAAAAATGCGCTCCACCACATCCCAATTGGCTAGAGGCTAGAGTAACAGAAAACATCCTACAAGGTTTTAACAAAAATTCTTTCACTTAAGCTGCATTCCTTGACGTAGCGAAAGATTTTGATAGTGTCTGGCACCAGGGGCTGTTATACACGTTAAATATAATATAAGAACCTTAAAATCAAAATTAACGACACTCTATCATCAACAAGAATTCTATCAGCAGGAGTTCCACATGAATCAACACTCTCACCCCACCTATATGCCATTTATACCGCAGACATTTCAATACCAAACTAAACGATCATAGCGTCAAATGCAGATGACACAGCTATCCTTACTCAGTCGATAAGTCCAAATACCGCTATCAAAACACTACAAACAGCCCTCGATTTGATAGTCAGTTGGTGCAACATATGGCGGATTTCAATTAACAGTAACAAAACAAGAGCAGTAATATTCAGAAGGCCATTAAGACCGGTGGAAGGTCAATTATACATAAACCATCAAGAAATTCCTTGGTCACCCTTCGAAACATATCTAGCTGCAACTTTAGATAACAGGCGCACTTTCTCCATCCATCTCAAGAACACAGCGAAAAAAATAAGATCAGCTCAGAGAAGACTTTGGCCATTAATAGGAAGGCTCAGCAAACAACTAAACTGAGAATCCATAAACAAATCATCAGGACGATGATGACCTATGCAGCTGCGATATGGGTAAACGCACCTCCCATCCACATACACTCCGTACAAGTTATTCAGAATATCACTCTGAGTATGGTACTGAAAGCTCCATGGTACATGAGGAACAAACACATTCCGACACAAATATATATATATATATATATAAAATATGTGTTTTTTCTTGGGTTAATTGGGTATAATAATGTACACAGTTAAAAATATACGTTCATTTACTTTAACGTTTCGATGTCAACAACATCTTTCTCAAAAAGTCATACATAATTAAAACTCCCAATTAACCCAAGAAAAAACACATATTTTATTTAAAAAGAAGGGGTAAAGAAAAAAAAAACACAAATTGTAACTGTACTATATATATATATATATATATATATATATATATATATATATATATGTACTTGTACGTACAGGAACCAAATTCAGATATATATGGGCGAAGTGGCACCTATATATACGTTCTGGCTCCACTTGAAGGTGCCAGAACGTTTTATCGCGTATTTGAGCGTTAATAAGTCGTGGGATACGTCCTACAAAATTTGGGGATGGTGCCATTTCGACCATTTTTATATAAAATTTCAATTTTAGTTGAGCTATAAAAATCGTGTTTTTGAACATTTACATTGGCATATCTGCCAATTTAATTAAGTTATCGACTTTATTTTTTTTAATTGAAGTACATAAATAAGCGCTTCTATAGATATTATTTCCCTATCGAAATATTGTATATTGATATTGGTTTAAATACCAGTTTACCTGTTATTTCGCTACGAAGGTATTCACATTTTCACTAAGAGACAAATATTTTTATTTGTAGAAATTTTTGTATACATGCCACAAAGCAATTGTAGACAAAATAAGGGAAACGTTTTTGGGAGAAAACTTGACCTAGGACCAATAGTTTTTAATTATGAATATTATTCTAACGTACAAAATTGAGGCGCGCCTCTATTAGGGCTTTAAGGTGGTAACTAGACAAGATAGACATACTACCGTCAGCTCACGTAACGCAGCATTATTAGAAGAGATTGTGTATGGCGTGAATTACCGCCATTTTCTTTAGGTGTTTCTGAGTGTAACGGTTGTGCATTAAAATTCTAAAATAGAGAAAATAGAAAAAAAAATTTAACGAAAATAATCTGAAGGCAAAGACCAGTAGAAGCAATTTCATAATTGATTCGGAGTTAATATATCGTAGAATATTATGTGCTGCACAAATCAGTGAAATAAACGATATTGTCACATGAACTAACATTAGTACAAATGTCTTAGTTTCATGAAGATGCGTCTATGCGTAAAACAACAAAATCACATATAGCAAAAAAATTGAAAGGGCATTGGAATCGCAAGCAGATTGTCTTTCACTGTAATCTTTAATAGTAGACGGAATGTAGTTGCATTTTCAGCGGAGTTACCTCATTAAATTTCTTTACATAATTATCCGCATTAATATTTTCTTTATTTTATACCCTGCGGGTTCAGATGGCACGCAACTGGACAATGTCTACCTCGCGAGGACGTTTAGATTCATCCTCAGTATCGAGGACATTCTGGCTGAAGCCTTAATTAGTAGGCTGTCTCCTGTGATTGTCTCTGATTGTTGCTTTTCATCTTCAAGGTTATCCTATTCTATTCCTTGGCTACACTGCACTGACGAGAACCAAGTTGTTTGAAACACGTGTCTGCAGTTGCATTTTCAGCGGAGTTACTCGATTAAATTTATTTACATGATTATATATATATCAATATAACTTTTTTTATAAAACGTATTAATCGGCATTGTCTAAATTTTACAACAGAAGTAAAAAACTTGTTCCTTTGATTTTGCTAGTATCGTACATTTATATAATAGATGATATTGGTATTATTTAATATAAATGCATTCAATACTAACAAGAATTTCAGTTAATCTACAGAAGAAATACCACATGACTTGAAACATATCATCTAATTCGCCACGTACTACAAATACATGAAAAAAATATTTGGACAACAACTTCTCATACCCATCCGCACCTGAGCTAACTTTGTTTTCAAAGAAATATTTACCATCTAATAAAGTGTAGCCCAAATCAAAAGCAAATGTGAATCTTTAAAAAGGAATGCGCACAATGTGCAATATTTTCTTGTTCTATTTCTAAATCACATTCATTAATAAATAAAATATTATCTATTTTATTTTGACTTATTATTTCAACCTATACAGAACGTCTTCAAATAATCGTAGAGTATTTACAACAAAAAACAGAACACGTGCGCCTATAGACGTGGATATATAGGACATCTTATTGCTTCCCAGGCTAAGCAACACGCACCTACAAAAAGAACCTCAACGATAAAAATCTTACCTTCCTAATAAATTATCATTTTAGTATATATGGTGTCACAAGGAATATACCGGGTGTCAACGAGATCATGTATCAGCACGCCATTTATTTATTAGTTAAAATAAAACTTTGAAATTCGGACCGTATATATGAGTGATTGGTGGGCTTCTTCAGGTACACTCAGTTTTTCTATAGCACTTCCGGTCAAACCGGAAGTGACGTTAATTTTGAATTTTTAAATACAACATTTATTATTTCTGTTCATATTCTGTTTCTTCTGAAAATTTGCCATCTAGTGCAGGTTAACTTTTGACATTTCTGTCAAAGATGGCGGTATCTGTTAAATTTATCCATTAAAGTGAAACTGCTTCGCAACGATTGTCGAAATGTAACAACCATCAAAGTTAGCTTTGAAAACAATTAAGAAACGTATTTTTCACATTTACACGCATTGGCGAAGGAAACATGTATTTCACGTTGAAATTACTAAAGAAAATAGAAAAAAAAAAATTTTCATTTTCAAATGACAGGTACTCGTTTTTTTAAATAGTAACACCTATTTTTTATTACAGTGCCATATTGGCATAATTTTTAGCTTTCAAGTGATATAAAATATGCTGTGGTTTAGTGGTAGACAGGTAGTACAAAACATAAAATGTTTTAAAAGTAGTCTAATTCCAAAGACTACTACACCTATGGGGTCTGCGTTGTCTCCCAGTATAGCAGATATAATAATGAACACTATCCTCAAATATGTTATTGCACATGCCAAAGTTAACATTAAATTCATCTATCATTACGTTGATGACATTATCGCTCTAGTTCCCCAAGACAGTGTTGATGATCTTCTTACAACTTTCAACAATTATAACAACCACCTTCAATTCACAGTAGAACAAGAGACTAATGGCACCTTGCCCTTTTTAGATGCACTAGTCACTCGCCAGGATGATAAGATTAAGCTTAGGTGGTATAGAAAACCTTCTAATTCGAACAGACTGTTGAATTTCCACTCTAATTGTCCTACAAAATATAAGATCAATTTAATAAAATGCTTAAAACATAGAATAATTAACATCACTCATACGGATTGGCAGCACTCGGACCTACTACGACTGAAAGACATTCTTCTAAAAAACAGCTATCCTAACGCCATTTTAAACAAGATCTTGTTTTCAACTGGCACTACCCTGCCAATGCACGCTATTCCGTTAAGTCCGGTACAAACCAATAATACCATAAATAACTTGGGTAACACAGATCCTGTTATCTATAAGAAAATGACATATATACCTGGTCTTACCAACTTTATAAAGGAACTGTTTGAGGATAGAGTAACTATAGCGTTTACAACGGCTAACTCAGTCTCTAAATTCTTCACACCTTTAAAAGACACAATGGCTACAAAATACAGAAGTAATGTAGTTTACTGCTTGAAATGTAGGGATTGTCCGCAGTGTTACATAGGACAAACTAAACAAAGAGTCAATGAGCGGAACATACAACATCGCAGTGATGCCATTCGTAAACCTAAGTCATGTAAACTTGGTGAACATATGAGTAACACTAAACATACTATTAACTTTGACCAAACTCACATTTTATATAATGAAGCTAACCTGCACAAGAGATTATTTCTTGAGACCTTTTGTATCAATGTCATAGAACCAAATATGAATTTTAAATCTGACTCTGCCAATTTCAGTGTGATATACAATAATATTCTAAGGTTTATAAGACCTAAAATCTTGTGTAATGTTGGTCGGTAGTAACATGTATGTGTTGAGTTACAAAACTTTAGAGTCGAATTCTGTAAATATATCTTTCAGACAGTTGGGTTGTTGGATGACAGATGGCGTCTTGGCACCGTTTGTAAATAATTGTTCTAATTTAAATAATTAAACCCATGGTTTCAGCATTATTTTATGACAACCCTCCACCTTACCCACCCCCTCCCCCTTCTTTGTTCTTCCAATTTGTCCTATCGTTGCTGGTTCCTACTTCTTGCGTAACATCCTTATATTGCCTTGTTTGCGGTGGTCTTTTGGTCTTGTAACAAAATAATTTTTGGTTTTCTTTGCTGCTGTTTATTTCCAAATTAATATATCAGAATTACAGATGTAATTTAGAATTATCATATTAACAGTTTTATTTAAAGAAATTTTGATAATTCGCTATTCAGCTGTGACCTCTGACCTGCCCTTGACATCGCGAAGAGGTGACCTGTAAATACTCACTTACGGTCAGATAGGTCATGCATTTTAATTGTTGTTGTGTTCTTCGTGTTGGTGCTTTTTAAAATACAACTAGTAATGTCCGTCAAAAACTTTGGTTTTAATTTTACTGAGCAATTGATTTGAAATTGTTAAATGTAATTTTAATATGTGACACCTTAATGGCCTATATAATATATTAAAATTTTTAATTTAGTGTACCACCAACACGAGTTCTCTATGTTTATGATTGGATCTGTTAAGATAATTTTCGGTGTCCATAGTGGCAAGTAAGTGAGTTCTCTTGTTTTGAGTGTTCATGACTTTTGTTTATTTAAGATTGTCCCTAATTATTTATTTTAAAAAAATTTTTTCAACTTATTGTAGAGTCTGATGATGGAATAAATTATTCCGAAACGTTACCAGCCACAAATAGAATGTTTTAATTAACCCAGCCCACACATTCTGACCTTCCTGGATCAGTAAATATACATACCTATATATATATATATATATATATATATAAAATATATTACAATTCTTTGCCAAAATATACAAATGTATTGAAAAATTCAAAAGATTCTTGGTAGTAGTGGCATACAATGAATTAAAAGTAATAACAATATGACAACTGGTTGTCAATTAGAAAACAATGACAAATATAAAATACAAATCACAATGTATAATTGAAAATGTAATCAAATAAGCAATAGGACAGTCGGGATTACTTATATAGTCACATCAAAAGGCTTGGGATTTACCACAAACTGTTCAGTCAATGCAATTATACAAATAACAACGACGCAACTATGTAATGAAAAATTAAGAGTAGAACTGTTGATATTATAATAATATAGAATGTAAAATCAGTCATGTATAAATGTAAATGAAAGCAAATAAGCATAGGACAATCGCCATTACCCATGTAATCCTATCAAATTGGATTAGGTTCACCTAATCCAATTCAAACAGTTCTAGTTAAAATCAGTCATGTATAAATGTAAATGAAAGCAAATAAGCATAGGACAATCGCCATTACCCATGTAATCCTATCAAATTGGATTAGGTTCACCTAATCCAATTTGATAGGACAATCGCCATTACCCATGTAATCCTATCAAATTGGATTAGGTTCACCTAATCCAATTTGATAGGATTACATGGGTAATGGCGATTGTCCTATGCTTATTTGCTTTCATTTACATTTATACATGACTGATTTTACATTCTATATTATTATAATATCAACAGTTCTACTCTTAATTTATCATTACATAGTTGCGTCGTTGTTATTTGTATAATTGCATTGACTGAACAGTTTGTGGTAAATCCCAAGCCTTTTGATGTGACTATATAAGTAATCCCGACTGTCCTATTGCTTATTTGATTACATTTTCAATTATACATTGTGATTTGCATTTTATATTTGTCATTGTTTTCTAATTGACAACCAGTTGTCATATTGTTATTACTTTTAATTCATTGTATGCCACTACTACCAAGAATCTTTTGAATTTTTCAATACATTTATATATATACAGGGTTATTCACGCTATACGGCACGGAATATTGTGGCCAAAATACGTGACTTTCAAAAAGTTTCACTTTTGGGATATATGGGGGTCTATTATAGTTACTTTTTAAAATTATTTTCATATTATACAGGGTGTTCCAAGAGCCCTAAAAGTATCAAAGTTGTGTTTTTTTAAATGGAACCCCCTGTATATTATTGTATTTTCGGATTCTCCGATCAAAATAAGTGTCTGTTTTAATAAGGTTTACAATACCTAAACCTTAAGGTTTTTTAAATAATTTGAATTTTGCCAAAATCTAACCTAATTTTCATGTTTCAAATACTTAAGAAGTATTTAAGTTATGTAAGCGAAATTTACAGCGAAGTGTAACAATATATCATATTTTATATCCCAATCATAATAAACTTGCCATCTTATACAGGGTGTCCAAAAATTAAAACTAATCAAATAAGAACTTTAAGTGGCTATAACTTGATTAATTTAAATAGAACTCCATATTTTTTAACTTACCAGGAAATGTACTTTTTAATTACCTATCGAATGGTATTAGGGTGTTCTATAGCTAAGTCTTCGCGTTTTTACAGAATACGCCAAAAAATCGTTTTTTGCACCATTTGGTGTTTTTTAAATAAAAGTTCTAATGTATCTAGTTGCCTATGGTATTTAGAAATGTCACATAAATTCATTTAGTCTGTCAGTTTAGTCTGCAAAGTCTGTTTTTGCTATAGTGGTATTATTTTTTTGTAATTGTGGAAGTTTAGATCGTTATTATTTGAATATTGTTGTGGTGTTGCTTAGTCAAAATGAAGATTTACCCAAAAGAAGAGCGTATTGATATGATTTTTATCCTAGGAGAATGTCATCAAAATTGTTTATTGGCTTCTCGAGTTTATGCTCAAAGTTTTCCGGAAAGAAATCATCCTAAGCCAGCCGTTTTTGAGAGATTATTAAACCAGTTTCAGGAAAGTGGAAGTGTCAGTTATAAAAAACCCATTACAAGAAAACCTGTCACTGAAGATGAAGAAAATGTTTTTACGGTAGTTGGTTCAGTTATCGAAAATCCCAATGTTAGTCAAAATCAGATATCCGAAAATACTAACATTAGTCAAGCAAGTATTTCAAGAATTCTTAAAAAACACAGATTTCATCCTTATAAAATCCAGCTCTGCCAAGAACTTTATGGAAATGATTTTGACAACCGAACTGAATTTTGCATGTGGGTGTTAGATAAAGTGGCAGAAAATAAAAACTTTTTTGAAAATGTGTTATTTAGTGATGAATGTATTTTTCATAACAATGGTCTCGTGAATAGACACAACTTCCATTATTATTCTGATTCGAATCCGCATGAATACAGAGTCATGAGAAATCAGAATAGGTGGTCCGTTAATGTGTGGGGTGGAATACTGGGCCAATATTTAATTGGACCCTATTTTTTTGAAGGACCTTTAAATGGTATGATGTTTCTCGATTTTCTTTTACACCAACTTCCAGTATTATTAGAAGAAGTCCCTTTAAACATCAGAACAACCATGTGGCTTCAACTGGATGGAGCTCCGCCTCATTATCATCGCGACGTTCGGCAATTTTTAAATGCCAACTTTCAAAACAGGTGGATTGGAAGAAATGGATTTCAAAATTGGCCCCCCAGATCCCCGGACTTAACTCCACCAGATTTCTTTTTATGGGGATACATAAAAGGAATTGTCTACAATACGCCTCCGACAACACCACACGATATAAAAATACGCATAAGAGACGCTTTTGAAACTGTAACCCCGCAAATGTTGTCCAGAGTTAGCAGTGGTTTTGAAAAAAGAATATGTAAGTGTCTGGAAATGGACGGTCGACATTTCGAACATCTGTTATAAATATTTTGCTTCTGTTTTATGTTATCGTTGATATGTTATTACCATTATTGCTGTTATAGCCTGTTAGATTATAAATAACGTTCCAAGTTTCTGAACATTTGTAACGATATTCGTCATTATTATTCTTATAATTGTAAATTATCTGACATTTCTAAATACCATAGGCAACTAGATACATTAGAACTTTTATTTAAAAAACACCAAATGGTACAAAAAACGATTATTTGGCGTATTCTGTAAAAACGCGAAGACTTAGCTATAGAACACCCTAATACCATTCGATAGGTAATTAAAAAGTACATTTCCTGGTAAGTTAAAAAATATGGCGTTCTATTTAAATTAATCAAGTTATAGCCACTTAAAGTTCTTATTTGATTAGTTTTAATTTTTGGACACCCTGTATAAGATGGCAAGTTTATTATGATTGGGATATAAAATATGATATATTGTTACACTTCGCTGTAAATTTCGCTTACATAACTTAAATACTTCTTAAGTATTTGAAACATGAAAATTAGGTTAGATTTTGGCAAAATTCAAATTATTTAAAAAACCTTAAGGTTTAGGTATTGTAAACCTTATTAAAACAGACACTTATTTTGATCGGAGAATCCGAAAATACAATAATATACAGGGGGTTCCATTTAAAAAAACACAACTTTGATACTTTTAGGGCTTATGGGACACCCTGTATAATATAAAAATAATTTTAAAAAGTAACCATACTAGACCCCCATATATCCCAAAAGTGAAACTTTTTGAAAGTCACGTATTTTGGCCACAATATTCCGTGCCGTATAGCGTGAATAACCCTGATATATATATATATCTTTATTTGCCATCAAAATGTTACATAGCTTGTCATAGGTAATAAAAATAAGGATAAATACAAAAGTCTATACAAAACATATCAAAGAACTTACACACATGTAGAAGACATGAAGATTTCAATACACGTATTCACGGTACATATGCATACACTACCCTAGCTTCCGTTCGATGACCGACTTACGTCATTATATTAGCAACATCATCTAAATACTCCTGAACAGAGTAATAGCCCTTGGCTATCAACCATTTCTTAAGAATTCTACGAAAAGAATTCATGGACATATTCCTAATAGTTTGAGGCAACCCATTATAGATTTTCATTTGTATATTATTTCTTTTACTTTTGGTTTGTTTATACTGAGGCTCATTCAACTGATCTATGGATCTTGTATTATAACTATGTACATCTCCGCGAGAGCTGTAACTATTGATATTTTTTTTTATGTAGATTAGTGTTTGGTAAATATATGTACATGGAAATGACATTATTTTTTTTGTGATGAAAACATCCCTACATGAATGATTATAAGGTAATTTGTAGATTGTTTTGATGGCCCTCTTTTGTAACACAAATATCCTTTTTGCAACGGAATTTCCCCATGCTATTATGCAGTAGGACATTACAGAATGGAACATAGAAAAGTATGATAATGTTGCCGCTTCCGCACTAACACAATATGACAACTTACGTATAGCATACATGGTCTTTGATAATTTTATGCATAGTGAATCCACTTGTGCTTTCCAATTTAAACTGTCGTCCAAAAGTACGTAAATACACCAGCAATAGAATCATACATAAAAGAATTAGCAAGAAAATTCTGCGGTAGGATGATAGACCACCCTAATTTACATTTGGAAAGAAGAATAAATTATGACCCCCATGTACCATGGAGACATAAACGCCCCCGGCAGGTGATCGTACACGATGTTTAAATGTTTCAGATTATAAATAAAAGGCACTAGCCTAACTTGACACCAATAAAAAGAAGAAGAAGAAGAAAAAGAAAAATACACTATTACTAATAATAAGAAAATGCAATATTATAAAAAAATGTTTCTTTCCAAAGAAGATAAATCAAGCAGGGTACCAAGGACACCGTCCCTATTCCCTCACTGAATTACAAGAAATATTCTTTGCTCTATTATCTCGCCAGTTATTAGTAATAAAGGTATACATAAAGAGCTACTCATATTCATAATGTTTTTCCTTCCAAAGAGATTTTGCTGCAAAACCTGTCACTATTGAAGTATGAGGAAAGTTGTAGCAAGAGTATCTACGCACGTTACATCCCTAATTAAATTTTTGCTTTTGACCAACATATAAGTTTATCATCGCAGTCTTTTACCATCGTCGCGTGTCAAACCAATAGGTTGGAAAATAGAATAAAAATTCAAAGACTTCAAAACTCATTGAATTATACTATTGAAATCGGGCAATCCTTTCTTTGCTCTTAGGCAACTAAAGCTATGCGTGCCTCTATCGTTTACAAATGAATCACAACTGCAGAAATAACTTAGGGTGACAGAGACCGAGTCTGAAGCCAATAGAAGCATTATGGAAAAATTGCTTGTCCGAAGAAGAGCAAATATTTTAGGATGGTAATGCTTGTATTTACGTTCCCGATTTAGGAGATTGTAATGCCTTAAAACGATTCAAGTTTGCGTCTGTATCAAACATGTCTTTCGTTTCTATTATTCGTTTTAAATTAATAATATTGCATTTCTTTTGGACTTCTTGGACGTTGGTACGTCGACGTTGATAAAAGGCCAATGGAAATAGCTTCGTTCAGAAGATGGATCTGAATCTTGTAGCCTCTTGTAAGGAGAATGGTAGACACCAAATTCAGCAAATCATAAGCTGAGCTGCAGTCCACGTCACATAGAAACAAATAATTTTCCATTTTAAGGCAACGTGCTACATCAGAATATATATTGTATCAGTATACGTACATTTTAACTAACTTGATAGACAAACTACCAAAATAAATAAAATTGGTTAAAGATGTAAAACACACCTTGATACTCTGATTTGATCGACAGAAGATACAATACAACCACTAGATAGTGTTTCCGCACTTAATACACACTGTAATCGAAATGGTGGAACTTTCTGCCATAAACAACATGGATCAACCAACCCGTAACAAGTAAAAGTATTATATTAAATACTAAACATATCCATAACAGGACTAAAGTAAGATTATACAAAAAATTAATACGAGGGGTAGTTATCTAAGAGCTATAACCTTAGATATTGATCCAAAAGGAGAACAAAGCCTTTGGAATTAGTAGAATAACAATAAGAGTAAGGGTAAATATAAGAAAGTCAAACACATAGTCTTGCAAAGCATGTATACTAAGGGCAAGAAAAGAATTCTCAGAGAGAAGAGGAATGTCAAGACCATACAAGAAGTGAAGTGAATATCAGAAACTCAAGAAGGAAGATGTCTAGCCAAACCATCGGTCTGGCATCCCCGTATCTGGTAGCTGACGAGTGGGTAATAGACAATTGTTAATATATTTGGCCGAATATTAGAATGTGGTTTTGGATTTATCATAATTGATATAAGGCTATACTTAGCAGGTTGTAACAATAAGAAATTTCTATACGCCATGTGTCGCGCAAGATAACTAACAATCTGCCAAACTAATTCTAATTTAGTTAAATTGAAATAGTTAGTTTGTTAATACGCAAGCAATAACTTCCATAACTCGCATGAACATGCATACATGGATGTAAAAGAGTGCCGGGCTCTAGTGGATGGACTTGCTTGGGCTTCTTTGGAGTGCTTCCATAAGATCCTTCAGACTGTATTCATTAACTTGCGCTTCCTGATGCTGCTACACCACTTTCAGCTACGAAAAGTTGCAAAACTACTGATAAGTAGGTACTCTTTAACTCTCATAATATTAAGAGGACTTCATACACGCATTATATTAGATGTCACAAAAAAGCGGTATTATAAGGGTTAATAAATGCACTCTTTTTCCTAATCTAAAATTCTGAAAAGGTTTTACGTATATGTGTTTTGTATTGGTTCACCCATCTGACCTTTTCTAAACAAACAGTTTATACCATTCCATGCGATATATTACTCTAACATTTATGAATTTCTAAAATAATACAAATAATATAGTAATAGATTTATATGGCACTTTAAAGCAACTGTTCTACAGAAATTTTTACTGAATATTTCATTGATTCCGAATAAAATAATCGGAAATACAACAAAATAAATGCGTAGGTTAGAAACATTTCTATGAAGTGGAATATGTTTAGTACAATTTTTATAAAAATACTAATTGAAGGCAATGTAAAAAAAGGCTTTGCAATGAAAAAAACTTTTTTTCTGATTCACATTGCTGTAAAATATCAATTGTTCCACCGCAAAAATAGACGGGTGAAATGTTGAAAACGAATATGTAGTTGTTTACTAAGCTACTGTACTGGCCGAATGGATATTCACTCTCTAGGGTCTTTACTTTGCTCATCTTCATAGCGAATCTTTCAAAATTAATATTATACAGCTTGTTCGAGTACGGAAGATTTTTCATAAATTCTCTGTGTTACGGCTTACCACTACAAAAGTATTGTCATTACACTGTGCAGCTTTTAATATTAACGACAATCTTAATAATTGGAGTAATTCCTATCCTGTTAAATTACATAGACTTTTATACATTCTAATTTAAGGATAAAATATACCAGACCTACATAAAATTGCTTCCATTTTAAGCATTAAGTAGTCTTTCGTTCTCTCATAGTGAGTTGGCACTATTATGTTATATTAACAAACTTATATAATATACATTATATATAATTAATTAAAACTGCTTATTCGATGATTAAATAAACAAGACCTTGCTTTTCATGAAAAAGTTGCAATATCAACAACCTAGGCACACATTTGTTAACATGAAGTTTATTTATGTGCATCATTGTCTGTTAAATCTGGTATGGAAGATTTATGGATTTTGGTGAGTGTTTAGGCTTTTGGATAGTTTTGAGTCATCTATTATATAGCACACGTATTGCCGAGGACTGATAAATTTTATTGTCTGGGGGACAATTCTTTTCAAAGCTTTTTTGAAAGATTTGGCCTTATGCAAACTATTGATTCTCCTACAAGAATTACAGTGAGTCAAGTACCATTCTTGATTACATAATTACAACGACATAGAGTTCTATTGTAGATTTTGGTATATTGGATGGACTTGCAGATCACCAGCTTAAGTACTGCAAATTATCGATATCTAGAAAAATTCAGAATTCTTTTGCCATTAGATTATGTTTATGTTATAGTGAAAATATTGATGCTGAAATAGAATTTTTCAATGATCATTTGGTAGGTTTGCAGAATGCTCATGTTTCGCTAATTCGATGCAATACACCTAGAACGTTAATAGCACCATAGTTATTTGGAAACACTAAGTACCTCATGTCGATATGGAACGGTGCATACAAACGTTTTAAAAAACAAAACAGAATAGTCATTGGTAATTTCTGTAACACCGTTGTTCAGAATGAAAAGAAAGCCTATTTTAACTTTAAACTAAATACAATTAGTAAGAGAAATTTGTGGAAACAATTGCGCGGGTACAATATATACAATAAGAATCAACCATCATTGCCTGATCATTTAGCTGATGTAGTGCTTCTTAATAATTTCCTTATAAGTAATACTCCCCCTGGTGGTGATAACAATGAACCCAAAAACTTTTATGACAATAATAAACGTCATAATTTAACGAGAGCTTTCTCTTTTGAAAAGCGGAGACATAAAGATTATAAGTGGAATATTTATAAATGCCACTGGGGTTGATAATATTGTAGCGAATCAACACTCTGTATAGTACTAGAAGTATTGCCGCGGTAACCTGAATCCTGACTTACCTAGCATCCTGTTGATCCGTTCGATGAGTTCAACGGAAGTTGATCGAACGGAAGGAATGTGCGATTAAGCGAGGTAAGGACGGACTCGGCGTTACCAAGGTAATAAAAGAACGATATTCCGAAGAGAATAATAATTCATAAGTGTTCTTCCGCAAGGAGGATCACTTGTGATCCTCCACTTGTGACTTGTGATTAGTGTTAATAAATATAGTTATATATGTTAACAAGTAGTATTATTGAAACTACTCAATCTCCTCGCCCCTTGTGACTGAAGCCAGGTCCTGCGCAGAATTAAAGGTAGGTGCCTTTTGCATTTGGTAGTTTATAATTATAAAGCGAGTGCTCTCCCCAGAGCAAAACCCCCGTCACGGGTTCAGACCTGAGATACTAACGTTAAAGCCCATGACATTGTGGTGAAAGCGCGTTAATATCTTCACCGTTACAATATTGATATTAACTTTAACAAGATCTGTTGCCCGTCCACTAATCAATTTGTTACACATATACTTAATTTTTGTTTAATCGAGGGTGTGTTTTTTCTTTCTTAGAAAATGGCATCAGTGGTATCTATACCAAGAAAGAAAACTTTTCCAACTTTTTCTGATCTTAGATCGGTCAGTATTTTGCCAGTGTTGTCGAAAGTTCTGGAGCGGTCAGTCATGGTGCAGCTTTGTCACCACGGAGAATACAGCGCTAAAATTTCTTGGAAGTTATTTGGGTGGCCGGCGCCAGTGTGTTAGAGTGCGAGATCAACTTTTGGAGTTTGTGGTTTTGGGGACAGGTGATCTGCAGGGCTCTATTCTCGGCCCGTTACTATTCAGTATTTACATCCGCAATCACACCTATTCCGATGACTCTCATATATATCAGAGATACAAGCAAGGTGATTTGCTAGAGGCGGTCACACGATTAATACTTATTTGGATTCACTGCTTAATCATTTCCGTAAACATTCACTCAACTTAAATTCTTGGAAAACACTGTGTGGTTTTTGGCAACATATCGGTTGAACTTAAACAATCACTTCGACTGTTTGTTAGTAGAGAATACATTTGTTGATGGCAGTCACAATCTTGGGATTTTTATAGACACCTCGCTATGGTTCAGAACACATACTCGCTCTGCTAATCCTTGGTTTTGTCTCAGTTCTCTTTTTGTTTACCATTAGTTTGGCAGTGCTTGGTTGTTCTCACTAAAAGGCGAGTCTAAAAAGTATAGAATTCCTGTCTGCGATTTATATTCGGAAATCGAAAGTTTTCTCCCATATTACATAAGTTGTCGGATATGAGGTAGTTAGACATGAAAAATAGGTATAGATTTATTGGTAGTGTTTTTTGCCATAGGGTTATTGCTTTGAAGAAGCCAGCATACTTAACATTCAAAATTAAGTATAGGACTGATGTTCACAATATCAGTATCAGTTTTAAAAACATTATTTCCCTTTCTCCCCGTATAACCGCTTATTTTGAAAGAGTTGACCTGAACACCCTGGGGAAATACTTCCGCAACTGAAGACTCCAACCTAGCGCAAGTAAGACGGAGGTGTCATGCTTCTACCTAAACAACCGTTTGGCCAATAGAGAGCTGAGTGTAAACTTCGGTAACAGGCTGCTGCAACACAACCGGTATCCAAAATACCTGGGACTTACTCTTGATAGAACCTTATCCTTCAAACAACACCTAACTAAGGCTGCCTCAAAACTCAAGACAAGAAATAACATCATATAAAAACTCTGCAGCTCTTCTTGGGGATCATCCGCTTCCACGCTTCGTTGCTCCGCCCTGAGGTTCGTTTACTCTGCGGCGGAGTATTGTGCTCCGGTCTGGCTAAACAGCCCACATGTTAAAATGGTTGACTCCCAACTGAACCATACGATGCGTTTAATCTCGGGCAGAATTAGATCCACACCAAGTCACTGGATATCAGTTCTAAGCCATATTCCACCTCCGGCGATACGGAGATCCAGTGCACTTGTCAGAAAGTAAAATAAGGTTCTTCAAAATCCACAACTACCAATAAATATAGATTTCGACGACAGAGGAAGGAATAGGCTGAGCTCAAGAAAACCCCCTATCAAAACAGCTGATAACCTGGCGGCCGATGACTTCAACCCAATAAATGTGTGGAGGCGGGGATGGACCCAAACGGCCCGGCCGGAACTGCGCAACATGCCATGCATAACAACTACCCCAGCCGGCTTCGATCTACCACGTAAGACATGGACAACACTTAACCGGATTAGGACCGGTCATGGCAGGTGTGCTGATGCCTTCTATAAGTGGAACAAAATACCCTCCCCCACAGTGTGACTGCGGCGCTGAAAGGCAGACGATCCACCACATCACGGAACATTGCAACCTGCGGGCATATGGGGGCCGTCCGGATGAGTTTCTGACAGCGACACCAGACTCGATTGAATATATTAATAATTTAGACATTCAATTGTGAATTGTGTTATATTTCTGTGTTATATTTTTATATATTTTTGTGTTTTTACATTGTGCTATATGCTGTTGTTGTTGCCATAAGATAAATAAATAAATAATTGAAAGAGTTTCTCCTACACGATTTTCAAACTGGATGACTCCATTCCTGGTGAGTTGAAGTCTCTGCCCGCGTGCCTGCCTTTAGAAGGAATATGTTTAAGTATATATATTCAGGGCGAATTATCAGATGACCTTGTTTAGTTGTGGAACTGCATCCATTCGTGTAACTGCAAATGCTATGCTCATTTGGTTTGTCTTTTTTTTTTATTTATCTATCCCATTTATTGTAAGCTTCCTTTTTGATTGTTTTTTACGTTAAAATATTGATGGAAATAAACATTATTATTTATACAATAACACATACCGCTGCAGAGATTCCATTATTATTGTTGTTCTTATTATTATGCATGTCCCAATTGACCTAATACAGTTGTATCGCTGATTATATCGATATGTTATGTATGTACATATTCTAATATGTGAAAAACAGAGTCGCGTTGTCAGATTGTACTCCTAGTATTTGCTTTGAATTCAAACTATTATGCTAATGCTGTAGGAATGTTGATTATACTAGCAAATAATATTATTTGGAATTTAATACACACAGTGGCAAAAGTCACCTACGTAGTAATTGCTTTGTCAAAATTACTGAAATACGCGACATTAAATTACGGAATGCAAAAACTACAAAAACTATAATGACGCAATCAAAATCCCTACGTAGGTACTATACATTACACCTGCTGTGCAGTCTGTATTTGCTCATATTTCACATTTAAAATTGCGTTGTAGTAACGTGTATACACACTTGCGGCAAAGTCTAAGATAAAAGTTGGAAGTAACAGTAGCATCCCTTTTATAATTTATTTAATATTCCGTCTGGAGTTTGGTGACGCACAATCTCTCAACTTTATTTAAACTTTGAAATAAGGAGGGTGTACTCTAAAATTTATGACCGAATTATTGTTATACAACCATTAAGTTTAGCGTTCGGGGAATTCTATTCAATATTAACTAAGCGAATCAAGTGCGTAATTTAATTTTGGAGAATATTAACTTTGACTCGGAAAAAATACAAAATGAGCATTATTTTTCAATTTTAAAAAGATAATTTTACCATTGGGATAAGAAGTTTTTTATTTAACAAAATATGTTATTTCATTGAGTAATTACGCACCTATTGATGTGGTGTTGATGAATAAATAATAAACTATAAATAATATGCTTATTAAAAATTTAATAAGAATTTAAAATAATTTAGTTAAAATTATTATTAGTAGCATCTCCTTTTAAATGTTAGCTCAATCGGTGTTTTTTCCCTCCATAACTTACGTATAAATGTGGGGGTATTCGTAAACTGACTGGGTCAAAGTGAAAGGCATTAATTTACGGAATGTCTGATATTCCATCATTAATAGAATCTATTAATGGAAAATTGATGATATTGTTATAAATTCAAAAGTTTGTTTGGTATTAATAATAAATGTGCTTAGTTATTCATAACTTACGAAAATTTTGTGTCTGTTTGTCCACACGATTATCTGCTTCTCTAGTAATCTAATTGTACCTATCGTTGATATTATATTCATTTAACCCTTATGATGCCATACGGAGTATCCGGGTGCTATTTCGTCTTTGCAGCTGCGTAACAGTTTTTCTGTTCAACCTTTTATTTTGAGTTTTCCTGACATCTAATAAAAAATAGTTTTAACCATGAAAAATATGTTTCTGGTCAAAATACTGGGAGTAAACACTTAATTTTTAATATTTGATAAAGTGCATCTTGTATCTCCCGCATTCCAGTATTCAAAAGTTAGAAAAGTAAATGATGATGCATGATTTTGGGATAAACACGTCGCGCATTTTCATTTCACACATTTTTTGCATACGGTAGGTGTTCGGTTGATATGCTCATTCTGGGTTCTTGTATTTCAGCACCTCTAGTGCGTTCTCCTTTCCTCTTTTCATCCGCGGTGTTACACTTGATGCGATAACTAGTGAAGATCAGGCGCCCGGTTTTGTAACGTTTTTGGAGGGGGTTGGTGTTGGTGGTGGGTTACGTACGGTGGCTATTTTTACGCCAAATATGTTTTTCATGGCAGATCTCACGTAATAAAACCTAGTGACTAGCGATTCCTTACTTTTTTTTTATTATGGTTGGTATGCAGAGATCTCTTCCTAGATTTTTTAGAAATAATCTAAGACGATCAGTTTTGTAGGTAATTTGTGGAATGTGTTTAGAATAAAAGATGTTCGCTGCCAAACAATCAATATCTAAAATGTTATAGAAAAAGGCTAGTGACCAACGATCTGTTCGTCTATTAGTCGTGTATTGCGGTACCATTTGATCCATTTGATCAACTCCGGCTTGTAAAATTACATTACATAATTATTTCAGGTTTCTTCATGGAGGTAGTATATAACAGGAGGGAGCATGATTTTAAAAAAGCGGATTTAGCGCGTGAATGCGCAGAGCTATAAAGTGGTACTGCAAGTGCGACGCATAACGAGGCTAACCAGTGGCGTCGCGATAATTTTTTGAAGGGAAATAAAAAAATAAATTTTTAAAAATCTTCAACCAGAAAATGGTTTCAATTGAACAATATTTCTTCTTGAAAAACACAAGTTTTACTTTACAATTTTATTTATTGTCCTCTAAAATGTATTAACTTAGTGAGACTATTGCGAACATATTCACCTTTACATGAATTATTTTTACAACTGTATTTAATCCTTACATCTAAATAACAATTTACAACAGCTTTAATTAAAAATAAATTATGAAGATGTTGTGAGCTCACTAACAAATCATTACAAACCAAAGAATCAAGAGTTTCCATGATAATTTTTATTTTATTTACTTTCATGGAACCGTCAAGTTGATTAGATTTATAAATTTTTTCGGTCTTAGAGCAAACGGTTATCAGGTCATTGCTGGGATACGATAAGCCGCCCTATTTTTAAAATCTATAAAACTATTTATTAAATTCGATTTACAACCAAATAATGACCCAACACAAATTTCACATTTAAGCTTGTCGCCTAGCTTTTTTGCTACAAAACCAGCAATATAAATTACCACCTCCTGCGGAAACTGTGATAGTGCTGTGTTTGTGAAAAAATGTTCATCCAAAGTATCATTTGGATTATTCGAGGATGAACCAATATCATTATATATATAATTGTCAAAGTTTATAGCATCCTCTGGTTTTTTTCTAAAAGATGAAACGTGTAATATACCAACATGTTCAAGAGGAACACAATTCCCAAACCCATTATCATTAACTTCTGCATGTATGAGTAGTTTCTTGTAAGCAGTTTTGATCTGACGACAAGTGGGATTATCATTACTGCCTCCTTGTGCCCTAAGACTGAAAAAGAAAACTTCTAGATGGTCCTGACTGCATTTATAAGTTGGCAAAAATTTCAATAAAGGTGTGCTGCTTTCCAGGCTAATAAATCTATTATAAATATTCAAAATTGACTCTAAACAAATTAGAAATCCTAAGAATCCAGTTTTTCTATTGGACAACAAAACTAACTTGTTATCTAAAAATCGCAACTTTTCCACATAATTTTGAAAACTGTCCCTAAAAGAAATAATTTCAGAAATATTTCGACTATTAATTGGTTGTTTAAAACCGAATTCTTTTAAATTTCTTGAATTTAAAATATCAAACGCATCGTTTATAAAATTTATGAATGTAGCTGTAGGCCCGCAATCCTTAAAAGCATCCAACTTCAGGGTGTCTTTGCAAAACAACAATGCTTCTGCAACTGACCTACTTAACAACTGCGTTGCAAGTTTTACTTTAATTTTTTGTTTAAAAAAAAGTATATGTCGTTTTCTTAATTTATTTGCTAAATGAAGTCCTTCATCTTCTTGTAGATTATTCAATAACTCTACATATTTAAAATCTATGATTTCACCATTATCGTCAATCATTCTACGTTTTTCACCAAAAACATTTCTTATTAACTTGCACATATGAGCAGGATCTGGCATTATGGCTATTTCTTCCCCTATAATTGATGTTGAAAGATTATTTACATCAAGGCAGCACCCTAAGGACTTTGCCATTGTAAAATTTGTTGGACATCCATCAAAAGTGACATTTGTAATAATAACCCCACTGTCTTTTACCAAATTTATACACTGCAGGAGAAGGGAAGATTTTTGCTGAGAATTTAATCCGTTGATTAAAAAATATCCTAAAGGAAGTTTCCACCTATCATTTATGGCTACCAAAATAAATGTTAATGCTTCTTTCGCAAGCTGGTTTTCATCAGAATCTATTGTTGGGCCCAAATCAACATAGCCATAATAATGTTGACCATCAAACTCTACTTGTTGTCGAACAGCCATTTCATCAAAAACTAAAGAACACAAAATTGTTTTACCATTTTTGCGTTCAATCTCAACTTTCTGGGCTAGGATGTGAAATGCTTCTTTAGTAAATCCTGGTGAGCCATCAACAGAAGAATACCAACTACTCAGAGTTTTTTCATATGGCAAAGTATCATTGAATTTGCTCCTAACATAACGGTAGGCCCTTGGGGAATAAAAATGAAGAGTAACAGCAAATTTTCTAATTTCTTGTCCAAATTTTGTAGGTAGTTTTTTGCCATCAATTTTTCGAGACAGCCTATCAATAAATTCTTGATTTTCTCCATATTTTGTAAATGTCTCTGTTTTACATGAAGATCCATTCTCCTTTGAAATCTTCAAAACCGTCCTCTTCAGTTTCAATATTTTTTTATGCTGACGAACCAACCTTTTTTTCACAGCAACCAGTTCTCGTTGTTGCATTTTATTCTTTTTCTGCAAATCCCTAATTTGTTGTTTTAAACAAATAATTTCAGTCACATTTGTTGAGAAATGTTGCAATTTTTCATTCAATGACACAACTTCTTTAGCAAACAAGTCATCATCAGCAAAAGAATCCTCCAACATTTCAGACACATTTGACATCTGTAATACATTGTATTGTTTAAAACTTAAGTGCACATATTTATCTAGTTTTTACAAACCGTAACATTGTCGGCAGGAACCAAATTGGGATTTAAATTTCTTTTCGGGGAGGTTTGAACCTTCATATTCACCTACAAACAATTTTAATGAATAATGTTAAATGCTGCTGAAATTATTGATACAAACCCTGTCATAATAATCAAAATAGATTGAAGGAATGGAATTTTTCTTCAAATCCTTTTTTTTGTTTTTCAAATTAACTTCAAAATTCTCTGCAGTGAAGTGGAGTGAACACAGAAAAATGTTATCGGACGATGGAATGTTTTCCACACCAAGTCCACAACATATAAATTCCATCCATAAATTTCTGGTATGTGAGTCCCTAGGTATTCTATATAAAACCACAATTAATAATTTAATTTATTAGTAAAGTGCATTTAGCCAGCACAAAAAAAATAACAATAACCTCAAATTTAAACTAAAAATACTCACCTATGGAATGTTATATTATCCGTTGAACTGTTTCCAGCTCTTTTAGTACGTTTGCAAGCTTTGCAACTAGGCATTGTTTTGGAGAAATAAGTTCTCTTAAAACGTGAAACAACAATAAACAAAGTAAACAAACACAAACGAGAGATCACAATTGAAATCACACCTACTGGAAAAATGACGCCAGAATGACGCCGCCACTGTTCCTAGATTTCCGACAAAACCAAATGTCACGCGCCGTTTGAAATGGGTCATAAAGTGGTACTAGGAACCGGTCGACTGATACCGCAAATTTAGCATTGGCAGCATAGCGCACGCTCCCTCCTGTTATATTCTACCTCCATGGGTTTCTTGGAATTGCCGTGTCATCTATTTCTGCAGTTGTGTGCATATTAGAAAGCAAGACAACCGCTTTGTCCTACTTATATACATAGGAACATAAAGTTCCGTCATCACGTACAACAAGCGGGTTGATGTTACTACTCTGTTCTTCGATGGTAGCTACTCTTTTGGGATGTAGAGCTTGTTCTTTCGAATACATTTTTCCAAGGGAGGTAACGTAAAAAAAATAGTTTGTACTGATATAGTGCAGACCCGGTCGCGCGCAACAACTGGGTGCTGCGTTCACGCTCGAAGACACGAGTGCTGATAAATCGTTTGGTCTTGCCGATGTATACACTGCCGCACAAACAGGGAACCCGATACACACCGGAGGATTAAAGAGGTTTTTTGTCTTTAACAGACGAAAGGAAATCAGATAGTTTGGACTGGGGTTTTAAAATAGTGTTGAAGCGGTTTTGTTGAGGATTCTGCTGATGTGATCGGTTACACCATGTATATAAGGTAGGTAAGAGTGTGTAGGGCGGTCAGTGTTAATAGGTGTGGTTTTGGCTTTGGGGTTTAAGTGTCAATGAAGTGTTCCGTCTATGTCTTTTTTGAAATAGTTGTTTTCGAGTAAGGCTTTTGTTATGTGTGAAAGCTTCTGGGGAAGTGCGTCAGGTTCAGACAGAGCAAAAGCTCTGTTTACTAATGAGTTTACGACGGGTTTTTGAGAAGAGTGGTGATGGGAGTGGCCATTGGGGTATCTGTCAGTGTGTGTGGGTTTACGGTATATGGAGTGGTCTATTTTGCCATCTGTTTCTCAAAAACATGTCCTCAAGCATCAGCGTTGCACACGGTTGTTGCGTGCGGCCGAATCTGAACCGTCTGAGCACAGATTGGAAACCGGTCACCAAATCAAGTTCAACTGCACTAAAATTTTCTCCAAAGATTTCCATTATTACCGCCGCAAAATCCGTGAATCCATCGAAATCCAGAAACATCCGAACAACTTGAACCGAGACGCAGATTTCTAACCCCATCACACTTGGAAATCCATCATACAAACTCAACTCAACCATAACACACACGCTCCAACTAACCGCAACACTAAACACAATATAAACTACCCCCATGCCAACGCACGCCAGTCTGTTTCAGGTAATTCCAACACTAGAAGCCCTGAAGATGTCCCTTAAGATAGTGGACTAAACGTCGGCAGTAGAAACAGAGACGACGACGACGACGCGGCTTCAACCCAGAAACCAAGAATATATTGTCACGGTCGGTTTTTAACCTTAAGGGTCACAGGCTGCTAAACCCGTAACGACGGTTTTGCTCTGGGGGAGCATACGCTATATTAGAATAAAATAGCAAAAGGTACAGGGTTATTCATTATAAATTACCCAGCTTTTATCATCGTTATTTTTTCATATCCAAAAAATGTTTCAAATAAAAGTTGTGTGGCTGAGACTGAATTTTGTTTGCACACTATCAAAAACACAGTGGCGTGTAGGTACAATAGTATAAAAAGAAAATATTTTTTTTAAATGGAATAGCCTGTATATTATTAAATTTTTATAATGGCGTTTTTACTCTGATTTTAAAAATGTAGCATATGATACCGGTATCTTAAACCGTTTTCGAGTTATTAAATGTCGAATATCGTAGTTACTGTACTATGGAAAAGTTAACATTATTAAAGTGAGCTATGAAAATGACAATTATTGTGTTTGATATGTGACATTTGGAATCAATAAAAATAAATATCTGAAATAGATCCTAGGCATTAGTCTCATTAGTCTCATGCTAACGAACATAATACCGTCAAGTGAATGAAAGTACAATTATGACTAACTTCAAATTAACAAAAACAAATGATATTAAAGCAACGTTTCACCATTTACTACATTTTTATTAGCTTGTATTAGTTGGAATTATATATGAGTCGAAGTCTTAAACTTAAGTTAAAATAAAATAAAATTATCGTATGAAAAAAGGATATTAATGTAACTCAAGTTTTCGAGATAATTTATTGCTTTTTTAACAATAATTTATTATTTTTTATTTACCACAAAGACTTAGACAAAACATTTTAAATCGGCTTTTTCATAACTGAGTTATAATCATTGATTCAGATTACTGTAAAAACTCATAGTATTCTAATAAGAAACAACGAATACCGTGCGTAAAAAATACTTCCATTAGTAATTTGTAGTCTTAATTTAGGTTCTTGGATGTACATCGTTCTAGGCCTTTTCTGGAATCACTTTACACGTGCTTTTACATAAATTGCTACTTTACTTGACATTTCAAATATTTATATCCTCTTTTGATTCCCGCTATCTTTGATATATACTACCTATATCAATTTCAGAAATTTAAAACACAGTTTTAGATACATTATTTGTAATTCAGAATGTCGTAAAGTCTGTTGGTCCATTTTAAAATGTCAAAGCTCTACATTTTATTCGGGTAAAGAATTATTTACATATCACTTTGTTTAAATATTTAAAAATGCGGACTCACTTCAAGGCGTGTTTTAGGAAACAATTCTATTGATTCAACTTTTATAAATGGTGTTCAATTTTTCAACAACCACATAAATTATGATTATGCTATAGAGTTCGTACTTTTGTATGAAATACCTTTATGTGGACGCATAAGTGTAGTCATACGAGTAGAGAAATATTCAAGAAATTCTCTATCTCCCCTCGTCAATATACGGATGCATTTTGAATATTTGCCGGCATTTTTTAAATAATGTTCTAAATTAATCGGTAAGCAACATTACTAGAAATTAATTTTTTAGGGCTCATTAGTTATAATACGTCACTTGTTTTTTTTTGTACTATTGCATATGACATAATCAAATTATAAAAATTATTTTGCGAACGCAAGTTAAATCATTTTTTTTATTTTATTTATGTTCAAAACATATATTTATGTGTCAAATGTCAATAACACATTCCAGAAGTTGGAAATAATTGTTAGCCGTAGGGAATGACTATGAAGTAACTAAAAGTTTTGTACTTATAGACATTTCTCTAACAAATGTGTTGTTGCAAGGGGATGAAAATTTGCTTTGAATATCTCTATACTAGAATATTTTGAATAAATAACTTTGTGTTTTTTAGAAAATCCAGTCTTTTAAAACGGAACCGATGAGACTGAAATACATGTGTAAAATAGTTATAACTATCAAAAGTATACATATATACATTTATACATAAACGTATATGCACATATGTACGTGTTGAGATACACAACATACATTTAGGTGTCATTACCAACAGCGAACGCACAGACACGTGTTTCGGCCTTTGAGACCTCTTCAGTGTACGTGGTGCTGTTGGCAATGATCCACAACTAAAATCGTGCCTTATGTCCGTTGAATCGCAAAGTGCGGCTGAGAATATCTCAGCGACATCTGCCATCCAAGCGCGACACCGAACACGACAGTTTCATCTTTGCACACTGTGCATAAGACAAAACCTGTATGCTAAATGTGTATCTCCGCATATAATGCCAATAGGTGGCACCACCATATCACAAATAAATAGGATATGAAATACTTGAATGTGTAACGTACATTAACGGATAAATAACTATCAAAAGTATACATATATACATTTATACATAAACGTAGAGGCCTCAAAGGCCGAAACACGTGTCTGTGCGTTCGCTGTTGGTAATAACAGCTAAACGTATGTTGTCTATCTCAACACGTATATATGTGCATATACGTTTATGTATAAATGTATATATGTATACTTTTGATAGTTATTTATCCGTTAATGTACGTTACACATTCAAGTATTTCATATCCTATTTATTTATTTTTAAAATAGTTATGTTCTATATATAAAAATAAGAAAGAAGTAAGTCCTTAGTGTGCAATGTAAGAACACTCGACGATATTTTTAGTCAATATCTATCTGGTAAATGGCATGTAATTAATATTTTAAGTAAATCGATTTTATACCTCTTGATAAATTGTGTTCCGTGGTATATATCAATTTGTACTTTTGAAAAATTTCTTCGTAGATGCTTGGTGTTGTCTCAGTTTATTTATAACTTGAATAACTAATTGCATGGTATTATTGATAATAAGTTTATTCTAAAAACAAATTAGTAGGAATTACGTGCAAGCTTGAGATAAGTTAACTAAAACAGGAAGAAATTAGATGACAAAAAAAATATAAAGGAATTATCTAGAGCAGTAATATAAGAGACTATACCTTAATGCTTAAGTATTCGCTCCTTTGGACTTAAAATAGGGCAAATCGACGCTTATATAACGACCAGACATAGTTTTTGTATAGTTACGCAAAGAACTTTCTCAAGAAATAGTTTAATAGTATTGGGAATCCCCTTAATTACAACTAGCTAATTAAACCTATTTAGATGTTAAACAAAATATACTGAACGACGATGTAGGTTAAGATAATATACTCTAATATGAAGGTCTAGGACGCCACCTCACTTTATTAAAATTAGGTCCTCTGAAAGATTTTCCTTTCTATGAAAAAATTAGGGTAATTAAATAAAGTATAAAACCACTAAAACCAAAGGTCTTCCAAACAATAACAAGTTTAATTGAAATCCTAAACCATTAAATTATATATCCTTGCTGACTCATTCACGTATGATCACCAGTACTCAAACCTTATTACAAACTATTTAGAAAAAGCACGAAAAATATATCAATACTTATCGAAGAAAACAGAAGCCCAAAAACAATGAAAGATATCAATCAAAAAGTAACGATTAACATTCATGCACTACTTAGGAAAAACAGAAATCTAGTTATAAGTGTTCAAAGCTTAGACGATAAACTCTCTAAGACGGAGATGGCGCGAAGTGTGTTAAACATGCAATAGATAAATATTCAACTAATATTATACTAAATCGTAAATATTCAAAATACCTAAATAATAATTGTTGCCTGAAAATAAACAATCAAACAAACTTCTTTACGTAATACTACATCATCACTAAATTCTTTCATAAAATCTGTAATTCTTCGGTACCGAAATCAACGTCATTTTATACGTAACAGTGTTGATGATCAGGATATTATTTTTTTTAACTTAAATTGTGTTAAATCTCTCCACATATCATCTTATGCCCTTTTTTTTAATTTCAGAGGTGGTTTCGTCGAATTTACTATTCCTCGTCATCCTTTCCTGTCATTGTTAATCTTCTTCAATTTCTGTTTTTCATTTCGTATTTATCATTTACTACTTGTTCTACCTACGTTGTATGTCTTTGTATATCTTTTTTTCTAGCTTCAAATCCGTCATAACTTATTTATTTCTTTTTTCTTTACTCTTTTTGCACATCCTTTCCATCGAATTTTGCTTGCTTTACATATCCTTCCTATATTTTCTCCATTAAGAATTTCTTCAATCTCTTTGTTTAATAATAGTCTACTTTCATTATTTTCCATTTTTTGTTTCCCTGCTGACTTTAATTATTTTTCTTTCAGTCACTTTCACTTGTTCGTCACCCTTCTATGTTAAATTGCTGCATATATTACGTATCTCATTAGTAATTTATAGGTCCTCAGATTTTCTGTCGTTACTTAGCTATCCCTCATATCCCAGTTGCTGTCTCAGGTATTTATTTGTGTATTAATTATATTTTAAGATTAGCAAGTTTATTAATTTGGTCTAGAAGTCTTCAGATTTGTGTTTTTGCTCAGCTATCCTCGTATCCTAATTGATGTATCTGGTATACCGGGTGTCCACACGAAAACTTTATATTGAATTATTTCTGGTGTTTTTGAAGACAAAAACTTGAAATTTTGGGTGGTTGTTCAGGATATAGGGGGACAATGAATAGTGTATTTCATACCACCCCATCGGGTCACCCGCCGCCGCCGGCCACCCCCACTCCAATATTTTAAATGACACCCTGTGTTTTTTTTTGGTGGTTTTGAAAGAACACAATTTTCTTGATATTCCTATGTGAAAAAACTAGTAACACACATTATGACATTTATGAGATATTTAAATTTAACAGTTTCAGATATCAGAAATTATTAACTCCGAAAAATCATAAGTTAGTCATGGAAATAGTTTGCTTTAAATTAGAATTGTCAAAATTGTGACTTTTGTGTTTCATTAATATTAATACTTGTAAAATTGTTCTCAAAGTTTCGGCTTTTTCGCTGAAATGGTTTATACTCTTGAAGAGAGAACTGAAATAGTGATTTTGTATGGGATTGCAAACAAAAATTATTCCCAAGCGGCGACGTTATTCAATGAAAACCATCCAAACAGAAACGTATCTGTTGCTTATGTCAGAACGCTAATAGAAAAATTTTTGCAAACTGGATCTGTAAATAATAAAAAACGGAATACGAATAATTGTGGTGTATTAAATGAAGCTATGCAACTAGCAGTTCTTGGGCATATTAATTTAGACCCAGAGCTTTCGTTGAGAAAATTATCCGAAGTTTCGGGAGTGTCAAAATCAACCTACCATAAGATATTAAAATTAAACAAAATGCACCCTTATAAAATTCAACTTCACCAAGAGTTGGGTGACGGTGATTTCGACAGAAGAGTCGAATTTTGTGAAATAATGACAGATATGATTCGGCAAAATGGAAATGTTTTGCGAAGTATTTGCTTTAGTGATGAAAGTTGCTTTTACTTAAATGGTATTGTGAATAGACACAACTGTCGATATTGGAGCGACGTAAAACCCCATTTTTTCCGAGAAGGCAACACACAATATCCCCAAAAAATTAATGTATGGGCTGGAATTCTTAATAACCAAGTAATTGGCCCGATATTCTTCCAGGAAAATTTAAATGGACCTAAGTACTTACAATTTTTGGAAGAGCTAATACATCCTCTTATCATACAGTGTCTAGAAGAAAACTTGAATGAAATAGAGGAGGAGCAATTATATTTTCAACAAGATGGAGCTGGGCCACATTACATGGCCAGCTCGCTCCCCCGATTTAACTCCCCTAGATTTCTTTTTGTGGGGACATTTGAAGTCTGTTGTTTATAAGACACCGCCACAATCAATAGCTGATTTACGTAATAGAATAACAGAGGAATGTCGAAATTTAACGCCACAAGTGTTCGAAAATGTTAGAAATGCTTTTGAAAATAGACTTTATTTATGTTTAAATGTAAACGGTGAACAATTTGAGCATTTAATTTAACTAAAATGTTGTGAATAAATCTTGTTTTAAGTATTTCCATGACTAACTTATGATTTTTCGGAGTTAATAATTTCTGATATCTGAAACTTTTAAATTTAAATATCTCATAAATGTCATAATGTGTGTTACTAGTTTTTTCACATAGGAATATCAAGAAAATTGTGTTCTTTCAAAACCACCAAAAAAAAAATACAGGGTGTCATTTAAAATATTGGAGTGGGGGTGGCCGGCGGCGGCGGGTGACCCGATGGGGCGGTATGAAATACACTATTCATTGTCCCCCTATATCCTGAACAACCACCCAAAATTTCAAGTTTTTGTCGTCAAAAACACCAGAAATAATTCAATATAAAGTTTTCGTGTGGACACCCGGTATATCTTATTTGTGTGTTAAGGAAATTTTAGGATTTGCTAGTTTATTAATTTGTCTACTGCAAACCATATACTTTAGTCAGCTATCTGTTTATTTATTTCCTATCATACCCTCTCACTAGAGCGTTTTTATTAATAGCTCTAAACATATTCTCAAAATCTCTTTTGGCTCTTGATGCAATTGCCAGATAGTCAACAGATGCGATTACCTGATTAATTTATATGAATAGTTTCAAATTACTTTATCTATGGCGTTATAAATACTATTGCTGATACAACAACTCTTTCAGGTACTAAAATGTGTTACTTTTAGTCCGTTATTAACTGCTGTTTTTTAATCTTCCGAAAATGTCTATACCTATTATGGATATAACATTTTTCAAATCTTTGTCGAATTAGGTGGTAAGTGCCAGTGGGTGATTTCATTTTTTAAGCTTTTGCTGAGGTGGTATGGACATCTGCGTCGAATGGAGGAAGAAAGATTACCAAGAAGAGTATGGAAATGGAATCCACCTCAAAGAAATAAACGAGACAGACCAAGAAGGAGATGGATGGAAAATATGAAAGAAGAAATGAGGAAGAGAGGTCTACGGGAGGAAGAGTGGAACGATAGAGATAAATGGCGCTTAGGATGCGAGAAGCGGAAATAACTGCAAAAACTCGCAATATATATAAGCTTTTGTTGACAGTCTCCTAGATTTTCCTGAATGCTTTACCAGTCTCCTTAAATGATGATGCCATTATTTTAAATCCTACATTCAATTATGCAATAGCTCTGAAATACTCTATTTGCACATCTCCTGTTATCGGTAGTGGTACAATCATTTCTCCTTTCCATTCTTTCAGTTTCTCCGGCATATCAAAATTATTATAAATATTTTCCTTCTTAGCTTCATAAGTAAGAAAAATTGTGGTGAAGAAAACGAAACGTTCACTGAAAAATAGCAGTAAAATGTTTCTTTATTTTAAATTGCAGCTGCCTTAACATTGAAGGTTTTACGCTATTTTATACAAACTTGGTATACATAAGTATGTAGCCTGCAATATGCATTTAGAGCAATTGGAAAAATTCTAGTTTTGATTAAAATAATATATTTTTTTCTCTATCAAATGATTTAATTTAATGTACGTTAACTATAATAATCTGAATTATACAGATACTTGTCTGATTTAGTTATTGGAGACTTTTTGTTAGAATTAAATAAATGATAAGCACTGCGGGTAGAAACATAAACTGAGAATTTCATTAAAGGTACCCATAAAGGAGTCTGGACAAGCTTTAGAGAAATTAACTATAAAGCCGTTGAGCAATAATCCGAACACAAAATGCGAGAGTTTGCTACTACTTCATAAAACTCATTTTGTAGTTTTCTGAAATTCAGTTTCTGTAACATGAGAGTACAAGCATGACATACTTGATTGTATTAAAACTTATGTACATAGAAATTAATACTCGTATATAGTGCTTATAAAAAGACAAAATATTATACAGGGCTAGTCATTTCCTCTGGAAGGCAGATTGTACCTTTATGAGAAAAGATACTTCCAAGCGGTGTTTTCCAATGATAGCCACTAATTAGGATCACCTTTTAAAATTATTTTGTATTATACAGAGTGTTCCATAACTTGGTGGCTGATCATAGTTATACTTTTCGAAATGGAACAGCATGTATATTATTACATTTTTGTATTTTGCGTATAATTCTTAGTCAATTCAAATTCATTGTTTTTATAAATTTATATTTGTCGAAAACGACGTATTCGATGGACATAATTGTTTGTAGCGTTGTTTGTAATAAAAGGTCCTAATGCAAACATATTTTATTTTTTTGCAAATACTAAATAAATTTGCTGAAAAATGGATTAAAGTTACATGGCATATTTTCATCTAAAAATGATTTTTTCAAAGTTAACGTGTACCGATTTGCTTTCATTGATCTTTACTCGCCATTTCTTGGTCCAGGTATTTATATCATTGCTCGCCTGTTGGAGGTTTTTCGCTGCCTCTTCACTATTTGTGTCGATAGCCAGAATAGCGGTGTCGTCAGCAAAGGTCGCAATGGTGACATTTTTTTTTTGAGGGATATCGCATGTATACAGTAGGTATAAGATTGGTCCCAAGACACTGCCTTGGGGAACGCCTGCCTTTATTTCTCTTATGCTAGAGTATTTATCTTGTTGTTTAACTCGAAACATTCTTCCGGATATGTAGGATTCTATTAAACCTGAATACTGTCCTGGTAACATGCTTTTGATTTTATTCATTAGTCCTGCATGCCATACTTTATCGAAAGCTTGGGCTATGTCTAGAAAAATGGCTGAGCAAATTTTTTTCTCTTCATATGATTTTTTCTGTTATTCTGTGCGCTTGGTCGATAGTTGAATGTTTATTTCGAAATCCAAACTGATGTGTAGGTATTAGGGACTTATTTTTAATGATAGATTTCAGTCTTTTCAGGAGCAATTCTTCAAATAGCTTTGATATTATCGGGAGCAGCGAAATTGGTCTATATGATGCTGCTTCATTTTGAGGTTTGCCTGGTTTGGGTATCATTATTACTTCAGCCATTTTCCAGACATCCGGTACATGTTTCAGACGGAATGCAGCATTTATTATATGAGTAAGTTTAATAAAGAGTTGCACTGAAACAGAAATTTCCGTAATTCTTTCTACTATGTTATTATGTATCCGCGATATCTTCTTTCCTACATCACATATATGTATATTGAAACTTCAAGAATTTATGCACCCTCCCCACTTGTTTGCCTGATTTCCTTCCTACTTTCAATTGATTGCCACTTGAAAAGAGAGAAAATAAAAGTTACTATGAAGTTTACTTTTAGGCATATCTAAAGTGTAATTGAAAAATAAACAAATAAATTTAATTATGTAAACAAGAATTTAATGTTCATTTTTAGAATGCAAATTCTTGTGTATATTATAATGTACAAAAGTTATATGAATATAAACATGTCCAAAAAAGTTATTTTCATGTTAAAACTTAAATTCTAATTAACTTAACCTGTATAAATTAATTTACGGCTGCGTATTACAGGTTTTCACTGTTATGAAGAGAAGCTTGGGGTTCGTATATTTTATTATTGTTATTAAAAGAATAGAAAAACTTATAAATATATACTATGAGTGTGTGCTAGAATAATGTAAATTAGTTGAGAAACGTTAATATTTGAAATGCTTAAGACACAGTGAACATTCATGCCATAATAAATTGTCAAATTAATGTGAAATAAATGTAGCAATATTGTCTTCCAAAGTCAACACACAGTTCAAGAATCAGTACAGAAGGATTAATTGTGACGTCATCTTTTTTTATATATCTTTATCGTACTCTCACTTTCAACCAATAATAGAATAGTACTGTGTACTGACATTTCTAACCAAGAAGCAATAATACAGTGGTCACATTGACATTCTGCTCTTATATTATTGAGTATAGATTTTTGCTATAAATGCAACATCAGGAACCGATGCTAAATTCAAACCGAACGAATGGTTGCGTTTATTTGAATACTGAAATCGGATTCGTAAATCCTAGCGCAATCCCCTTACCGCTTAGAATCCGTGTTATTTTACGATTAGTAGATTCCTAACCCGTGAATCTGGAAATTCTAACCTTAAATAGGTAGGTATTGATTTTTGGAGAGAATATGACTGAGAAAATAGAAATTTTAGAAACAATAACTGAACATTTACTTAAAGTAAAGTTACAATTCTACTGGAATACAGTTTAATGTGAACCTGACAAAATATGAGATAAAACAAACCTACAATAATAACTCTTTTTGTGTTATATCCATATTTTTCATATGCAGAAGCAAACCCAACCTACAAATTACAAATAAACAGCACGATTGCGCATGAAGGTTCTTTCGACTTGATCACGGATTTTGAAGCCACGATCATCAAGTCAGTTTTGTTGCATTAGTAATCCTTTGGTCGAACGAAAGCACCCCAAATCATTTGGCGGTCATTTATATTCAACCGACTTAGCTACGTTGGTTTTACCTTCAGCCGGCCATCAGATATAGAAGTGTGCTACTTAGACCAGTAAGGGTTTGTATAGTCTGGATAGACATCATAAATAAGAACGTGGATTGAAAAATGTATTAATTCTTTTGAGATTATAGTTAAATACTTCTTAAATGTTGGTATTTAATAGGATTTTAATATTTTTTTCATTGTAATGTTGACTTTAAAGCCGAATATTTACTAATATTTTAGTATACATATTTTACAAAAGCTAGGATATTGATCGAGACTACTCTTCCTGGAAATATATGTGAAAACATTTTGATATAACTTCACATAAAGAAAATAAAATATGGATATATTTCTCTCCAGTGTACTGTCACATTTCATCTCGCGTTAAATTCGTGACACCTGTTCCAGATGAACCCTTTCAATAAAATTCTTTTCGCATTCGTCAATACTATAATAAAAGGATGTAGAAAGCCTGAACAAAGAACATAATGCAATACAATTTTGCAGAGCAGCACACAATGGGCCTGTGCTATCGAGCACGCAAACGGTAAAAGAAAGTTCTTTTTTCGGTCAGGTGGGTAAACCAAATATGTTTCCATACAATACAACCTCTTTACAGCATATCTAAATAATGTATTAATTATACTCTGTTGGATAAAAATTTACTGCAATGTTATGTTAAAAACGTGAAAGTATCACATAAATTTGTAATAAAAACATAATGAACCAATATTAACTGTGAAAATGTTCAGTATTACTCTGTTTAAACTTTTTGCTAGTGATATTAATTTAAACTAAAAATTGCATGTGTTTGTTCGTACTCGCTGCTCTGATTCAATGTATGTTTTTCAGTTTAAATTGGAAATTTATTTATGAATACACATTTATTTATTTTTTTATTTAATGACTGCAATTTGTTTGTAGTCAGAATGATAGATTTGCAAAATGTTTATTGCCAAAATCGGATGAAGTGACATTATTTAAAATAAATGTGAATATAACTAAACACATAAATGAAACTTTCTGTATAATATATGTATGTCAACTTTTATCTGTTCATTTCAAAGCTCTCCACCCTAAATTTCTGGAAATCTGGAAATCTATGAAGAATTCCCTGAAACATGTAAGAAGTATTATCCAGGAGGCTATTTCTTAATGCAAAAATTGATTCGCCCACTTTAATCCTTGCCCTCGGGAGCTACCCCCTTAAAAAATCTTAAATGGAAAGGGGTATCGAATAATATGTCATTTTAAAGGTCTTTTGAAACATTAATTTTTTTTTAAAATTGATCGATTCGTTTTGATAACTTTCAAGAAAATCATTTGGTTTGTTTTGTTTTGCATTTCTAGTTAGCCAATCTATTCAGGAGCATCGGAACGTAAACCAATATTAAAAACTTTTATAAAATTCTCAAAAGCATGGAAAATAAGTACTCTAATCTTACGGTTCTTTAACATTTTAGTTATGTTCAATGCAGAATACTTTTCCTTCTTGTTGTAGTTACTTATTAAACAAAAATGCATGTTTTAGGAACGGTTTCATACCGATTTTGCTTTTGCGTTACAATATTGATAACAGCTTAATAAAATAATGTTCTAAACGAAAAACAACTATAAAGCAGATATATCATTTTTTCTCCCGGTGCTGAATGTATTTCCAAATAAATGGATAGGATGAAGAGGACCTATAGTTATATTCTTTTCCTCTGTTTTTGCATTTACAGTAGGAGCAAAGACATTAAGTACAGAAATTCTGTTAGGTTTTGTGATGCGTATGCTGTAATTCAGCCTTTCCAAAGACCATAAAGCCTACACTTTGATGTCCTTGGTTTTCGCTGCTTGAACAAGGTGTAGTTTTTTTTGTCGATTCTAGCCTTCACATTCCATCTTACTTCTTGTATTGAAGCTACATTTATTTTGTATTTTTCTAACTGTACTCCCACTTAATACATTTTGCCTTCCTGAAGTAAAGTTCTTATATGCCAAGTACTAATTTTTATCGCATTTGGTTTTTGATTTATTTTTAATGCGCTTTTTTTTCTATATTTTTTCTAAATATTTACCCCTTATCCTTACTTGCTAGTTTCTCATTCATTATTGTTCCTTGCAGTGTAGTTTTCATTCTACTTGTGTCTTTCTTTCTTAATAATGTTTTGGTTGGTTTTCTTCAGTTAATTCAAGTAGGCTTCCATCCTTGCGAACAATCTGCCTTTAATTTCCATTTTTAGGTACCTTACTCTTAGTGTGTAATGCCTTTATTCCTTTCCTTTCTGTCAATATCTCTTAATTTTTTCTTAATTCATCTTTCTTTCCACGTTCATTCTGAATCTATATATATATACTGCTATAGGGGTATAGTACGCTCGTTACCCCCCTTATAGTTAATGTTCTAAAAGAGCAATGAGACTAATTAAATTAAAATTGAAGAACTGTTAAAAGTTACGATAGAAATGTTATCTAAGTTAAGTTTTACAAACACTAAATATTAAGCAAGTGAAAGTCTAAATTAAATTGCTGCTTACTGTATATGTGGGTCTAAATAAATAATTCAATGAAATGTGACTAACACTGTGGTATTAAATTTAAAATGTACTAAATTTCGCGCTTGAAATTTCTTTCCTATCTCTTATGATTTTAGCCAATGATCTATTTCTAAGAAGGAGAAGGGGTTGTTTCCGGCATCTATAGTGAATTATTCTCGATTACAGTTAGTCTTGTGAACGGTTTGTGAATATTCTTTCTCAAGGGTCGTTGGGGGGTTCATATAATACAAAAATACACTACTAGAGTCACTCACATTACCTGTACATTTACTTATTTCCGTGATGCTGTCGGGCGATTCCTCGGCTTGATGGAACACCTGTGGGAAGAAGAAAATGCGCTTCCACGTTGTGCAAATAGTGGACGAAAATTTACGAGATTGATGGTGGGCGTTAAGTACGAAAATAACAAACACAAACACAGGTATATATAATAATTCTCTATATTTTACTTTAAACAGGTTACAAATTTAGTATTTATGTTGTAGATGGAGTTTCTTTATTTTGAGACAAAATAAAACATTTATAGGACTATTATCTAACAAAGTGAAGAATGACACACAGTTCCACCATAAATTGTACAATTATCCACCGAATAAGAACACAGCGGTTGAGTGCCAATGTGTGAAATGTATATGGACAGAAATGATGTCCCAAAATTATCTAAAAGTGAGATTTTGGAGCTCCAATAAAACTAATTGTGACTGGAGAACCACAAATTTACTGTACGTAAGTTAATTTTAATATTTTGCTTGTTATTGAGCCCTATTTAGTTGCTTGTTTATCTAGATAGGTTAGGTTTGAATACATTAAACGTGACTGACTGTATAATTAAATAATGCCTTTAATATCTAGTGAATTAGAACACCAAACGATTTATTTCTTAGTAAATGCAATCTTGTTGACTATTAATACTGATCTGACTTTGAACGAATTGATATTGACTTTAATCTTAATAAAAAACTACAATTTTACACCTTAGTTCGATATAAATACTGTGGCTTTGACGTTACACCTCTTTGGATGTCGTAAATACTTGTAAAAACTTTCACAATACCTTCAATTTAACATATCAAAATCTTCGTTAGCTTTATGGAGGGTCCGTATGGTGAACTGGAACGGGTTTTGTAGCTGGTTATCCCTTGGATACTTCGGAACTTTCGGCTGGTTGTCTATTGTTTAAAGCCTCGAACCCAAAGTGGTTATCGATTATATTTTGATTGATTGTAATAATATTTGATTACTTTACAATGCTAAAGTATGTTATTCTGTAGTTTTTATATTTATAATAATTAAATAAAATATTTTCAGTACGTGAAAATCTCTGAATACTAATTTTAGGAATTTTAATGAGTATGGTATTTTTAGCGTCGCTTTTTGATACATTTGTACAGTCATGTGCAAAAAAATAATGAAATGTTATAATTTTTGGATTTTATCCAAAAATAAGGATATTTGGACTTTATGTGGAGCTGGTTTACATATTAACTTAATTACTAAATACATTCAATTTTATTTCTGTTTTTTATTTGATTAAAATCTGTGCATTAAAAATAAACTGCTTAATGCGGTTTTTAAATTTCAATTCAAAGTCAGTTTCCTTTTATATTTTAATAATGAATTATCTTGCTCAATGGGTTATTAAAATTTTATCAAACCATTCACATTTAACAGTTCAAAGGATTATTTTTATATATCCCTTTTTGGTATAATTGTAGCAACACTTATTCAGTTTTTTTACATGTCAAATTAAATATTGATTTTAGTCGTAATTTCTTGCTAATGGCTTTAGTTTGATAGGGCTCTTAATTATGCATGTCCTTCGTATCTGTAATTGGCCCAACATGTTTATATTTTAGGTGTTTTACTAAATTTTACATATTGATGTTTGACGTTTATTCATGATGGCTACTTGGTCTAAGTTAGAAATGATGCTTTCGATAATGACTCATTTGTCAAGGTGCAATTCATGACAAATCCTTATCTTAACTGTGCTGTGATATGTGCAGTTTGAGTATTTAACTTCGTATATCAGGCAATTACTAAATTATGTTACGAAATTTACACTTAAATAGGACATGTGATCTGGGTCCATACGTGATACTTTATATGCTGTTTGTACTTAAATTAAAGTCCTATTGATATTCATGCCCTAATTCAAATCTGTTCTAAATATAGAAGAGGCTGTAGTATGTTTTCACATTAAAATTGGTTTCCTCACCGAGTTAAATTGTATTTGACTTAATAATGGGCGTTCATGATGAACGTCCATTCCTTGCATAAAATGATGCTATTGAATATTTCTCGGTCAATAATTCTATTTGTGCTTTTAAAAACAAGAGATATACAATCAAAGAGCTTTGGAGTGTCACTCCTAGTATGTACAATTCATGATTATGTTTTGATTTAGTCATAATTGGCATTTTTATATCGGCCATATTTGTATGCTCTAAATGCATGTGTTGTGTGTGCTAGACAAGATGCTTTGTCAAAACTCAATGTGTAATGAAAATGAAAGATTGAAAATAATGTATGTCACATCAGTATAAGACTGTATAGTGCGTTTCTGTGTATTTAAATTTGTTCTCACTAATATAGTCATGTTTTTATGCTAATTTCTTATATCTTATCTTTTTAAATAAACTTTATGACCAAGATATAATTGTTTGCTAAATCGATTATATGGGATTGAATCTGTGTGCATGGTGGATTTGTTATTTCTCTCCTTTATTTAAGTAACTCAATGGCAACTACAACATTTCAACATGTACCAGGGTTCGTCCCTAATAACAAACTTAAAAGTTAACAAAAATGAGTGTTGTGACTCGTAACTAATTATGTGTATTTGAATAGTCTAGGAACAGATACGAGACTAGTTCAATACATTACTTTTCATTTTGCTTTTTGCTTTTTAATTTTTGAGCCCAGTTGGTAGGTCAGTTTAATTTAATATCTGTTTTTTTTATATTTGTATGTCTAATTTCTTCTCAATTTTAATTTGATTTCTTTTTTGATCATATTTTCTACTTGTTCTTTCATTAGATTGTCATCTTGCGAATTAATTTGTATACATGTAGGTTGCAAAATTACATTATTAAGTAGCCTATTCTTTTCGGTGCTCTCCAGTTTTGCTTGCGTTTCTTCCATTTTTTCTATTATTTTATTCCTTTCCTTTGCGAATGCCTGTTTCATTAGATCAACTTAATTATTCGTATCTTCATAATTCATCTTTCTTCCTTCTTTCATGTCTTGTATGTCTTTTTTATATTTGTGATTTCATCTTCTAGATCTTCTTTTATGGTTCTCGTATCTTTCTTATTGTTATTTTTTATTTTTTTTTTTACAGCGCTTTGATTTCTTCCATTTGTTAGGATGTGTGTTTTTTCTAGCTTTCTGGAGATCTTATTGTTATTTTGATACTTTTAAAAATGTTTTTTCTTCAAAAGAATTATCGTGTTGAGGTTTGTGTTGTTTATAATTCATTCAGTAGCTTTTCTGTTCTAGTTACAGTCAGTTCTAAAACTGATACCAGATTTAATTCCCAGACTTACGTATTCTTTCGCTCCTTTTTGTATATATTTTTTAAAAATAAAGTATATTGTGTATGCATTTTATTTATACAAAAAAAAAAAATATATGATTACATTCATAGTTTCTTTCGCTCTTTCTTCTATATATTTTTTGAAAATAAAGTATATTGTGTATGTATTTAATTTATATATGTTTACTATGTATGTACTCTATTTATACACGTATAAAATACCTTGTAAATTCACAGTAAAGTAACTACCTATGCCCTATTTAAACTTGTAATTTATATTATATACACATGTGAATAAATCCTTTAATATATTTGCTTCATTTTTAAATACCCATATTGGTTTTGTATTATTTGTTAAAATGCCTGATATTGAGTTTGACAAATGCATATTAAATTTATCTTAAATTGTTTACAAAATGCGCATTTGTGTATTTTTTTGTTAAATCAATATTTATCCACTTATTATGTGATGGATTTTAAGCAATTTACGAATGTTTTGTTGATAAAGGTTATGTTTGAGATTTACGTATTTTAGCTATCTAAAATGACAAAACATGCATTTTCTGTAAATTTAAATCGGTTCAGTATTTTATATAAACTAATAAATTGTTGTTTTCGAAAATTCAAACATGTAATCAAAAGATTTTATAAATATTTATTTGTATATAAGTTCTCTATTGTAAATTGAGCTATGCACGTGAAACGGTCGTGAACAGGTCGTGATTACTCTATACGTTCAGTGAATAGAGTTATTTTAATCTTACTTTTATTGTCTTTGGGATATTTAATCTTCACACCTTAACCGATCTACTTCTTTTTCTTGTTTGATTTAATTACTTTTAATAACTCTGAAAATTGTTGTTTCTCCCGGAGTAACAATCGACTGTACTTTCCAGCTCACTACCAGGGCCGGAATGATTAATAATTTAAAAAAATATTTTAGAAATATTGATTTAGCCGATGTTTTGGAAAAGTTTGAATGTACACATTTTTACTTTCCTCGACCAAAAAATTTTTATTATTAGGGCTCGGACCTGAAAAACATGTGCCGAAATCATTTCTATTCCACCAGGACGAAATTCCATACTAACTGGGTCATTTTAAGAGTATTAACTTTCTAAATATTAATTAAAGAGTATGTGTTATTATTTACATTAGGAAGAACAATTTAATGTAAAAGTAAAAAGTATTTATCAGCTACATCAACTAATTCAATGTTTCACAATGGACAACACTTACAACTTACAAATAGAGGACTGTGAAACAATAATTCGTTGATATGTAACATATCATCCGAGATTAACACAATATTCATTGTAATTATTGATTTTAGTACAGAAAGGACGAATTCAAACAGCATATGTATATAGTTCAAAATATTATACGAATCGTGACATGCGATAAATCATACATGTCACTCGAGAGCTGTGAATATTTACGGAAAAGAGAAATTTAAAACAAAAAATAGGTAATCTGCTTTCCTATCGTCCCTCGCCAGGCATTGCAGTGCATGAATCGGATGGAACTGTTTAAATTCTCCCTTTCAAAAATTAAAGCAATACCGAAACTATCAATGTTTTGTGTAAGGGTAATTAAAATACAACAGAATTTTAAAGGTATATGAAGGGTTTCGTGTAAAAAATTCCGATGGGACATGTATGTGTTTTTGTACTCCCAACGCCATCTATTGTAAGCAAGAATGTGCTTTTGTTTGCTGTTGTTAAAATTAGTTTGTAAAGTTCCTAACCACCTAATTTTTCATATTACTTCCCATGCTTCTACCACAAAATTCATAAAAAAGTCTCGATGTTATAAAAAGTGCCTAAGTAGAAAAAAAAACGTCTCATTTAGTACTTTATTTATCGCGTAGTGCAACATTAGAGATCCTTTTCTGTTTTTTTTTGAAATCGACGAAAAAATTAACGACAATAATGTGTATTTCTGATAAGCTGATGATAATGTCTAAGGTTTTCATAGAACCATTGGTGGCTAGCTACGAAGTCGAATGACTGTTGTTTAAAATGAAGAAATCAAATCCGAAGCTTTGGGCAAGCACAAAGCAAAAGTTAAAGCTGAAAAGGCTCGAAAACAAAGTGAGATCCTGCATTGTCGTTGTAAGTGCACAAGTAAGTTTTCTGAAGCATCTCGTAGGCAAATATTTGGCAACTTCAAAATCTAAGCTATAGTGAGCAAAATTTTTGTTTAAGACAACTTAATCAAAATAAGCCACCCAGTCACGTTTTTGAATACTCAGTTATGATTAATCAAATCTGTTACTGTTTGTCAAATATATTTTTGGCTCTGCTTGGTATAAAACTAAGTAAACGTAGATAGAAGATTTTAAAATTTGAAATCGAGAACGAAAGAGATAACAGAAAAAATATGTGCAGCGCAAATAATAAATTTCTGCTGATACCATTGCTAAATTAAGCAGTTTTCTGAAAGATTTGCCATCTATAGAATCCACTATGGTCGTTCAGAAAAGATATGCATGAAATGTGGGCAGTCGGATCTAACGGTTCCTAAACTCCATACAAGTTCCTGCGCAGTTTTTCCTAATAATAGTGAAGTAAGATATGTTTTAGAAGATCTTCAACGAATATTTCAACTCTGGTTCTCATATCGCAATAAAGATATATGTGCGGCCTGTACAAAATTCCTTGCTGATCTTAATCCTGCAAAATGTGGCCTGAAAATAGAATAAAATCTTTTACTACAGCAAAGGAGCTGCATATTCGGCAATCGGAGGTCTTTTTTACATTTTTTCAAAGAAGGATAGAGCACGCTTGAAACACTGCGTTTGTTATATGTTTTGATTTTGAGAAAAACCTATCTAAACCACGTTGATATTAACAAAGCGGCTATGTTTCCTTTTACTGAAAACTTTCCTACAAAGGGGCGCAGTGAAGTTATAATAATTCTCTATTATTATTTTTCTCAAAATAAAAGCAAATATTTAGTTGTGTATTTATCCTGCTTTATATAAAAAAATGAGAGACACTTTGTATAGAGACTACACGCTGGTGTAGTCTTCATGCAACGTGTCTCTCATTTTCTTTATATAAAACTGGATACTAAAGACTTCTTGCCCCGAATCTCCCAAGTAGAAGTACTTGAGATTTTTTTGCAATTAAGCTAGAAAAACTGCAAAACATCAAGTTTCTAGTCTCGTATATAACAAACAAGAAGATATAGTTTTATAATGTGCTGGATTAAATATAAAATGAAGAACAAGATATATAACAATACAAATAGAGTTTTTGTTAATACTTTTTTTTAAATACGAAATTCTTTTGGTGTTTCTCTTTGAAAAAGTCACGTTTTATGTTGGATCTTTTAAATTAAATATTAATTCAAATAATAAGTACTACCAACTCAAAATTTTTGAATGAATATGAACAAATTTGTAGTGTGTTATAAATGATAACGTATTTAACAGTAGGTATTATTTAAGTATTCGTAAAAAAATATTGTACAAATTTAGTGCATGAAATATTTCGCGAATTCGTGTCCATAAAGCTCTCGCCTTTCGGCTCGTGCTTTAAAAATGGCCACTCATTCGCGAAATATGTTTTCCCGCACTTGGATCGTAAATAACTATTTTGTACTCACCGCCTGTAAAGTGACAATTGGCGCATGTGTAGCTCTACTAGGAAAGAGGTTTTCCCGGTCGAGGCGACTGTAAAAATTAAAAAACACTGGCACTTTGGGACATTTAAAAAAAATCTAACTTGGTAGTAATAAAATTTAGTCTATAAAATACTACTTCCCTCCACTATTCTTCACTAAAAGTTGGGGAAATAGGAGTAATAATTAATAATTCTTCCAAAAAGTTTGTGGCGCCATCTATTTGACCACATCGACATTTCATATTGACACTGTAGATTTTTTTGTATTTAAACAAAAAAACGCAATAAATGTACTATAAATTTATAAATATAAGAATAAATACCTCATGTTTGCCATGTGTAAGAATATAATAACATAATTTTAGAGAAAGGTGAGTAATAGTTACGTACATGGAATGCTTAAATTATATAGATAATCTATCTTAGGTTAGGTATGATACCTACTAATGATATTAATCAATAATATTTTTTTAATTTAATGTTTGGATAAAAAAATATTGTACAAACCACTTGCGTGAAGACATCTTCCACGCATTCGCGCAATTAAAAGCACTCGCTTCCTGCGGTCGCTCGTGCTTACAAAGTGCGCTCACGCGGTTAAATAGTCGTCCCGCACTAGGTTCGTAAATAACTATAAGCCAACATCTCTGAAAATGATGTAATGAAAAACTAAATTACAAAATTGCCAAACCAAATTTAATCTAAAATCTTCAATATCTCAAAACTGTAAAAAGTCGCTTGGGGACTTGTTAACATGAACCCTTCAGCGTAACACGACTCTTATGGAACGTTGTTGTGCTGGAGCAGGACACCTTTCGTATGTATTATCATAATATAGCTCCCTGGTCGTTAATTTAATAAATAATGGGAAAAAAATAAAAGTAATTTAATTTTCAAAAGTGAAAGAGGCTTAGTATAAGGTGTAATTTATAATGATTTCTTTATAAATAAAATATTAAGAAGAAACCTAAAAGCAACCATAAGATCAACCTACAAAATAAATAAGTAACTATGTAATTATTAATTATCAATTAAATGTGATAATTAATTAATAAATCATGAGTTTCGATATTATAAGACAATAAAGAATGACGAAATTCTGCAATCGGAGACTTGCATTTCAAAATAAGATTAGTAGACAATATACTACTATTTAAAGCAAATCCCCGACAAATCTTACCATATTTCTTAAATCACATTTCAAAGCTGTAAGTCATGTGTTATAATTTAAAATTAATTGAAGGACAAAAGGTGAATAATAAGCAAATAAGATATACAATGTGATCAATTTCAACTGAAGATTGCGTGGCCTACATTTTTAAGTTGGCAACGATGACTATACTCCATTCACTGAACATATAGAGTAATCACGAGCTGTTCACGACTGTTTCACGTGCACAACTCAATTTACAATAGAAAACTTATATTAACAATAAACTGTTATAAAATCTTTTGATTACATATTTTAATTTTCAAAAACAACAACTTATTAGTTTATATAAAATACCCACCCGATTTAAATTTACAGAAAATGCATGTTTTGTCTTTTTAGATAACTAAAATACGTAAATCTCAAACGTAACCTATATCAACAAAACATTCGTAAATTGCTTAAAATCCATCACTTAATAAGTGGATAAATACTAATTGACTTAACAAAAAAATACACAAATGCGCATTTTGTAAACAATTTAAGATAATTTAATATGCATTTGTCAAATTCAATATCAGGCATTTTAACACATAATACAAAACCAATATAAGTATTTAAAAATGAAGCAAATATATTAAAGACTTTATTCACATGTGTATATAATATAAATTACAAGTTTAAATAGGGCATAGGTAGTTAGTACTTTATTGTGAATTTATAAGGTATTTTATACGTGTATAGATAGAGTACATACATAGTAAACATATATAAATTAAACACATACACAATATACTTTATTTTCAAAAAATATATAGAAGAAAGAGCGAAAGAAGCTATGAATGTAATCATATATTTTAAATTTTTCTGTGTTGACAATTAAAATTATTCCTGAATGTCACTGTCACATTCACTACTTTCAGAACTTTCCAAATTAATTATGAAACTCTCTTGTAAATTTTCAACAATTACGTCTAACTCCCACATATTCTTCACTACTTCCTTAACATGTTTGATGGCATTTAACCAGTTCTATTTTGTAACATTGTTCAATTATGTGTGTAACAGCTTTTGACTTTAAATGTAGTGTTTTTCCTTGCAATTTCTTCTTTAGCTTGGGCCCATATTAATTCAATTGGCTTCAGTTCGCAATGATGTGGTGGTAGTCTTTCACATTTTTCCTTTAAAAATCTATTATGAGCTCTTTTTTTGAAAGAGAAATTCACTTCCACACTGTTGTACGTTTGAGGTTTGGCAAGTTCTCATCTTCATTTATTTTCAATAAAATCTTATCCACTCTCGGCACCTCATTTTTATAGAAAAATGAGTGGTACTATAGGTCTAATAATATTGCGCATATCATCATCAATACTATCCAGGACAGATCGTCCTCTTGTATACGTCTTTGGAGGTTTCGCATCTTGTGCATTGTGTTCTCGTAAAATATTAAAAACACTTGCAGAGCAGATACCTGCAGCTTCGGCTGTAAAGTCAACAATTCGTGTCTTAGAGTCAGCTGGGCATTATTGTTGCCGTTTGGTAAATATATTCAGTACAGTCTCTTTTTCTAGCGCTGTAAAATGTCTCTTTACTCGTTTCTTCAGTTCTGGCTGCATTTTGCACAGTACTGTATAAACAGGTAAAAACAGTAACTTAAATTCAACACTTCTGGAAAGCTGAAACATAATTAACCTATAAAGCATTTGCTTTGTTTACGATTTATAGATCTTACCTTCAATAAATCTTTAATCATTAATAGAGTCTTTAAAAATACTGAGATTAATAATAATAACAACTTAAACAAATACAAAAAGCGCAAACACAACAATTCAAAATACTATATAGAAAAAGCAAAAAGTATACATATATAACATATATTTCAAAACAACAGACAATGTTATTTATCCCTACTAACACACTATATGCTCACTTGTTCTACATTAGCAAATACGTATTTTCATCCTTCTCTAAAATTGTGATTTTGCTGCATGGGTATAGTCACAATCATGTGACATAATCACAGAAAGCAGATGATTTATATCGTGTGTTTTAGGATTTGTATGTAACTCTCAGAGCCAATAGAAAGGCAGTATTAAAAATCATGTGTTGTTCACGCGTTTTTTGCTACCCTATTGGTTCGGTGAATATAGTGTAGTTGGTAATATTGAGAAACACTTGTGTGTAGGTTATGTGTATAGGCGTACAATGTGCACATATGGTTTTGCCAGATCAAACATTTCACCTGTACGTATCTCTCTAACAAGAAAATCCCCTAATCTAGGGATTTTTAAGATACCACCACACTTCACTTGAGATTGATCTCATTTTACAAATTACCTTAAATCAGCAGATTAAAATAAGAAAATTTTATGTCTCAGATTAGAGTATCACCGCCCACAAATTTATTTCAATATTTATTTTAACAAATTAGCAGTAGAATCGTCATTTCGTCCTTTAATATAATTAGGAACAGATAATTCAAAGTATTTAATTATGAATTTAAAGATGTTTACATAACGAAATTATGGACTAAGGACCTCTCAAATTTCTTTGAATTAAATGTATTACTTGCTGTATAGGTACGATAATATAATTGTTTCGTTTGAAGCAATTTATTATTAGCATGTGATTGCTCTGTAAATGATGGGCCATGAATATTTATTTGTTTTTATCTTTAAACAAACAGTTTAGTTTTCAATTTAGAACATGTCTGTTGCAAGGTCCGTAGCAAACGTTTTCTAAAGCAGGAACATAATTTAGTTATTTATTTGGAAAGAAGGACGTGACCAAACTATACATTCATGTTTAAACGATGAGTAATTTTCCTTTCCTCGACAACAGTTTCATTAAGATTTCTCACGAGAAACAGAATTCGCTCAATTTACATAATCTTCTTTAGGCTTGAATTTTCTACAAATCCCTGTCTTAATTTTAATGCATTGGATGAATTGTACATAATGAAAAGAATGAACACGGATCTTTTCAGAATTTAAATACATTACACTAGCGAATACTGAACATAACAACTGTAAATAGACTATTAACCTTAAATGGTGGAATACGAGGGCCATTCAAAGAGTAACATAAAGAGAGTTCTCATAAACAAACATTATGCATAAAGAAATATACTGAGTAGTAGCAAACTAGTGGTATCATAAATTAAATTCTGTTTTTGAATTTGGAAGAGTGTTTCAAAGATTTTACGCTCAAAGCTTATCTTCTTACTGTTTCTTTGTAGGACACTCGCATTAGCTACATTTAGGGTGGTACAACATGGCGTATCATTGCATCTGCTGATTGAAATTTACATTTTACAGTTGTCGTTAAGTTTTTCTTATTAAATTTATATTTATAATATTTTTTTAGATCTAACTAAATGTTATACTTTTTTTTGTAAGTTCTTTTTCAATATATATGAACATCCAAACACTTCTGGAAAGCAAATACCTTCCATGCAAAAAAGAAGATATTTAAACTTCCGGTACTTATCTGTGTTTGAGAAACAAATTATACTAATATTTATAAAAACCTTAGAAAGGATAAACCTTAAATGAAAACTACTACTATTATAGAAAAAATGAGGTATGGACACCACACGACCTTCTTATACGAGACTTTTAATTATACAAAGCTTTTCTAAATTGCTTTAACTAGTTTTATCTTGTTAGAAAAATAAGTCAAATTTTAAACATTTTTGTATATAAAAATTATGCAAAAACCTATTATAAGACTTCTATTCTCTTAATAAATCTCTATAGAATGCATACTTTGCGTGATATTCGAAAGAAAGTGCGACTCGCTAAGAGTAAAAGTGTTACTTCCGATCCGAATTTTGAAATTTCATGTATATAAATAATATTTGTTTATAGAAAAGGTATAGAAAATTAAGTTCTAAATACTTTTATACTCGTAACGTACCTGTCTAAAAAGCATGACTTGCGAAATATTGGCAAAAAACTGATTTTCGATAAAAGACCTACTTCTGATAGGAATTTTGAATAAGTTTCATAATAAAATTCTTTTCAAACTTAATTTCGAGTACATATTAATTATTTATAAATTTGTGTGTTGACGAAATATTTGCAAAATTCGATTCTTTCACTGAAGTAAACTACTACTTTCGGTCTGCCGATTTTACTGAAAATCTAATCAGATCTCAAAACGGAGATTATACTCGTCAAAACAAAATTTGGAATTGATAGCTATAGCGGTTTGGCCGCTATCGTGGTCACACACAGAGAGACATACAAACAGACACGCACACAGACAGGCATTTTTTAGAAACCACTTTTTTGGTATCAGGGGACTTCAAAACGTGGACATCTGCAAACATATCGAGGTCGACAATTTTCAACATCACAATACTTCCTTATACTACGTATAAGACTTCCTTATACTACGTATAAGAAAGTAAAATTAGAAAGTATTGTAGGTTGGTAACGAATAAATATACAACAAGTATGTATGTGTTATGTGCTAAATTCAACCATGATTTATCGTACAATCGTCTCTAAAGGGAAAAGAAAAATTCCTTCACCAAAAGAAAGTCGGGGATGCATTCTGTGATTGTAGTTTATAGTGAAACTGTACGGCAAATACGAGGGAGTTTTTTTTTTATGAGAATGAACTTTCTACATTTAAAAAGGTGTAAATGAATTAACATAACATGATGATTTGCTACAGATAAGCCATCCAACATTGTATAAGTTCATGAAAGATACATTTCAGGTTATCATTTATTACGTAATGTAGACAGTTTTATTCGTCCTCTTACATTTGCATATTGCTGTATGAGAGGTGCAATGTAATGTACTGTGGCAGATATTTGACGAAAGTAGAGAAGTGTCTTTATAGAGCGTGATAATAAATTTATATAGAAATGAAGATACAAGGAGACTTTTTTATGTTATGTACAACAAAAATTTTTTCATTAAGAATAATATACTTATTCCAACGTTTTGTTTAATAACGCTATGCCTTTGAACAAGTATTCTTTTTGTAATTCTCTCTGTGTTTCTCCAGATACTTACAATATTACCAGACTTATTTGTCATTGTTAGTACGGTGTAGCAAAGGACAATGACCAACAAGTCTAAAACACGAGTCTGCGATTGCACTACAGCGGAATAATCCGATATTCCTTCTTCTATTTTATTATGTATCCGCGATATTTTCTTTATTGAATCATTGCTCCTGGTTTGGACAACACGCGGGTTGACAATGTCTGCCTCACGGCGGTGTCAGTTTTCGTCACTCAGATTTAAGGATCTTCTGACATTTAAGCTCCAATTGGTGGTCTGTCTTTCCGATAGTCTTCCTTTTGTTTCTATCTCCAAGGACATTCCATCTTATTCCTTGGCTACACCTTACTTATGATAATCAACAAGTGTGAAACACGTGTCTGCGGTTGCACTACAGCGGAATTACCGGATATTCATTCTCTTATTTTATTATGTATCCGCGATACTTCCTTTATTGAAGTATATATAGATAGATAGATAGGGATATAACATTGTTTGAAGCTAATAAAAGATATATTTCAAAACAGAGAAGTAAAGTGAGGACCCATTTTTATGTATACAAATAAAATTGAAAAAGGAAACAGATTTTGTCTGCACTTAATGTAAGTTATATGATAATTTTTGAGATTTTATGTATAAATCGAGTGTATAGTATATAGAATTCCAAAGAATGTCACTGATATCACACTTTGACCAATATATTACACTCATATACTAATGAACTGTCATAAGTATGAACTGGACGTATCAGGCCGAAACTACAACGGACATAAGAAATAGTGTATAACATCACGCAGTTACCGAATAGCACTATTCATATGGTGAACTACAACATATGTTTTCGTCGAGAAAACGGAGAGCAAAGAAGTCGATTTTACTGTTAAATTCCTTTCTTTATAGGCGTAGGCAGGGGTAGGTGAGGAGTTTCTAATTTTTTTTCTATTTACCGTATATTTCGTAAGATAAGTAAAGTACGGAGAGTTTACTCGATTTGAACTACAAAATGAACAAATAATAATGTATTTTGTATTTTATAGATTACCACCCACTTGTTATCCAATTATATAAATAAAATCAAAACTTTTTAAAAATAGAAAATTTCAATAGTGCGCCCCTGGGCAAAAAGTCATTGGCCGCTCGTGTCCGGTCTCTAGTCATAAAACACACCTGTTGTCGATGCCTAGTACAGGCGATCATATATTAGTGTGGTACAATTTGTAAAGAATGTCTTGAGAGTCAAATATTACGTCTTCTAAGCAAATTTGTCTTTAATTAAATAAATGATGCTCTTCAAACTCAGATAGTGTTATAAGAAAAGTGAACAAGAGTTTGTATAATTATATATTGAAAATTAGCCTAATAGTAGTAGTAGTAGTAAGAATTTTAGCCAAAAATCAAAGCAATGTCTTACTCTTCACCTGGTAGCACGAATAGCGGCTTCCTTCGCATGAATGAATTCTAAATTGAAATTCGCCCGACTAGAGTAATATTTAAACCGTACTGAAACTATAATTGCAATAAGCCTGATAATATGCACCATCAGAATAATTTACGATCTTATTACCTTTAAAATTCTATTTTAAATGGGCGCAAGTATTAATTTGACGGGATGGCATCTCGTTTAGAATTTACGCTCTTAACAACTAACGAGATTTTCAGGAGGGTTCCTGAATCTTATCAGGCGAATGTTTTTAATTAAATAAAAAACAATCAGCTGCAGGCGGTGCCATGAGAAAAAAAGAATTTAATCTAATTTCATCAAAATTAAATTTGAAAACATCAATCAACGGCTAGCATCGTAAGAAACGGAGATTTAAAATCGAGTGTCTTTACTATTTACTTTGACGCGAGAGAAATGAATTTCCTTGTTAAATAATTAATCCATTATAAATAGATATAGGTGGCAGTTCTGTTTTATATCTTCGATATGATTTAATTGTGGACAGTTTTTGAAATCATCTTCATACGTATTGTCCTATTTTACTATAATTGAATAGTTAATATGGGTATATCATAAGAATTATATCAAACAAATGTACAGTGTTATTCACATTTATAAATACACTAGCGGTCTGATTTTTTTTTAAACGTGTTGTTTCAAATTATATTTTAAATTCTTTTAACCCCTCAGTAAACCTCTGCGGAAATTAAGGTATAAATATTCTTGTGCTGATAAAATATATAGCACACCAAATTTGTGAAATGTTTCCAAAAAAAATCTGTTTCTTAAAGTGGTACTTCCGGTGCGAATAATAAAAAAAATTTAAATCAAGATTGTCCAAATCAAACTCTAAATACTTTATGCTCTTAACAAATCTGTAGAGAATGCTTTTTTTACAAAAACTTGCTTTCGGATGAAACTAAAAGTGTTACTTCCAGTTCGAATTATAAAGATTTTCTACTAGAAAAGTTGTTGCAAATTATCTTATAAATATTACCAAATGCTCAGTAGATTTATCTTAAATGATTAATATGTGACATAATTTCAAAAAACAGTTTTTGAGGTCTCTTTATTTTTTCTAAAATTACTTTGAAATTCACCTTAGATATTTTTGTCTTTCCTAGAGATTTATTTAAATTTAACATTTAACAGGTTATTCATAGAATTAATTTTTTTCGTTGAAGTAATTAGTTCTGGTATTGATAACCATTTGTCAAAACACACAGAGAAAACAAGAGAAGAGGTAGGGAGATCGAAATATGTATGAAAAAAAACTTTTTCGTAATCAGGGGACTTCAAAACCTGGACATCTGTAAAAATCTCGAGGATAGGATTTAAAGGTGATACTTCACAATAATTACAAAGTAATGGACAAAAATTTTATATATCAATGTTTGCTATTAAGGCCGGAAAAAAATATTGAAAAGTGCAGTCAATATTTTTGAGATGAGCTGTATGAATGAACTTGATCTCGCTATGAGTATGTTTGTTTACATTTGGAACGAGAGTTGCACTTCTCACATGCCACAATTTAGTCACAGCTACCTCTCCTAGCGCCACGAATCCCTAAAAATAACAAACATACGTACTAAAGAGTACGTATGTTTCCTATTTTTAGAACTGTGTTTGAAGCACTTGTCATCACAATTTCAGGTCAGCCAGCCAAAGATACGACTGTGTTATTGTCGCTGGCGTTGTGTTTAGTTAAGTGAATAATTTAGTTTTCTGTTGATTATCGTTGTTGAACATGAAAATATTTAGAAATAGAATCTAAATATTTTCATGTACATGCTTTTGTATATTTGGTATTATTTAAAAATTAAGATATTTATAATATCTTTATTTTATGTTTATTTTGTAAAATAATAATTATTTTTGCTGGTATGTTGTTAGAGTATAAGTTATTATATTAGTTAGTATAATGTTGCGAACCACAGCGTTATGTGCGTTTTGAATTCCTTATACATTAGTTCTTTCAAATTAACTTTATGTTTATTTTGTAGAATAATTATTATTTTTGCTGGTATGTTGTTAGAGTACACCCAGTATACTTCAAAAATTATAATGGGTGGATTCCAAATTGGTTAGGCAATATAATGATTAATATGTAATATGTAATATGAATTGCCTATATAACATTTTTATATTATTTGATAGGGAAACTTATATTTCTAGTAAAAAATGATATTAATTATATATACGTTTGTTTCTATTAGTTTTAACAATGTATTTCATCTTCATATTTGCAGTTGTAAATCATAGTCAAACATTGATCAAGATGTATATTTTTACTTTACATACTCGTATCTAAAATAGGTTAAGGCTCATAATTAGTTGTATTTACTCTATAAGAAGCCTTACGCAGTGCTTTTTATGTATTTCACATCCCCATGTGTATTACTTTAACTTCCAAGCATTTTTGAATGGTTTACGTGTTTAATCGAGGGGTATTTAGATTTTATTTCTTGTTTCGGTATGCTTCAATAAATATTGTGTAGGTATCTGTACTGTGAATTATTTGTTTATTTAAAGCTGTAAGTATAGAAGAATTCAATATCCATATGGAAATAAAAATACATTCATATTGTATTTTGACACTGTTAAAAAAAGGTTATTAAATAAACCTGTTAATGGTTTGTGGAATAAGCATCTGTCTAAGCAACAAACGTTTTATGTGTACTGGAGATGACGTTTTTGCAGTGAAGAACTTGATTATGTTATCAATGCCAGTGCATATAAAAAATAGTTTCTGGTTTGTGAATAATCAATCAGTTTTTAATAATTGTTAATAAAATAGATTATTAATATAAAGAATCATAATATTTTAAGCATTGTTTGTACATGCTTATTCAAATTTTTTATAAATTGCATTATTATTATTTTCTGTCTTAGAAATAATGCATATGTAAAGTGTAAAAGAAAATTTTGATTTGTATCATTTTATACAAATAAAATTGTACTTGTTTTGAAATATTTTGTTTGCTTTATGTATTTGCCATGCCATATTAAAATAGAATCTATAATTTTAAAAAAATATAGAACTACACCCTGAGAAAAGGGGTCAGTACTGGGAAGTACTGAAAGGTAAGAAAGACAAATAAGTGTGTAAACCACTGTAAACCCACTATACCTGTGGTCATTCATGCTAAAGTGCAATATTGAACTTTTTAATTATATTTGTAAGAATCAAGGTCACAGCAATACGTATAATAAAGTCGTGTGTTGCCCACACCTAACTTTTTGTAAACGAATAGCCTTATGGTAAATTTGGGTTCAGTATAGCGCCTTATTTTAATTTGTTTATATATTTTGGATATTTATGCGACATTTAACGGCAACATTTGCAATTAATTTGATTTGCCTTTAACTTGGACATTCTTCTTCTAGTGTAATCAATGTATGAGAGTGACAGTTAACACGAGACCAGTAGCACGATAATCACTTGAGAAGATGTAGATATAACAATTTCAAAAGTTCTCTTGTACCAATGCAATGTGAGAGTAAAGCATCTATGTTATATGCAAATAATTCTTGCTTTCTAGCGCAAATGAGTCTGAAAATAATTACTACAGAAGATAAAGAATATTAAGAATAGTATATATGACGAAACCTTATTTTAATATTGCAAATTTGCAATAATTATATTCAAGGAAAATAATTCTGTATTCTCGCCCGAAGACAAATTGTTACTGCTAATGAAGTAGCTTTAATTTGCACAACGACGACGCCATATTGCTCTCTGTTTAAGACGTTCGCTTAGTACAAATATTTGCATAGCATTTAAGCTTGGTATTCAGAGGAGTTGATTATTTTTACTGTTTCAGAAAAGCTCGTTGTTCCCTCACATATTTTTTGCTTCATTAGTCAAAAGGCAAATCGGATAATTGCCAAGAGAAACGAATTAGAGTTCTTAAAATGCATTTTATTATTGCTTTCTTAAAAGATCTTTTGATAATATGAACATTACAATAATAAAGAAAAAAAAAACTGAACTATTTTTAAATTAAATATAACCAATAAACTCGATATCAGCTTCCTTTCAACGAAATCTGTTAGAACCAGCATGTAAATTATAAATTAATACAGTCAGATCGATACCAAAAGGAACAAAGATTTTGCGATACTCAATCAGTTGAATACATTTCCTTGCTTCTATTTAATAACTTTATCCATAGAACACACCAAAAGAAAATTATACAATCGTAATAACCGATTCGCTCGTTACGTATTCATTGAAATATGTTCTTCAGAATAATGTTCCGGAAATCACAATGAAATATTCGATATTAAATTAATTATTACTATAATAATTACGTATGTTACATAAAATCAGTAAAGAATAATCAATTACATGTTTATTTTATGAAAATACTTGCGCTACTCATCTAGAAATTCATTTCACGGAACTCTATTAATTACCAAAGCAAAAAACTACCAGAGAAAATTTGAATCGAAATCTTATACAGAGCCCTGCGATAGTGGGTCAAGCGCTCATAACTCCTTTACTAATTAAATGAGGAATTTCATTCATGTGGCAATTGTAATGGTACGGCTTATTTTATCTTTAAAAAAAAAACTTTAAAATAATTAAATAATTATATGAATAATATTTAATTAATTATATATTGGAAATCAATAGATATATATTTCTAGAACCTTATTTCCTATATTTGAATATATGTATATAATACGTGTTAGTCTGATAAGAAAGTATTTATAGAATAGTGGCGCCCAACATTTGTGTTAGTTTAAGATTAGTGGCGCGGTATTTCCAATGTCGCATGGTATACGTGACGATTTTGTGTGAAAACCATAACGGGGATACACAGACATCCTAGGAAAAGGGGCATCCCAGGATTCGAACTATAAGAAGTGAATAACGAGTTTCATTTAGGTAAATACCTCGATTTTACTGTAAAGAGATGAGGTCCTCTAGTTTAAAAGTGTTTCGACTCCAACATATATACATACAGCGGTCAATCAAATATAATTTATAAGTAGAACCTTAAAGTAAGTAAATTGGTTCTTGTTTAAAGAGAAATTGACCGCTTACCAAGTGTTCAAGTGTTCAAGTTATCATATCTTCTAGTTAAAAGATATTTGTTCTATGAAAAGGAGTTCGTGGACGTTACCGAACATCTTATTCGTCGATGAGAACGATCCAGTTGAACACACCGATAATAAGAAAATCTTCTTCAGCTCAAGAAAGAAGAAAGAAAAGTTTAAATAAGTTATTTAGAAACTGTCGTTATATGAATGTTAAATAAAGAGCTAAATGTAATAATTCGTTCTAAGATAGAAACGAAATTATTAAACATATTAATCTGAGAAAGATATTTAATAAATTGTTATAAATATTATAAAGCATGAGCATCTCCAAATTGTTTATCGATGCTGTATTTCAATCCATTATTTGCGTAGTAGTATACGTACATACATATACGTAGTAGTATACATATATACATATCTAGCTTAGGTTGTTGTTTCAAGCCGATGTAGTTATCTCATTTCTGAAGGTTTTTTTAAAAAAAAATTTGTTTTATTGAGTAAATGTTTTCCTATGTCTGTATAAAAATATGAAAACTATTGATTTCTAATATAAATATTATCTAAACTTATACAACAGTATTTTCTTGAATTATACCAAATAATGCCCTAAAAAACTATTAATTTACCAACATATCTTTTATCCGAATCGACCTGGAATAAGGACTGAGCTAATCAGGTAAATAAATCAATTTCTGTATTTTATTTTATAACATATTATTATTAAAATACGTAGGGCATTTTATATAGTTGTTCCCTTACAATACGGTACATAACAATATGGGGCTATTATAAAGGGATTTTATTAGACTATGGTATCCAACATTTGGGACTTCCACTAGTTCTTTTATATTATATTAATATTAATTTATAGAAAGGGCTTTCATTTACATGTACTATTACATTATGACGCAACAACGTGAGATCATTTTTACGTTACATTAATAATAAATTTATTTATTGATGGTTTCATTACATTACGCCGAAGCAACGTGGAGCATATTTCTATTATATTATTAAGTAATTCATAAAGCTGTTACTATTACACAATTTATACTGTATTGTAGGATTTATCTCAAGAAAATATTTTTAATAATGGCGGACTTTCTGTTGTACCCGAAGTAAGTACCAACTTTGTTATTTTAAATGGAACACCCTATGGTATTAATGTATATTTGAATTTCTTGTTAAATTTAATTTACATCATAAAAGAAAGACGAAATTTGGAAATATCTCCGAAACTGTAAAAGCTGGAAAGATGCAGTTTTCAGTTTTCGCTTAAGCATGAAAGTGCGCACGTCTTTTATTAGAAAATTGTTGTGTTTAAAGTACAGGGCCATTGAATAGGGATTTGTTTTTGAACTCAAACTCTGAAAATCATTGATAACTTGATTTTTTTTGATAGATCATTCTGTCTAATCTCCAACGGTTTTGGAGATATTTCCGATTTTTTTGATTTTTCACGATAGATACGTATTGCGGACCTTCTTTTCGCATTTCATTAGACTTGAGACTGGCAGCAATATTACTGGCATGTTTAGAAAGTGGCCAACAAAACACAACAGGATCACTTGAAACAAATAAGTAACACGGTCTGGGAGATACGTGAGATGTTTAATAAATAAACGGCACCTTTAAAGTTAAAGTTGTTAACCTTAATTAATTATTTAAGGCATTTACCAATTATCACTCAAAAGGTGTAATAGAAGCAAACACGCTGACACTTCTTTGTTGCGCGATTTGTTTAGTGGTTGGAAGTTCTGTATTAACCTGGCTTTTTACATAGCCCTTTAAAAAAATCTCAACTTTGTTAGGTTCGACGGCCCACTGGCCAATGAAATGGTCCTCCCATTCCAATGCAGCGATTTTCATACTGATTGTTTAACAGGGTTCTGATTTATCGTGAAAACTCGGCCAGAAATAATAATCTTGGTAACTGGTTTTCTAACACTTCCAAATACATTTGGTCGTTTAGGTGGCCATTAAAAAAATGTGGGCTCATCACGTGTTCTCCAACAATATCCCTCTCCAAACGTTTATTGACCAGCGTTGTGGACGATCTATTTGCTGACCAATTCTTGGATTTTCGACAGAATAATAACGAAATTTATGTCTTTTGACGCATTCAGTGTTATGAAAAGTTGCTTCTTCAGAAAAAAGTACGTTCTTAAAAAAAAGGATTTTCTTGGAGACGCAATTTTGCCCACGTATAAAACTTTGCTCTCCACTGTTTTTTTAGAATTCTTTTGGCTGACCTCTCACTTATTCCAACTACCTGCCCTACCATTGCTTAACTAATATTTGGGTTTTCTGTAACTGTAAATAAAACTGCCAACTCATTTTCTTCATTTGTTCTTGTCTTCGTTCTTTCTATGTTTTTCTAGTCAACGCTTTCTGCTTTAAAGCGCTCAACTAGTCTGGTAAAACTGACCGCTTCTGGATGTCGTCTTTCGGGAAACCCAGTCGCATAAATTCTACTTGCCAGAAAACAATTTGTCTCACTTTCACCCAATGCAAAAATCATATCAATGACTTCTTTTCTTGAAAAATTTGTTTCTTTTTAACAAAATGCAACCCGTTTAAGTACAACACTTATTTCGAACAAGAAATGTCAACATTTTTGTCATTAAACAACATCTTTGTTTTTCCATGGCCGTGCTTGATTTTATTATACCTGCCGTACTCAGAAAGGTGGAAAGGGTCTTTCGAGTGAGAATTGGAAAGTGCTTTGAACAAGATCGAAGACACTTCGAACATCTATAAAAATAAGAACTTTGTTTACTAATGTTAATTCATATGTAGTTTTCCAGGCCTGCTTTATTTTTAAAGATGCCGTCTCCCAAACCGTTTTGCTTATTTGTTTCAAGTGGCCCTGTTGTATTTTGTTTGCCACTTTCTGAGCAGGTCAATAATATTACTGCCAGTTCTAAGCCTGGTGAAATGCTAGACTGGTGTTTCGCAATACGTGTCTATCTGGAAAAACTGAAAAATCGGAAATATTCCCAAAATCGCTGGAAATAGCCACAATAACACCCACATATCGAAATAAAACTAAATTTTACATCAAGTTATGTACAAGTTGCTATACCATTCTACATAAAAAAATCAAGTTATCCATGATTTTAGAGTTCGAAAATAACAGATCCCTATTTAATAACTCTGTAATTTAAACGCAACATTTTTCTAATAAAAGACGTGCGCTCTTTCATGCTTAAGCGGAAACTGAAACCTGCATCTTTCAAAATTTTAGAGTTTCGGAGATATTTCCAAATTTCGAAGAAGTTGCAAATGTAATTTTTTTCGAAAAACTTCATGTAATTCCTAAACAGTGCCACATAGACCCAATGTATGCCTAACAAAGTACAATTTATATGTAACAAGGAATTCAATTGTGCATTAACACATAGGGTGTTCCATTTAAAATAACAAACTTGATTTCTACTTCCGGTACAACCGGAAGTCCGACATTATTAAAAATATTTTCCTAAGATAAAGCGTATAATATGTAATAAGATGCCATATGAATAAAATTGTTATTTTAATTCGTAAAGGAGCTATGCAAGCCTGACGCACTATTGCAGCACCTGTACAGCGTGAGATCATATACAATTGTCCGTGTTGTAACACCAATATATCTAATATATTCTACTTTGTCACACGTTATTATTGTAGAATGACTTATTTTATTAATATGCTTGCCAAATTAGTCTGCTATTTTTCAGTTAGTATTTGTCGTTCTTTCTTGCCTAGTTTCCCTTGTATTTCTTTAACAATAAAAGTCATCTTTCTCAAGAGAATACAAGACAATGAAAAGTAGTTAACATCGCTATTGCAATTCAATTTTTTGGTATTTAATCACACACAAATATTATATACATTTTTATTTAATTTTATTTATTATAATTAATTTCATATTAGAAAAGCCATTAACTAAAAAATTTTGAAAAATGTAAAAAATGTGTACCTACATGGCTTAACCATAATCTGCTCAAATAAGGTCTGGTCCTTATGACAATTTAAAAATTACTAACACTGGCTATCTTTAAATTCAAATGTTTATGTAGAAACTAATATGCATCCAATTAAAGTTAGGGGTAATTAGTATGCCTCCCTGCGCGAGACCTACCTTTCGGTGACATACCTCAACCACTAGCTGAAGCCACCATTGGGGTGGTTTTTCACTAGTCAGCTGTCTTTGCTTACGTAGATTGAACGGCCCTAGGCACCTTTAAGCACCGCGTTGGGAGTAAGTGCCAAACTTCCAATGTAGAAATAAATAACAAGAAAATGTGCTCAATAAATGTAATGAAATATTAAATTAAAAAGTTATATATGAAGATTTACAATGATAGCAAATGTTAAAGAATAAGTTGGCATCTGATTACAATTAAGTGCGTATATCGCAAAAATTTACTTTAATAAAAACATTAATGTTTGGTACTAAATTAATTATTTCACAGCTGAAATAAAAAATATACGCCTAGAATAACTGAAAATTAATAAAGCAAACACACGTTCGTAAGCTAATTCTTCTTATTACAGACTATATCGAAACATATTTGACAAAAAATACCATTTCAATTCGTTTAACTTCTAAATTACACTATTTCCATTGTCTGTAAAAATGAAAATATTTTGTGGCTTTAAGTAAAAGAGGAACATTACTTGTCAGATATACATTAATATGAATTGCTGCTTATTATTCGCATGTACGTACGCACTTATCTGTATTGTCTAATTTCAGTAAATTTGCACCACCTACTTGACGGCGTGAGTATGTTCAGACCAAATCGCCGAGCGCGAACAAACAGCTACTCGGCACCCACACAACTCATCCGGTTACTACGTGCTTTTAGGACGTGGTACTAATTTCCTTTTCAAAATAAACATGCATCCATCGACGTAGAGCAATTTTTATGTGGCTTACGAATATTTGCTTATTGCAAATATCTTGATATTACAAATAGTTGTGGAAAGTTCCTGGCTATCGATATTAATATATAACTTTATGATAAATTATATTTAAAAAATGGATACATATTGGTGTGCTTCACAACATTATAAAATTTATTTGTAAATATTTTTATGTACATGCTTTTGTATATTTGGGATTAATTAAAAACTAAGATATTTTTAATATCTTAATTTTATGTTTATTTTGTAAAATAATAATTATTTTTGCTGGTGTTGCGAAATTACACCCAGTATACTTCAAAAATGATAATGGGTGGCTTCCAAATTGATTAAACAGTATAATGATTAAGATTTTACTGTGTGAAAAATGCTGTATCTGTCATATAATAATAGGTAATATAATATGAGTTGCCTATATAAGATTTTTGTATTATTTTATAGCAAAACTTATATTTCTAGTATTATAAAAAAAGGATATTCATTATTTATACGTTTATTTCTATTTGTTTAACAATGTCATCATCATATTTGCAGTTGTAAATAATTGTCAAACATTGATAAAGGTGTTACATTTTTACTTTACGTTTGGTTATTTCTTTCAATCTGGGTGTATCTAATAGTATATTATGCAATGAGCATTTAATGATGGCTCTTATGACACGAGAATGAAAATTACGAGACGAGACGAAGGCGAGTACCGTAATGAATACGAGTGTCTTAATAGCCATTAAATGCCAGTTGCATACACTATTTCTTCTACGACCCCATAATAAAACATATTTTTTGAACATTCCATTTCATAAATTGAGCGTAAAATTTTCCGTTCGCTTTTGCGAATTTTATCTGGTAATAAATTGTTTGTGACTGCTAAGGCTTGTTCCATAATTTCTTGTAGAGTCAAATTTTACATTTCACTGTCACTATCCCTCATTTTTATCGTTTATATTTTCAAAAAAGCACAAATTTTAACTACTTACTAGTAATTTACTTGTTCTTTGCAATTTGCAAAGAACTGTCAATTTTAATTCATTTTTATATCTGTCAGATATGAAGTGGCCATATTGAATATTTATGAATATTGGAATGTCGCATTCCTATTGGATATAAACTCGTATCTTAATGAAAATCTGTATCTTAATGGACATCATTAAAGTACAGGTTCAGCATATCTAATAATACAATTAAAGTATGGAAGTAGAAAAAAAAGATTAAGGCTCAAAGTTAGTTGTATTTACTCTATAAGAAGCCTAACACACTGCTTTTTACTTTCTTATACGTAGTATAAGGAAGTATTGTGATGATGAAAATTTTCGACCTCGAGATTTTTGCATATGTCCACGTTTTGAAGTCCCCTGATACCGAAAAAGTGGTTTTTAAAAAATGTCTGTGTATGTGTCTGTGTGTGTGCCTGTGTGTCTGTGTGTGACCACGATAGCGGTCAAAGCGCTATAAATATCAATTCCAAATTTTGTATATTTATCTGACTAGTTTTTCAGTAAAATCGGTAGACCGGAAATAGCAGTTTACTTCTGTGAAAAAATCGAATTTTGCCAATATTTCGTCAACTACTAAATTTAAATAAATTTATAAAGAATTCATATGTACTTAAAATTAAAATTGAGAATAATTTTATTTATAAAGTTTTTCGAAATTCCTACCGGAAGTAGGTCTTTTACTTTTATCGAAAATCAGTTATTTGCGAATATTTCGCAAGTCATGCCTTTTAGACAAGTACGTTTGGAGTATAAAAGTATTTAAAACATAATTTTCAATATCTTTTGTATAAAAAAAAATTCGAAATTTAGAACGGAAGTACCACTTTTACTCTTATCGAATAGCAATTTTTTGCAAATATGTTGTAAGTTATGCATTCTATATATATTTATCAAAAGTACAAAAGTATTTAGAACTGGATTTGCAATATTTTTTGTATATATGAAATTTCAAAGTTCGGACCGGAAGTAGCACTTTTACTCCTAGCGAGTAGCACTTTTTTGATAATATCTTGCAAAGTATGCATTCTATAGAGATTTATTAAGAGAATAGAAGTATGTACTTAGAATAAGATTTTGAATATTTTTTGTATAAAAAAATTCTTAAAATTCTATAATTTGAAACGTTCATACGTTTAAGAAAATCGTGTGGTGACCACACCCCATTTTTTACCCCTAAATAACCTTTTTTATGGCACTGAAAAGTTAAACCGCCTTTACGTAAAGTATTGTGGTGCAAACTGCCACTACAAAATAATAATAATAACGTATATTTACTATAGTAAAAATTACAATAGTCGTCAATTAATACATAAAAAAACACTCAAATAATAATATAACATAGACATTGCATATGACAGGAGAAACTAAGAATAATCTTCATATAAAATTACATCATATGACAGTCTATAAACTCCTTAATTACGCTAAAAATGCACCATCCAGTAGATGATTCTTTAATTTTTCAACGAATTTCTTGGTTGCCAGGCATTTCACAGTTTAAGAAGATTGAATATTGTACACCCCAGTAATCAACATAACTTTAGGTGGCTTGTAGTTTATGATATATTATTTTAAAGTCGGTTTTATGACGCGTATTGTATTCATGGATGTTCTCATTTATATTAAAGAGCTTTTGGTTTTCATGTACATGTATGTTTCAAAATGATTGTTTGCATGTTTGATTAGCCTTCAGGATACATAGAGCTTTTGTAGGCCGGTTTTGAAATGTGAAGATGCCCAGCTTCGGATGATAACTCGCAGAACTATACTCTTTAAGCAGCGACAATGTAGAAGTTAGTGATAGTGATCTGATTCGTCGAAGACTCTATATCGAAGCTGTAAGTCTCTTTGCCAATTCATTTATGTGGTTTGATCAAGTTAGTTTGCTTAGTATCCTTTCTATTTAATGGGAAGTCGAGATGTTGTGTTTTATTTGTATTTAATTTTAATTTATTTGATGTAAACCAGTTGACCACTTTTTTCACTACTATTTCATTCCTTGGTTTCTAAAGATGTGGCATTTGCATAAAGACATATCGCATCGGCTGCTATGTTTGCATGTAGGTTATTTATATATTGTGAATAATAAGGACACCAATATGCACCCTTGAAGAATACCACGATTCACAGTATCCTTGGAAAATATGTGAGCCCCATCTCCACATAAGGGCATCTCTCAGATAGGTATGATTTCAGCAAATCAAAACTATTACATACTTAAACAGTAGAATTTACTCACTTTACATATACCGCAACTGGAACCAAACTCAACAACAACAGAAGAAGAAAGACGTTAAAGGAGTAATTCGAGTAATATCACAAATAAAAAAATTACATACGCGTGGTAGGCTATCGTTCAATCATACTCAAAAGTATCCTCCTTGTTCCTGTAACGTCATCTAGGCAAAGTGCAATTTCTAGATACTAATTTTTAACGTTCAATCTTATAATAATGAGATGCACCCTCTAAAGATTCGATATGATATAAACAAGATGAAACAGATTACATAATTCATAATAATTACATAATGTAAAAAATATGGTTTGATTCTACTTTAATTTAAAAATGTATAATGATAGCGGAGCTGTAGACAAATACAACTCAGGCAAAACTCTGTATGCATAAATCGATAGTGAAAGAGTGAAAGAAAAAGGTATGTAATTATTGTTCCATTTCTGAAACGAGATATTTATAAATTTTCATCATCAGAAATTTTATTTTATGTCTTATTTATATCAAAATACCTGAAACCTTCCTCAAGCAAGTCTATAAAACTCACATTGAATAAAACATGGCGTTATTGACAAGGTGAAATAGATTGCTTTGGGTCGTATCACATAAAATTTATGAAACACCCTGCATTATTTATTTCTTTAAATTTTGAAACAACCTCAGAAATACTTATTTTACAGAGACTTCAAAAAAAAAAAAATTAAAAACACGCAAATTGCAAAACGCGACATTCGAACGGTATTATATATGTATATTAGAAATTGAATATGGATGTGTATTCGTGTGTCTGCATTAAAAATGCTGATCCTCACCGAAACTTAATGCGGCTTTCATTCTCCCAAAACGTAAATGTACATATAGATATATAACAAACGGCTAACGTAATTCCAATCTAGACATATAAAGTTAAGGCAAATATATATTTATCAAAATTTCTCTATAATTACGTGTAGATTGATTGTAATTTATTTACTGATCGACCATGCAAATTTAATATTTTAATCTCATTTATAATACTTCCATTTAAGCATAATCATATAATAAAATGGTGTTTATTTTGGTAAATTAAGAATATAGGTTCGACTCTGGTGGTAGAACAAATGAAAGAAGAAGTTTCCAAATTGCCAATTTAATAATATGACGGCCTAAATCAATTAGAAATACCCGTTATAATAATAATAATACTCTTTATATTGCTCTTTTATGATCTACAAGATTTTCCGGTTTTTTACTTTTCAGTTCTGGAAGCTCTTTTGTGACTGTACTGTTTAGCTGTTTCCATCCCATGTTCATTGACAAAAAGGAATATCGGATAATACATTTATAATATCATTGTTATAAGATTAAAGTCACGTACGAGAACATTACCTAATTTTTCAGGTCAAATACCTTTAAGTTTATGGACGACGTCTAGTAGGTACATTTACTTTTCACGTTATGCTCTTATTGACTTTCCTTCTGAGTGCATCGTACAATTCTAACCATAACTTCAGTCTAGGTCATGTAAATAATTACGTGCTCTTGTTATTTTGGTCGAAGTTTGTTTGGTCTTCATCTTTTATGAAAGTGTCGATAGGGTGTGGACCTATATATAGAATCGTACCTGAATAATTTATTGTGCCAAGAATAATGCGATAATTGAATATTGACAGTGGTTTTATTATGTTTCCTCGACGTCTGTGAACAATAAATCGAATGTATTTTTTTCTTCTAAAATTCTTTACTATTTCTTCCATTTTTGTTTTTGTTTAATTAATTGAGTACTTATCAGAGCATAAGAATCAATCATTTATTCCTTTTTCTATTTTCATTTCATTAATTAAATACTTACCGAAGCATGAAAATCAATAGTCTATTACTTGGCATTTTATCGAACTAAAACTGAAGAGATTATCTGTTTTTGATGTATTGTTCTTCCCGGCTGCACCAAGAACTTCTTGAAACTTTTGGAAAGAATAGTCAATTACCTCGAAGGCATATAATTAATAGAACGAAAGCAACTGTTTTGCTTGAGTAAGCTGCTAATTCCATCTGGTGAGATAGGTCATATAATTTATTGAACGAACGCAGACATTGCCGTTTCTGAGATGTGTATTTGAAAACTGTGCCTAATGGTCTTATCCTATTTTACTTAATTCATATCTGGATGAACTTTTTTGAACAATGATACTTTTGAAAATATTCTCGCAAATCATTTCGTGGGTTAGATTTTGAGAAGCAACAGAAAATTCTTACGTAGTTATATCAAATCTTTTCTGCAATATTTGTCCGTGTTAGATATAGACGTTATGCAGTTTAGATCCAGGGATAGTAAACAACTATGAATAGTGCAGATCCTTCCCGCGCTAACGGGCGAACGTGATGTCACGCGACGAACTCTTAAACGCTCCATTTCTTTACGTGCTTTCTTTGCCGTTTCTGTATGTTATATCGAAATGTTGCTGTGTTCAACCTGAAAATTTGCGATTTTAATACTGATAGTGTCTGTGAACTTGTTTTATTGTGTATGGTGAAGTAAATTTTCTAAAATAAAAGATATCGATACTTAGTAAATTTTTCACTGTAGTGGAGCACTGGTATTCCTTCCTGTCTAAAAGAACCATCTCCCAGGAGGAGGTCCTATCCCGTAGCCGAGCACCAAGTTAAGACACTGGGGGCCCCGTCCTGACTTTCGTCCACTCGTCTTGGTACGAGTAGTGAATTTCCTATATTTGACAAAACCACCAATCTTGGCACTAGAGTATGTTAAATATTATATCCGTCATTTAAAATTGCAAGGCACGAGTTAAACAGTTAATACTTTGATCTCTCCGTACTAAATGAATTAACAAATCAAACTTGAGTGTGATATCTGTATATAAATATGTAATAGAAAATATCTCTCAGAACCGTTATATTAAATTTTCTTGGTTATTAACAGATGTTGTAATAAACATAATGTTCATTAAAGGTTCCGTAAAACTAAACTTGAAAAGGGAATTTAACTGGGGATAATAGTAAAACCGAACTTTGTTAAAATAAGACAAATTTTTGATAAAATAAAATCAGTCGTTGTTAAAATACAATTAATCTTTTTTTTTTTTGTAAAAGAAACCTACGTTTTGTCACAGTAAAACAAATTCTTTTTAAAGTAAAATTAAACTTGGTTGTATTGAAATTAATTTTAATATAACTAAACTTTGTTATTCTTCAACTTATCATAAAGGTTATGTTCGTATGTTACGCGTCATTTTTCCCAATTGTATTTTTCCTTTTCTTTATAGGATAGTTATTCTTTGCAAATATGTTTTACTGGAAATCAAATGTGTGTTCAATATATGTAACTGTATAAACTATGTGTGTATATTTTACCTCTCATGAAACATTATTTTAATAAAGCTAATTAAGCTACACATGTGTTTCTATTTTCAAGTTACGAAGCAATAAATTATTAAGAATGAATACTCACCCGATAAGTACGTTCTCCGATCTACAACTATAAAGCTACCAGTAATAAAGGTTTTCCTTTGGCACAAATAACGAGCACATCACTTTCACCGCTAATTAAAACTTCATTTCATTGCCAATAGAGAGTGAGGTTATCTGTCAGTGCAATTCAAATACATTTACTGCTCCGAACGTCGATGCGATCGACAAGAAACAGATTGTAACAGAGTTCACGTCCAAAGGATACCACGGCGGCGAGGCACCCTGCGATATAGGCAACTACATGTGCATCCGATTCTGAACGCCAAGAGATATAATTTTTGTATATGCTTGCTCCCTTGAATTAATTATATACCTAGTTAATTAGGAGTAATTTCTGCGAATTAGCCTCAAATAAGAGCAAGGGATATTACAACCAATAAAAGTTATTAAATCATTTGCAAATTAAGAACTATAATTAAAGTACATATTAACATTAAATCAGAGACATTAACAAATCAATCAAAAACAATCGTCACGCAATTTATGTGAGTAAATACATATCATAATTACATTATTCTGCACAAAACTATTTATTAAACTTATTAAAGATGAATATTATATATATATATATATATATATATATATATATATATAGCTCTTTAGTATGATGCTGAACCAAACGTATGTTTACGAGCAGTTTATCCTGAACCTTCCTGACAAAACTGAACCATATATATGGTTCAGGATTGGAGACTATTATAAAGTTGCTGGTGGTGACCTCATAACGTGTGTGAGTAAATTTTAAAAAGGTTCATTTTTGTACGAATCGTCGATTTTAAGTTCCAGCCTTTTCCGCGCCATATCTTGAGGGCGCTGTAGTAGACTCTATTTGTATATCTGTATAACAGCAATCCTGAAGCATGCGGTGTTCCCCGATTTCGCAATATTTATATGTTAGTGTGCCTGGCGTAATTTTGTGTTGAAGTGTGTTTTCTCATATATTGAACAAAATGATTAGTAGAGGTGCTTTGTTGGTATCTCTTGCAACAAAGAGAGTCAGTCAAAATAAGTATAGATAATGAAATTTTTAGGAAAGATATGTCAGTCAATAGGGCAAATTCTCTTTCATGTAAAAGAATAAATTCTTATAAAAAAGCAAAGTTAATACTGTTCTTACTATGAATTATTTAGTGTTAACATTTTTCAATGCTTATATACAGGGTGAGTCATATCCGCGAGGAAGGCAGACTTTATGGAAAAGATGTTTCGAAAAGGCTTTCTTGCTATATAGAGTGTTTTAAAACTTGGTGACTGACATAGTTATAGTTTTTTAAATGGAATAACCTATATATTATTACATTTTTGTATTCCCGTATAATTCTTAGTGAAAAAGTTATATGATAGTATAGGCCTAAAATTTAAAATTTTCGAATTATTACAATTTTTTTTTTGAAAAATTCAATATTTTTATAAAATTATATTTCTCGAAAACGACATGTTGGATGAACACAATTTTTGGTAGCTTTGTTCATAATAAAACATGTTTTATTTTTTTGAAATTACATACTAATTGAATTTGCAGAAAAATGAATAAAATTTACAGTAACATATTTTTGTCTATAAGTGAATTTTTTCAAATGTAACACTGTATATCGGTTTATTTTTGAATTGCTTACCAAATTTCCCACCAAAAACATGTAGCAACTTATTAAAATGAATGACATTTAATAAGTTGCTTTTCAGTTGCCAAGTTTGATTTTATAATGACTAAAAATGAGCTTAGAGATAAGATTTTTATGTATTGGGGTAATGACAAAAAAATGGATATATCTTATTTACAATACAGCAATATAATGTAAAGAATATGTATAATATGGCACAATAAACAAAGTTGAAAACCAAACAAATTAATAACTTGATTTTAGTAGGTGTAGAAACAGGAAATGTTATGTGAATGGATGAGTAATTAGTGGGACAGAAATTATAAAATAACATTAAATATGAACATTGAAATAGGTAAAAATTGAAATTCAAATTCATTTATAAATTTTTTTAACATGCTTCCAAAATAATAAATCGACTTTAATGAGGCATTGAGTACTTATATTTCTAAATATTTGTCGAATATGTTCCCTCATAACTTCTTTTTTTGTTACAAGTATACTTTATATTTGCTCTTTTACATATCCCTATAAAAAAAAAACTATTTTTTTGATGTCTGAAGACCCACGAGCTAGCCACTTCGTTGAAAACATTTCATTATAGAATATTTCGTGTCTGTGGCATAGAATGTGGGGATTTGCCGTCTTGATATATCTACGTCTTTTCGTAAATTTAGCGGAACATCGTCCAAAAATTCCACTAAACTGCTTGATAGAAATTACTTATATGCTTCTTCGTTAATATGTACTACCTTCAAGTAAATGCAGGCCTATCATCCAATCACCATGAATACCACCCTATGTTGATGATCTATTTATTAGTGAAGTAAGGGTTTTGCTTTGAACAGTAATGTAAATTACCTTTGTTAACTATTTCGTTACTGCAGTAACCAGCTTCGTCCTCAAATAACACACTATCAAAAGTAACTGCCGGGGCATTCATTTTAATTATTGCATATTGGCAGATCATTCTTCGAGCTTTAAAGTGATGGGTGTATAACTCAAAACTTAAATTTATTCATTATGGATGATGTTTCATTTTAAGGCCCTTGCAACGATAGTTTGCATACTGACGTGTTGATTTTCTGTTATTATACCAATGAAAGAAAATTGATCTTTATCATTAACCACATATTTAAGTTTACTTGGTTTTGAATTAGCAATACTACCAGTGGTAATGAAGGCAACCATTACTCTTCTAAAGGCATCTATTTTGGCACTTCTGTCAGGGTAACGCTGCTGCTACACTCTCTGGGCTAATAAATAATCTCTTTTTCATTCCTTCAGTACAAAATGACCGTATTACAATAAAAAATATAAAGTTGGCAAAATTATATCAAAAAACGACAATAGCTCAGTAATAGTCAGTTTTAAAATAAGAACGTCTTACATGTTTTTGGAGCGAAATTTATAAACAATTCAAAAATGAACCGATATACAGGATGTTCTATTCGAAAAAGAAAACTTTTAGACAAAAAAATGTTATGTAACTTTAATTCAGTTTGCAAATTCAATTAGTAATTGCGAAAAAATTAAATATGTTTGTGTCCATCTAATACGTCGTTACGAGAAATATAATTTTATCAAAACATTGTATTTTTCAAAATAATGGCAGTAAGTCGAAAATCTTAAACTTTAGGCGTATACTATCTTATAACTTTTTCACCCAGAATTACACTATTTTAATGCCAACTCGCAATTAAAATAGTTTAGCAAAGTTTGCTTGCTCATTATTTCCTCAAAAATTATGAGTAATTGAATTACTCTCGCTATAATAAAATTTTTAAAAAGATTACCATGCCGAACCTTATATCTATAAAATCAGAAAAAAATAAGCATTTTTATGAAGTCATAGCAAACAATAATGCCATTTAAAAAAAAACATAAGGTTATGTTATATCTTGATACTAAAGTGTGCCATCAATTTCTAGCTAAAATTATTAAATTCTACGTAAAAATTACCACCAGATACCATTTTTATATTAGTTCTATCTTCAAGAATTACGAAGATATGTATAATTGAAAAGTTCGACAATTTTCAATTTTTTAATAATATCTTCAAAGGTTGAGAATAAACTTTAAATCGAAAATACGATCAACTACTCCTCAAATTTCAATATCGTTAATTTAGCCAATCCTGTGTCTCCAATATTAAGAAAGTTACCCATAAAATGAGCACCTGTATAAGGGTGAGTCATCCTCGCGGAGAAGCCAGACTGTCACTTTACGAGAAAAGATATTTTGAAGCGCTTTTTTCCTATGATAGCCACTCATTAGGGTACCTTTTAAGTTTATCTTGTATTATACACATAACTTGGCGGTTGACCATAGCTATAGTTTATTAAATGAAACATCCTCTATATTATTACATTTTTGTATTATTTGTATAATTCTTAGTCAATAAGTTATAAGATAGTGTAGGTCTAAAATTTAAGGTTTCCACTTATATATAATTTTAAAGAACTATTACATGGTCAGCCATCAAGTTATGGAACACTCTATATAATATAAAATAAATTTAAAAGGTACTCCTAATGAGTGGCTATCACAGGGAAAAACGGCTTCGAAATCATTCCTTAAAAATCACAATCAGGCTTCCCCGCGGAGATGACTCACCTGTATACCTTCTCTTTATAAAATATTTTCTTTTATGCCTATTAATTCAGACAGAAAAGAAAATATATTGGTTACCGTAAAACTACGCCAACCATCACAAATATAAACAACTCACCTTCCTATTAAACATTATAATGTAACACTTCTATTGCTTTCACAGTTCACATAAGAAAAAGCCTTATTCATCTCAAAACTGGATGTGGATCAGAATGGCATTATCTTTATTTAAATATATACAAACTGGTTCAGGATAACGTAAAGCTATTGGTTCAGAAACGTATTATTTATTTTGTATAAATATGTAGTTTATTTTTTTCTATTTTTAATGTATACTTTTGCACACTAAGCAACAAAGGTACTATTCATCAGATATATGCGTAAAATGAGACTCTAAACACCTTATTTATAGCTGGATCAGGATAGTATGAAATTCGATTTGGCTCAGTATGGATATAAAGATGTATATATATATATATATATATATATATATATATATAAACTTAGATGTCTTTACCACAAGTACATGAATTAAAATAATATTTCTTGGGTTTGTGGTACTTACTGATTAAATAAATAAAACTAAATTTGACGTTTCGACATATTTAATGTCTTTCTCAAAAATGTGGAAATATAAAACAAACATGCCTAAAATTAATACATAAGTCAGTGTCAGATGTTAATACAGTTAATATATTCAGATATTACATGCAAAATACTATATAGAACTTTATCAAAACATAAAAGATATATAAATATAAAAAACACACATAGCAACGGACAACTCACCAGTAAAATTTCGTAAAACATCCTTTATTATACATTTAAAATTGGAATTTTATAAAATAACGTATTCCATGATATCTATACATGTTCTTTCCCTTTTTCTTTTTTCCTTTGGTGTCATTTTTTAATTTTATTGTTATTCAATATGTATCACCAAAGTATGTGTGTCACTTTTGTTTAATTATGTTAAAGTTTTGTTGTTTTCAATAACTGTGTACGATAACGAATGCATGAATACATATTGCACTGCTACGATCCTTTTCAGATATTAGCAAGTTTTTGTTGTTATGTTTTTTAACTGCGCGTAGTGGAAAGACTTACACATTATTTTCAAGAAATCGGCATATCTACAGGGATCCCGCTAGGTGAAACACAAAAATTAAACAATGTATTGCTATAATTAAACTGTTACTTTTGTATGATTGGGTAGTATATGTTTGAGAGGTTAAATATATCTGTACGGTCGTTTATGGCATAATCATGATTTTTGATGTAAATCATTTCGAGTACATCTCTAGCTTTTTGGTTTTTTTCCTTCTCCAAGATTCTAACGTTCTTGAAATCAAAGTCGTGCCCTGTATCGGTAGTATGCTTCTTTAAAGCTGTACTATTCTTACAATAATTATGGCAATTGATACGGTTTTTAAGGTGTTGGTGCGTTTGCCCTATGTATACACCCTCGCAATTTTTACAAGGTATTTCGTATATTAAATGTGTCTGTTGGTCTTTAGGGATTTCTTCTTTCAGTTTAGACCATAAACAAGTTGTTTGTATTTTTACCAGCTACTGTGATATCATATGGCTTTAGAACATTTTTTATCCTTTCAGATAGATGTTGTACGTAGGGAAGGGCGATATAGTTTTTATTTATTCTGTTATTGTTATTATTGGGATGTTTGTTTGAATTATATGCACGAAACGTTCTTCTTTTGATAATTTTATATATGAGGTTTTCAGGGTAACTATTGTTGTTCAACGTTTGTTTAATTTTTTGTATTGTTTCTGTTCTAAAAGCTGGCGAAGTTAATTTGATTGCTCGGTCAATGAGACCAATAATTACACTCTTTTTGTATGCAAAAGGCGTTATTGAATTAAAATTCAGGTATCTACCAGACCAAGTATCCTTGGTGTACCATTTAGTTAGAACTTTTTTAGTAGCGTGTTGTCTCAGTAAAGTTATATCTAAAAAGTTTATTACGTTATTGTTTTCTATTTCTGCAGTAAATTGAAGTTTATCATGAAAATTGTTAAAATGTTGTAAAATTGTGGCAATATCTTTTTCTGGTATAGCTGTCATGCAGTCATCAACATATCTTTTGAAAAATGGAAGTTTTATAGGCAATTGGGGTATTATAGTTTCTTCTAAATGTTCTAATAATAATTGGGCTATTGTTGCCGATATAGGTGAAACCATTGCACAACCATATGTTTGTTTATAGAAATTTTTCTTGAACTGAAAGTAGGTGGATGTTAATGTTAATTCTATTGCTTTTAAAAATTCATATAGGTTCAGTGTTGTGTAATCTTGTATCTGTTGCCATTTTTTTGTAACAATGTAATTTACTAGGTTTGTGGGTATATTTGTATATAACGATACTACATCCAAGGATACAAGTTTGTAGGTATTTGGACCATATCAGGGTGACGTTCGGAAGAGGAGCCCATGCGGAATGCAAACAACTAATAAAGGACCAATGGAGTTTAAACAAGGCTAGAAATAGAAGAATATTTCTGTTAACCTGTAAACAAAACAACTTAACACCCAAGTTTTTAGAATTAAGAACTGAACATTTGAAACCAAGTAGCGGCCAACTTGAGGTAAAATTCCGGAATCTAGTGAGTAATTTTAAATATTCTCTTTTGAACCTCTTAATCACTGATGTCACAAAATTTATAAAAAAATCAGAAAAAAGTATGAATTTGCATATATCAAACCTTAATCGTTTAGACTCTGTGCTGTGCGATCGATTTACACAACAACAACATAAAAAATCGGAAAAAAATTTTCTAAAAATTAAAACAGATCAAACCAAAAAAATTAATAACTTGCAATCTAAGAAAACTCAAAAACCTAAAAGTGGTGTCCTGGTCGGTAGTAATATTAATGAAATGTGGGTTGAGAATATTTCAAGTACTATACAATACCTGACAATATAAATGATATTTTGAGCTTGGGACCAGGTTATGGAATAAATCATAATAATCCCAATAATATACCAATTAACAAAATAATAGCTAACATTGAAAATGGCATATGTTCACTCTCTGAAAATACAAAACTTGAAATACGCTCAAAGATCTGTAATGTTATAACTAACTACAAACATACATCAAGAGTTAAAGGAAATACTAGAAACAATACCTTGTTCCAAAAGAAACTAAACCAAACAAAAACTCACAAATAATTGTCCTAAAACCTGACAAAAGCAATAAAACTGTGATCATGAACACATCTGATTATGAAAAAAAAATGTATAATTTATTAAACGATCAAAATACATATATTCAACTAAAAAGTGACCCCACTTTAACATTTCAGAAACAAAACAATGATTTGATAAAAAATGGCAAAACCAAAATTTAATTCCAAATAATCTAGCAAATAGTTTAAAAATTAATAATGCACAGTCACCAAAGATTTACGGTTTACCAAAATTACACAAGAATAATATCCCATTACGACCCATAATATCATGTGTGCAATCGCCTTTTTATAACCTGTCTAAATACCTACCGGACACCTTAACAAACATAGTAGGAAAAAATGACTACTATATAAAAGATTCATGGCATTTTAAAGAATTTATAGACACAATATCTCTACCAAATACCTACAAACTTGTATCCTTGGATGTAGTATCGTTATATACAAATATACCCACAAACCTAGTAAATGACATTGTTACAAAAAATGGCAACAGATACAAGATTACACAACACTGAACCTATATGAATTTTTAAAAGCAATAGAATTAACATTAACATCCACCTACTTTCAGTTCAAGAAAAATTTCTATAAAGAAACATATGGTTGTGCAATGGGTTCACCTATATCGGCAACAATAGCCCAATTATTATTAGAACATTTAGAAGAAACTATAATACCCCAATTACCTATAAAACTATACCAGAAAAAGATATTGCCACAATTTTACAACATTTTAACAATTTTCATGATAAACTTCAATTTACTGCAGAAATAGAAAACAATAACGTAATAAACTTTTTAGATATAACTTTACTGAGACAACACGCTACTAAAAAAGTTCTAACTAAATGGTACACCAAGAATACTTGGTCTGGTAGATACCTGAATTTTAATTCAATAACGCCTTTTGCATACAAAAAGAGTGTAATTATTGGTCTCATTGACCGAGCAATCAAATTAACTTCGCCAGCTTTTAGAACAGAAACAATACAAAAAATTAAACAAACGTTGAACAACAATAGTTACCCTGAAAACCTCATACATAAAATTATCGAAAGAAGAACGTTTCGTGGATATAATTCACACAAACATCCCAATAATAACAATAACAGAATAAATAAAAACTATATCGCCCTTCCCTACGTACAACATCTATCTGAAAGGATAAAAAATGTTCTAAAGCCATATGATATCACAGTAGCTAGTAAAAATACAAACAACTTACAATGTTTATGGTCTAAACTGAAAGCAGAAATCCCTAAAGACCAACAAACACATTTAATATACGAAATACCTTGTAAAAATTGCGAGGGTGTATACATAAGGCAAACGCACCAACACCTTAAAAACCGTATCAATTGCCATAAATATTGTAAGAATAGTACAGCTTTAAAGAAGCATACTACCGATACAGGGCACGACTTTGATTTCAAGAACGTTAGAATCTTGGAGAAGGAAAAAAACCAAAAAGCTAGAGATGTACTCGAAATGATTTACATCAAAAATCATGATTATGCCATAGACGACCGTGCAGATATATCTAACCTCTCAAACATATACTACCCAATCATACAAAAGTAACAGTTTAATTATAGCAATACATTGTTTAATTTTTGTGTTTCACCTAGCGGGACCCCTGTAGATATGCCGATTTCTTGAAAATAATGTGTAAGTCTTTCCACTACGCGCAGTTAAAAAACCTAACAACAAAAACTTGCTAATATCTGAAAAGGATCGTAGCAGTGCAATATGTATTCATGCATTCGTTATCGTACACAGTTATTGAAAACAACAAAACTTTAACATAATTAAACAAAAGTGACACACATACTTTGGTGATACATATTGAATAACAATAAAATTAAAAAAAGGAAAAAAGAAAAAGGGAAAGAACATGTATAGATATCATCGAATACGTTATTTTATAAAATTCCAATTTTAAATGTATAATAAAGGATGTTTTACGAAATTTTACTGGTGAGTTGTCCGTTGCTATGTGTGTTTTTTATATTTATATATCTTTTATGTTTTGATAAAGTTCTATATAGTATTTTGCATGTAATATCTGAATATATTAACTGTATTAACATCTGACACTGATTTATGTATTAATTTTAGGCATGTTTGTTTTATATTTCCACATTTTTGAGAAAGACATTAAATATGTCGAAACGTCAAATTTAGTTTTATTTATTTAATCAGTAAGTACCACAAACCCAAGAAATATTATTTTAATTTATATATACAGATTGTCGTAGTTAAAAGTTAATATGCATCTTCAAATACACACACATAAACATGTACCTATGTATAAGGCCGGTGGTGTGGGGAGATAGTGGGGAGATCGAGAGCGGGGACAACACATTCGTTCCGTAACTTTAGAGCGTGAACGTACATACTATCTGAGCAATCTCGCAAATATTAATACCGCTGAAGGAAATAGAGCGATTGATTTGGATGGCTTAAGAGAACAAATTCTTAACGCCATACAAATGATTACTCCTGAAATGCTATCGAATGTACGAAATGGGTTTTATAATCGTTTAGGGTACTGCTTGATGCAAGAGGGACAGACATTTGAACATCTTCAACATTAAATTTTGTATAGTTCATTTAATATTTTGTTTCGTTTTAAATGTGAGAATTTTATTTAATTTTTTTATAAGAATTTTATTTTAGTTACAAATTTTATAGAGTTTTGTTTCAGTTCAATGTTAATACATTATACATCAGTTACCAAAATATTATACAAAAGCCGTAAAGAGCGTAGCAATTCCTTAAAGCAAACGTCTACATACTAACTTTCAACGTTTTGCACTAAAGCCTGGGTACCCCGGTGTCCCGATATGAACTCATCTGTACTCCCCTACTATCGTACCCCTCCATTTCATGTTTGCATGCACATGTGTGCGTGTCTGTATTTCCCTTATATCTACTTTTATTTCAGTCAAACGGTATATGTATATATATACCTATATATTATATGGTTAAATTTTCTTATTGACCTAACTTTTCTTATAATAATGGAATTTATTGTTGGGCGATTTGTAGGTATAATATAAACTTAAAATTATTATTTGAGATTCTCTAATGTTAATGTTCTTTAAATAAATAAACATACATGTTTCGGATATTTTGAGTCTTTTCTCAATATTTATCACAAAGCTAAAAAAAATATAAAATAGCAAAATTGAGATTAACATTTTCTATTAAACTAGAATCATAAGTAATTAGTAGAAAATGTTAATCTCAATTTTGCTATTTTTTTCAAAAAAGTTTTCGAGATATTCAGTCTGTTTCGTTTTCGGTAGGACACCTTGTATAAAGATAACATAATCTTGTATAATATTCTTCGTTGTACATTCATAATTTCGCTGTACTCAGCATTATTGCAACTGGTGTATATTTGTTACACTTGAGAATTGTTCTAATCGCTCTAGTTTGAGTTTTTTGCAATTGCTGATAATTATGTAACTTAAGTAGTAAAGTTGTGCAGTATTCCAAGTGTACTGCCATTATCGATTTATATATAGTCAGCTTTATATAATATGTTGGGTTTATATCAATATTGTCAGATTAATGGTGTTTAATGTAGCGGTCCTAATATTGTTCCTTGTGGTACACCGTATTTAGTACCACGCACACCTGATGTTGTCCCATTAAACGTCACTTTTTTGTATCTGTCAGTCATATATGATCGACACCATTTCGAAACAATACCTTTGATGCCAATGACTTCCAATTTCTTTAATAGTAATTCTCGGTTGATGGTCTCAAAAGCTTCGGAAATCTCAAAAAACGCAGGCAACACCATTTTACCATTGTCCACAAATATTGACCATGACTGTTTCACAAGAGTGTGTTTTTTTATAAATACTTTATAACTTTCTTTGTCTTTCTTGTCACATAACTTTTTGTCTGGAACTTTAACACCGAGTGATCACTTATTTTTGGTGTATGAAGAACCTTATGTTGCGATGTTGTATCCGTTAGTAATAATGTAATCAATTATTTTTGTATATTCATTCACCATTTGCTTTAAGCCATTTATGTGCAGAAAAGTCTTCATCTGTTACCGGAATAAATTCTCTTCGTCTTCTTTATAATCAATACTAATATATCCTATCATTAAAATATGCAATATGCAGTACTTTCTTTTTTGCACGGATAAAAATATTTTATATCGTATCTTGGTAATAGAAATATTTTAGTTTGTAAAATAAGGAAGCCTATAGGAAAGCGTAATCTATTTTACTCATATTGAACATTTTTATTTGATCTTCCTCAATCCATTTCTTTAATTATTTTGTGTTTATCTATCCTCAGCCATTAATTACTGAACATCAATATGTGGCATCGATTACACACACGATGCCGTACTTCATAACAAGCGTGTGCAGTTTGCGGTCCGTATTTCACATAGAATGAACCGTCCAGTTACTACGGAAGTCCGAACCTAACTCAATAGTGAGTGCTGTATACCATATTTCGTTACCGACCTGTCATCAGCTTAACTGCTATATTGTCCGATAATTTCATTACACTTTGTTGCGACCTCTTACAAGCCAATACCCATAAGCATAAGCTTTGACATAAACTTAACTTGAGTATTGATTTAGTTCATAATATTCATACTAAAAACTTAGAATACTTAATAAGAAAGAAAATACCTTTATATATTATATTATAATGTAGTTTATAGAATGAGAAGCGTTATTGACACTCCAAATATAAATATTGCCTAAATTTTTACCTATATGTGAGTATGTAATATTTAATAAAAAAAAGCACATAAAATCAACGACCAGTCAGTAATTTTTAGGTACCAATTTAATTTGGAGAACAGTATTTATAAATAATATATGGAATTCTCAGCTCGAAAAGCTCACGTTTCAGTATTGATTGCAATGAATTATTTGGTATACTCGCATTACGATGCCACACATGAGTACCATATCTAAAAATATTCTTTTTATTTAAATTTACCACGTATACAATGTTTGACCAGGACCTCACATCGTCATTGACTTTATTTTTAGGTAAGACGTTTGAACTAGGCACGAATAACTCAATGTAATTCTATTTTTATAGTTTATTCCAAAATTGATAAGCAGACCATTTCGGGATGTGGCAATTCTACCAACGCGTACTAAACAAACGTACTAAAAAATACTAGAATTAAAACAGAATTATACTAAAAATGTACTGAAATTTGAGGGCTTTTTGGAACTAGTATTTAAATAAAGCACAATAAATTACTTTTTAAATATGTTTATTATTTACTATATATCAGCACTGTAATCATTATTAGAAAGTTTATTACAATTAACCATCTCCAGTGAGGGGTCAAATGAAGTACAATCATTTAATCCTTGTTTCACATGTAACAGGCAAGAAATGTGCTGCGATAAAAATCTCTTTCTATATTTAGTTTTAATAATATTGACTTGAGAGAAAATTCTTTCCCACTGAGCATTGGAAATTGGAACACACATTAAACACTTCACAAAGTTAGTTAAGTTTTTATACTTGGGTATTTTTACTATCTACAATACAGCTTATTTTGCCCCAAAATTGTTCAACATTAATATCTGTAGTATTGCTACAGCACATAAGATTCTGTACTTCTTAATCATACTTCATTTGACGACATTCCTCGTCAATAGACTGCTTTAGAGTATCATTGGTTACTAAATTAGGAAACTTATCTAAAACATCAACTAGCGAGGAAAAGTCTTCATGTGCAGCTGCTTGTGGATCCATGAAACGCAATTCGGAAAATATTCTTTCACTGAGGAGAAGTCTATGTTTAAGTTGAGTACACAATTTGATCAAATAGCTTTGGCATCTTTGTAAAAAGTGTTTTACTATAGATACGTTGATTGATTGATTTCTCAACAATGAAATTCCTTTGGCAACTTTCACACCTAAGTATAGATACATCATCTAGTTCCACAAAATTGACAGTGCTATTCATTCTATATCAATGTCGTTAATTACAGTGGATCTAACTTAGCTACTTTTTATGTAACAACTCAGTAATGTTTTCAATATATCAGACATATCTCTATATATAGCATGAACAGCACAAACATTTGCGTGGAATATGACATTAAACTTATTTACAACAGATAAAATATAATCTAAGGATGCACTTGGATGGCAGATGTCGCTGAGATATTCTCACCGGGACTTTGCGGTTCAACGGACATAAGACACGATTTTAGTTGTGGATCATTGTCAACAACACCACGTACACTGAAGAGGCCTCAAAGGCCGAAACACGTGTCTGTGCGTTCGCTGTTGATAATGACACCTAAATGTATGTTGTGTATCTCAACACGTACATATGTGCATATACGTTTATGTATAAATTTGTATATGTATACTTTTGATAGCTATTTATCCATTAATGTACGTTACACATTCAAGTATTTCATATCCTATTTATTTATTTGTGATATGGTGGTGCCACCTATTGGCCTTATACGCGGACATACACATTTAGCATACAGGTTTTGTCTTATGCACAGTGTGCAAAGATGAAACTGTCGTGTTCGGTGTCGCGCTTGGATGGCAGATGTCGCTGAGATATTCTCACCGGCACTTTGCGGTTTGACGGACATAAGACACGATCTTAGTTGTGGATCATTGCCAACAGCACCACGTACACTGAAGAGGCCTCAAAGGCCGAAACACGTGTCTGTGCGTTCGCTGTTGCTAATGACACCTAAATGTATGTTGTGTATCTCAACACGTACATATGTGCATATACGTTTATGTATAAATGTATATATGTATAAATGTATATATGTATACTTTTGATAGTTAAAAAATAAAGTTCTAATTGTTTATTTTCAAAACTTTCGTGCAAGAAAGTTGCTGAATGGCTGTGTTCTAAGAGATGCTCTTCCTGAAAATACAACATCCCACTCCTCTACTATTCGATTGACACACGCATGTAGTGATAAGCAACGTATTTCATAGTGACGTAAAATATTATGGCGATCTGAACCTACAAATTCTTGAAATTCAGCAAAATGCCTTTGACGTTTTGAACTGTAGCTAAAGTGTACTTCTTTGACAATTTGATCTAGAGCATTAGGTAGTTTATTACAAGCGTAACTTACAGCTAACGCACAAGAATGACATAGACATTTAAAAAAAATGCAATTGGGATTGACAGATTTTATTTTTGAATCAACACTATTGTTTTTTCCAAACATAACATTTGTTGTATCAGCTGCGAATATTTAAATTAAAATCAAGTAAACTCTTACACAGTGTCTCAAAAATATCTTCTGCGGTTTCGCCCGAAAGTATAACATACAAATCAAGTCTAACATAAAAATTTTGTTTCAAGTTTATTATCGTTGACACTATAAAACTTTATTATAATAAAGAAATTAGAAAAAGCAACATTCCTTAAAAATGTAAGGAATATACCAAAAAATACTAAAATCAGAAATTATACTAAATTTATTTTTAATGGCCCGAAATATACCAATTTACTACAGAAGATACCAAAAACGATCACGTTGCTGCATAATCACAATAGTGGAATGGCGTGGCACCACTTCGGTGCGCATTAAACCCCTTTGCAATCATACTACCGCCACTCCACAGCCACACCACTTTCGAGCCACTCCTATATCACTTGCCATTCCAAATCCACGCCATCACCACGCCACTTTGGAGCGCGCCTTGACTTATGATATTTTGACCAGTTACTTTTTTTGATTGATCAAGAAATCCCACGTGAGAGTAAATCCAACATGGAGGTTTTTTTCTTAGTCAGGGCTAAACCTACTACAATTACTAGATCATCCTTGGACAAGGTAGACATGACACTATACGCGATAACTAAGAACTGAACGGAAGTATAAACTGAACACGCTACGTGTGTGTACGTTAGCGGTTTTCAAACCTACTTTGAGACTAGAACTGTGCAGTCAAGTATCAAGGTAAGACAGAGCGTGTGTAAGGGCCTTAATTCTGCAGTATTATCACATGTATAATTATGTTATAGGTATGCAACATTAGTTATAATAACTAAATTTCGAAAATGTAATCTAATATGTTGGGATAAAATGAGAAACGCATACTCAACTAAACTAAATATAACGACGTAGCAGAATCGTTTTGGCTATAGAAATCGCAATGAATTAGAGTTTAGGGTGAGTCAAAATTTTTTTTTTCAAATTCATTTGTAATAGTGAGAATTTGTTGTCTTATTAGGTGAATTAAAGCTTGTCAAATATTAATCATTAATTTTCAGTGTGACACCCAGCGCATAGATTCCCAAGTTTGATACAGTGTTAAGCAACGACCTCCTAAACCACCTGAAATATTATTTTGTAAACTAAACGCATATTATTTTGTTGCTAATAAGTGACAGAGTTATTAAGCCCACCATTGTTTGCAACTACTTTTGTTTTTATAAGTTTGAAAGGCTAGTCGAAAGAAGTCGAGTAGTGTAATTGTAGTTTTAGAAAGACTATTTCCCCGCATGAGCGCACTTTGAAAGCACGAGCGACCGCAGGAATCGAGTGCTTTTATTTGCGCGAATGCGTGGAAGATGTCTTCACGCAAGTGGTTTGTACAATATTTTTTGTACGAGAATTAAATTAAAAGTCTTAGTTTTAATACATCAAAACATAAATGGAACAGGCAATGATCATTGTTTACCATAACATTCATTCCCTTGATATTGTATACCGGGGTCGACATATTTTAATTTCTGATACGAAAGTAGAAAGAGGAAAAGAGCGCGACGAAATAAACTAGAGATAAACATAAGCGAGGCTGCCACACTCGACAAACGTTTGCTATGAAATGTAAGGCATAGGGGTCCCCCGCCACTGCGTTGCTCTCCCACCACTGTTAGCAAGCAGGCATCGCTGCATATCATAAGGCCATCTTCTGCATATGTTAGAAGTGCAAGCCGAAATTAAAATTTGACGACTATGGTATATGTACGTACCTATTCAGAATATTCAGATCTTAATGACTTAATTTTATACTTGCCTACATAGATTAATAGTACCATTTTCAAAGAAATCTATGCACATATATGCATTTGGAATATGAGAGTTCTATTGTTACTAGAAACAATTACAAACACAACTAAATATGTTATGTGTCAATTCTACAAGTATAGAAGCAATTGTTTCATTTGACATTTACATTTTTGCAACAATTTGCCAGTTTTCTTTTACAAGTGCACAATTTTTCTGCAATATCTCTATGTCTGATAATTCATGTACTCCTCCCGAGATTCGGGAAACTGCAAATGCGGCGATACAAAATTTGCTGCTAATAAAATCAAAACGACGATATGAAGTCGTCTATAAAAAAAAATGTACAATGGTGCAAAGACAAAAATGTTAGAAATTATACTGAAAATTTTTTATTGGCATATTTTCAAGGCTTTTCTAGCAAAAAGTCATTGTGGCCAACCTATTCAATGTTGAAGTCGTGTTTAATTTTTTAACTTATCGTAATAAAAAAAATGCGTTAATACTCCAGTGGGTTTAAACACAATTGGAAAAATTCATTCAAAAATTGTTGAATACCTTCACTTAGACAGTCCGAGTCAATATACAGGTCACTTCTTCCGCAGAAGTTCCGCTAATACAATGAAACCAGGACCACTTTCTACTACTACAAGTTATAACAAGCTAGTGCAACCAGGACCATCATCTGTCACTGCTTATACATCTGAATCTGTAAATGTTGCACAAACTTTATCAATTGCAAACCAAGCCACTCCAGGAACTTCGCTTTCCAATTGTCAAAATGTTACTATAAATGCTAACAATAATGTCTGTAACAGTTGCGGATCTTCCCAAAATAAAAATATTGTCGATTAATGTGATTAGTATCAGACCTAACCTAAAATAGATTACCTAATTAATTTCAGCATTTCATGTACGTAACTATTACTCACCTTTCCATAAAATTAAGTTATTATATTGTAACACATGGCAGACATGAGGTATTTATTCTTATATTTATAAATTTATAATAAATTTATTGCGTTTTTTTGGTTTAATTACAATTTATTATGAACAGCCAATATGAATGTCGCTTAAGACGTCGTCAAATAGATGGCGCCACAAATTTATTGGAAGAATAGTCGAGGGAAGTAGTATTTTATAGACTAAATTTTATTACGATTCGAAATGTTTTAAGTTAAATTTCTTCTAAATGTACCAAAGAGCCAGTGTTTTTTTTCAATTTTTACAGTCGCCTCGACCGGAAAATACTCCTTCCTGGTCGAGCGATGCATGCGCCAAATGTCACTTTCAGGCGGCGAGTACAAAAATATTATAAGGGTGCGGTTGTACGTGCGTTTAACATTCCTTCTATTATTTTTTCTTTAATAACTAATAGAGTAACTAGAAGACAAACTTATCAGTGCCCTATATATTCGGAAGTGTAGAAGATATTGAGGACAATGTAATGTCAACCTGCAAAGATGTCATGGAATGTTGTGAATGGAATAGATTACAACTTAAAATTACCCGAAATACTATGAAAGAAATATCACTTTTAGATATTGTCGAGAAGATATTTGGAGAAAATCGTCCCATTTCACTGTTCCACCCACAAAGGTCATTCAGCTATTAAATGCTTTTCATTTAAAGTGCAAAAACCTCATCCAATCTTTAAAAAGATTATATGCTGATCAGAAAGAGAACTTCCAGAAGTTAAAGTTAAAGATATAAGTACAGATCAAAAATACTTATACGAAATAACAATGGAAATAACTGGAAAATGCTCAGATGATTTGACTAACACGTCCTTTAAAAAATAAAAAATAGCAAAAGGAAATAGAATATTGCGACTATATATTTCTACATTAAATTCATCAAATAAATTAAAACTATTAACTGATTATTGTGTTAAAGTATACGCTCCAGTATGGTTGCATATTGCCATTAGCCGTGTGGTTAGCAATGGCGATCAAGTATGTTTATGGTTTTATTTTTTTATGAATATAATTTTTGTTTGAATAATAGAATTTCTTAAAGTTGTTATAGTATTTATTGTGGGCTAATAAATTATTATTTTTTTAATTCATTTTTCCTATCCTGAGCTCCAAAATATTTTTAAACTTAGGTGATTGCAATTCCCCATCTAGTGTTTAAATTCCTCATCAACTAAGAAACGTGTATGTTCCGTAATTTTACCCTCTATCCTTTAAAAATAAGCATTCCGTATGCCATTACTGGTTGTCAAATCATTGCATCTATTTTCACTGCGACCACAGTTTTTTGAAAAAGTGAACTAAGATATCATCACGCAGTTTTCTCATTAATAAATACTGATGCATTAACTGGTTTTCCTCTGAGTACATAATAAAAAGTGCCAACAAAAGGAAGATATCTTATTCTCTTAATTTCTGTAATAGTATTTAAAATAAAACATTTCGAATTGTAATAAAAACTCTTGCAATTTATTTAAAATTACATATCAGTGTAACATAAACTCTTTATAATAAACTACCATGGACTATTGGAAATAAAACATACTAGTATTACCAGATATTGAAATACGTAGAAATAATTAAAAGAACATAGTAATATTCCACGATTATTTTTATAAGCAAGTGCCTCCGTAGCCGGCGCCTGTTTTACATAGTTGACGGTGCCGGTGTTGCGCACTGTTACTGGTGAAAATTTTATCTTCAACTATCGCATAATCTATGAATTACTAAGGTGATTTTGGCAAGTTATGACAGTGATTACGCAGTCAGTTGAATATTAATGACAGCAATGGAGTTATGGTCATAACTCAATCGTTATGTCAATATCAGTTTCTTTCCGTGAAAGTTGTAGATAAAGTACATATAATATTCGATTCGCGTGTTATGGCTATAACGCACTCAGATGTCATCTTCGTGGGTTATAGCCGTCATAACACGCTCATTGAATAATATACTATATTTAATACACATTATGATATAAGCAATACACTATTAGTATAGGAGAATAATTTATTTCTTTCAAAACTAAATGTAAATCTAACATTAATAATTACATTAATTTTTAAAAAATTGCTAAATAGATTCTTTAGTAGATATTCTTTTTTTTAAACCAATAACTGTGGTGTCCTCTAATTTTCACAGTAGGTATCTTAAAAAATACAATTTTAAAAAACTTTGCCAAATCACTGAACTTACTAAGTAGGTACCTTAACATCGGAAATTATGATGGCTTTTGATTTCGAAGAACTTTCAACAGATTGATTATCTTGTTTACTTGGATTTTTGCTTAAATTTAAAATATTAATGGTACAATTTCGGTAAACATCCCAGCACACTGAATTAGAACTTTGGCAAGCGTTGAATTGCATATTATTCATATTATTATTAGTATTTTTGCAGTCTTCAACATCAGACATAACGTCATTGCTAATATCTATAATATCAATAGCGCAGTTTCGATCAATTTCCCAATATCTTGAACTGGTGTCTTGTATTTGGTTTAACTGCAAAGTTGAATGATCGTTATTGTTGTTTTCAAAGTTCTTCCCATTCATATGCATGTTGGGTCTACTCTGATTTTCAGTTTCCTTCTCAGCCTCATTATCATCATTACTGGGGAAACTACTAAGGTTATCAATTTTAATTTCACCGTTAGTGTTATCTCCAGTAGATTTATAACTATTATTGGACCATTGTGTAACAAGAGACTTTATGAATTTCAGCCTGTTGTAAAAAGTCTCGGATGAAATCTCACTGCATATGTGGGACAATCTCAATCATCCATCATTCATTATTTTGAACTTATGGTGATTTGTTAGTGGTCTGCGTTTATATGGATTATCATACGTGACTTCTAAATTAACCTCAAACTGCTTGTTGAAATTCTCATAATTTCAAACTTAGTGCCCACTTTCAACATTCTACAATTACAAAGCAGAGGTTATGTTGATATGCCGGAAACGATACTGAAGCCGGCTGCCGTCCGCAATTCTTGATGCCGCAGCCGGCACCAATATGGATACAAAACGTAGACCGGCGCACAGTGGTCTGAAATGCCCGAAAAGCTGGTCAAAACTCGAAAAAGGTTCGAATTTGGCTGAAAATCAGTATGCTTTAGTTTTTTTACTTTCTGATTGTAGATTTGAGGTAAAAATGGTAAATTGCAAAATGGGGAGTTTTAAATTGCCAGTTTTATGTTCAAAAATACCATAAAATAATATAAAATTCGGCTTAATAAATTTTGTGTTGTTTCTCATTATTATTTTTATAATTACACTTACGATAAAGACAATAACAATTATGATAACAATAGTAATAATGATAATAATAATAATAATAATAATTATAATAATGATAATAATTATGATTTTTTCTTGGTAATTGCACTTTAAATAATTCAAAGTGACTTCTTCTAAGTTACTATTTGGTTCGGATCGTGCGCATATTAAATCTCTTCAAGATTAATTAAAAATATGTAATTATGATGTGACATACATGTGACGCGTCACATGTATAGGGCCGCGCAACCAAATACAAATAAATCAATTGCGAGGAGAATCGCAGAAAGTCGCACCTGAATTTTCGATTTTCTAGTTAGTTAGCCATTCATCTGGGAAATGAATCAGCGAACAACGCGGAGTCTCGCGGAAACATAACTTTTTTGACAATTTCGGAAAATTTTTAATAACAAATTATAAAAAGATTGTTTAAAAAAAGTAAAGTGTCAAAACATTATACCAATCTTCAGGCGCATCCTCCATCTTCTTGTTGAAGATATTTGCACGTTCACGAATTTTTGTGTGCACTTCAAATGTTGTTTTTCTCGTTTATTGTTGAACGTTGCACGTAGTAAGTTTTGACAACCGCAACTTTCACACACAACTACACGTCCCGTAGGCGCGCCATTTATCTGCTATTCGAGAAATAGACGCACAGGCACTTCGTTGACCGACTACCACACAAGAAACTATTTGAAAAAAAATGTTTTTTTAGGTTTTGACAAACTTTTTGGACGTTTCAGACCACTGTGCGGCGCCGGCTATGGAGGCATTTCCTTTTCATAAATACGCATCAGAAGTAGTAGCAACAAAAACAAATTTTTATTTATTTATTCACTCCACATTTTTCTTCCGACAAGCAAAGGATTTTGAAAAATAAAGCATAACACACTATATATATCCGAAGTTCATTTATCTGAGTTAACTGCAGCACACTAAGCCCTTTCGGTTTCCACCGCCTGCACTTGACATACAGTCTCTTATACTATGTTTTATAGTTTATCATTGTGAGAGCGTTGATTTGTTGATTATTTTGTAATTATCAAATATGGACACAAATTGTACAACGCAAATTACGCTAAAACGTCAATGGTTCATTAGTAGGTCATAATGTAGTACCATTAATAAGAATGACACTTGGTTTTAAGGAAATTATACAATTTACTGCTAAGATATTTAACAAAATTTGAAAATCACTTCAAATTTGAAAAGCTTAATCATATGTTTTGGATTATCTACCGGTAGAGTTTATTTGCAACTTCGCTTTCAACTTTTCTTTTTAAATTTAGATGTAGAGATAATCTCCTTGTAGGTAATTACTAATTTAATTGTGAGTATTTTTTGTGAACAGTAATTTTAATTAACATTGAGAATTTCATTATTTTTAGTGAAATGCTTTAAAATTAAACTGGTAAAAAACTACCTGTATATATAACTATAAATTCATCATTTTCTAATTATTTATTGGATGTCTCTAGGTTTATAAAGTTTGAAACTGATGTGATATAAATGCTACCAACATAATATGAAATATCTACATAATTTACGAAAAAGAACTTCTAAAAGTAAGCTTTTGTGTGAAATATAGAGGACAACGTTATAAGCTTTCGGAATTAAGGGTATTTCCTCGCGACAGATACGAACACAGAGATAAACTATAATCTAATGGGTCAACGGCTGAATAGAATGCATCTTGATACGCATACGACCTCAGTAAGCACGGTATTAGCTGCTACACCTAGGTTATGTTGCTAGATTACATTAAAATTTATGCGCATTATATAATTGAAATTACAGATACGCATAATTTACAGGAATATAGCGGTAATTTCAATTTTGCATGCATAGAATTTCCTAAAATAATACAAAAACTGTGTATGAATATGTATTATACATATATATTTTAACGGCTGCCAATGAATTTAAACAATATAGAAATTAACACGTTTCGATAACATAGATATTACTAATCTACTAATTTAATGTTTTGAATCTATATTATTCATTGCAGCGTCTAATTTATGGAAAGGCCGTAAAAAAACAACGCCTTTCCAACAAAGGAACGTATGTATGTATTATATACAGTGTGAAAACTATAATATTTACGGAATAAATTCACTAACTTCAAAATGAATGATATTTTTGTAAAACAGTAAAAGAGGTCAACTTTTATTTTAAATTGCGCTGGTTTTAAATTGCTACACCTATTAGTGACGTTATAGCCCTCAGATCTGTAACGTAATATGCATTCTTTTAATGAACATTCTTTTATAAATTTAAAGATAGTACTATTAAAAACCTTTTCAATGAACCCACACTAGTTAACTCTGTTTTCCACAGTAAAAACAACACTTATAAAAACATCAAAGTTTGCTGATTGTTTTTTGATCAAAGCTGAATTACTATTTTCTTTGTATTTTACTATCGTCAGGTGTTATCAATTTTATCACACAGTTTCTTCGAATTGACTTTTCCTTTTTAATATTTTTATTACGATACATTTAAGCCAGTATTAGTCAAATGACTTGCTGTCTTCAGTGACAATCCGTCATCGATATATGTATTTATTGAAAGTTTGAAACAAAAATGAAATATTGAACGGCATCTCCTAGAATTGAAAGTTTGATAATGATTACAGTATCTAACTGCGTTACACTTGTCGTAACGTAGTTCCGAAAACAGTGTCATCCATAAAACAGTATCAAAGTTTTTTAAAAAAAGAGAAGCTTCCTCCTTATAAACTTTAATAGGTTCAAGAGTTAACAGAAGATATCTGGATCGCTGCTGTCTACAATTTTGTGAACAAATGATGGATTTGTTGGATAGAAATGAAATTTCTTTAGGCAACTTAATATTTTCTGACGAATCTACATTTACTTTACATAGAAAAGTGATCCGCCAGAATTGTAGATATTGGACCGCCACGACTACTAGCTGAATGCGCGAAAATCACAGCCAACGTCCAGTGCATACTCATTGATTATATACTAGGTCTTATTTTTATTGGTTGCAACTTTAACGGAGCTAAATATCTACATCTTTTGAGGGACGAATTTGCTCCAGCCTTAGCAGTTTTATGTCCAGATCCAGATATTCGTCGGAACATATCATCGATTCAGCAGACTGAAGCATCAGCTCACTATTCCCTTTGTGTTTCGTCAGTATCAAATCAAGTTTTTCCAAAAAAATTGTCGATGCCTTAGTACTGCCCCGTAATCAGCAGCCCTTTGACCGTTCTCCTGAACTTGGCAGGTGGTAGGTTCTTAAGTTCTTCCTCCAAATGGTTATATAGCTTAGAACCCCAATAATCAACAACCGACTCCGACAGTGAAAGTTGGTGATAGGGGATTTTTAGATGCTTTCTTTTTCGTGTGCTGTACTTATGGATGCTTCCATTTGGATAAAGTGTGTGTACGGGTATGTACATACATTATAGTAGCAAGAATAAGGATGCTGCAGTGTCAATATTTTCTGTGCTTTAAAGTGGCCTCTGAATGATTCATTATATTGTAGACCTCTCAGAGTTTGAATAGCTTTTTTTTCTATTTGCGTCAGCCGCATGTCCCCACCCAGAAGAGAGTTTCATAACTTAGAAGAAAGTGGAAATACGAAAAGTACGCCACCTTTGCAGATTCGTATCTGGCTACATGTCTCAGTCTTCTTATGGTAAATATCGCGGAGGTCAGTCTACCAACTAGGCTATTTATATGTATTCGTCACCTCAGATTGAAGTCCATTATCAGCCTGAAAGATTTGGCGTTTCCCCAATCTTCTGTTGTTTTCGTGGAAAATGCCGTCTTGTATTTTGTTTGGATTCATTTTCAGCCGATTTGCCCTCTGCTTTTAGAATGACAGCAGCGGATTTTGCTTTCAGTTCTTGGAGTTCTTTCGCCCTTACTAACAACGAAGTATCATCCACATATAGACATAGTTCCGTGCATGGAACACTACAGGGCAGGTTATTCATATATATATATATAATGAATAGGGTCGGCCCAAGGATTGATCTCTAAAGTACCAATTATTCGATTTGGATCGATCAACAGTCACCCCATTCCATTCCGTTACCTGCATTCTATCCATGAAGTAGGATTGTATGTTTTAGTGGTATGCCACGTATACTATACTATGTAAGGTCAATGCTTTTCCAGTAATATGTTAGGGCTAACGATGTCAAACGCCCCACTTAAACCTAAAAAACATATTTTCAAAAACATACTTTCGCCTAATGTCTTAAAGACCTGGACTACGTCTTTAAGACGTTAGGCGAATGTATGTCGTCACCATACTAGTTGTTATGGAGAGTCTTTTTCTGTAACCGTGTTTTGTGCTCGTTAAAAATTTCTTGTCTTCAAGATATTGTATTACTCTACTAGCAATTATCTGCTCGAAAATTTTTAAGATTGCTAGAAGAACACTTATGGACCGATAATTTTCGCACTTGTTAATTGGGCATATGCTACGTTAGTAATAAATCTAAAGTTGCTTGTAATCCTATTACTTAATAAATTTTGGCCCAATTTTTGGTGATGTTTATTTACATTATTCGTTGGTCAGACAAAGTGTGATTTTTTCAAAATCCATTGCAGATAAAGACTTTGGATTTGTTACAAAGGTTCTTAAGAGTTTTATCAAAAACTAAAACAAAAACTATTGTAGCGCATTAAACAAAATGAGTATGACGTCATCGTCAAAAAAATGACGGTATAAGCAAGTGAAACAACTTACAATAAGCATTATGAGAAATAAAAATTGACTAGTTTCACCGTTTTCGACAATTGTCATTAGTTTGAAAGTTACTGAATTTATTCCATAAGTAGTTTCCATACTGTATATACATATTGCTGTGGCAACATAACTATTTGGAATACAATAATTGTAGTATTGCCATACATTAGGCTTTGCCAAATAAATTATGTTGTGTGCTGTTCCAGCAACATAACTAATAAAGATGATGATAATTTTTATTATCCTACTTATATATACTTTATAAGTATACGTAAATTCTATCAGTGTATCTAAATTTCTCTTCTCTCGTCAAATCTCTTGTTTTTCCTTTAATTGGGATAAGGTTATAGCTTATTTAAAATAAAAACCAGAAACCATATAAAACATAATTGTATAATTTATTTAACATTATTTCACAATAGATAGCATCGCTATACTATATTCACCATTTAATTAAAAAGAAACATAATTAAGAGAAAACATTTGTACCTTGTTCTAGGTTGTAATGTTTTATAGAACGAATATATTTTTCTTATGCTTAATCAAAAAACGAAATCTAAAAATATTGTCATGTTTAAAAAAAAATAAAATTCAATTAACGTTAGTATACCATTGATATTTTTATGCTAATTCTATTCCATCAGAGACATTATATTCGCACGTAATGCTCTGACAAACTTAGAACTTCGCAATGGTCAATGTTCGGAGAAAAAGCTTGAATCTGATTACTGTCTACAACCATTCACACGTATTGTATCCAGCATCTCAAAGTCCTTTCCTTCTTAAAAATCTATTTTTAATCATTAATTTATAATCAAAAATTCTTTGTAAGAATTAATGATGCCTAATAAAGTGCCAGAAAATATACATTTGCACGTTATATCCTCTTAACACCCAACACCATTAATAATTCTATTTTTGTGTTGTTGAAACTAATGAATGCATATTATTACAGGAAAATATTTATTATCCCTGTTGCACAACGTTATATTGAATATACATTTGCACGTTATATTTCAATACACGCATAGCAACATTGATAAATCTTTGTATCGAAAACTTACATTGAATCATTGAAAAACTTTTCAAATTCTTCCATTTGCATCTCCATTATTTTAAAATACAAAAATTATTAACCAAAGAAAAATAAATGAAACTTAAATACAAATAAAATTAATACGCTAATACAATAAATAAATATGAATGAAAATAATCGTGGTGTCTCTGACCCTTCGATTTTAAGTCGCTTTTAATCTCTTTCCAGTAAACTAGCTAATCCGACTTGTTCTTTCTTGTCTTCCAATTTATATCCCCGGGAAGACACGTGACCGCTCTCAACGCCATCCTCTGAACTATCATTTAAGTTGTCACCCGGCGTCTTCAGTGAGATCTCTACTTTCCAAGTTGCCATCGTGATATGAACACACACACACACAAACGCACTTATTGTCTTTTGACAGTTCCTTCACTTTAAAATGTCAACACCTTGAGAATTGTTTGCTTATTTTAAAAGTCTTTCACTCAAATTGTCCAGCATTTTTCCAATGTATTGTATTAATATAATTCTTCCTTATATTTGTTTATGAATTTGTTACCTTCTTTATTATTTGCCACATACTTCTTCTTTCCATTTGCTAACACAATTCTTATTTTTGTTTTATTTCCAGCTCTCGGAAAAATTGGAAATATATTGTAGATAACAGGTATTCTTTTTATAAGATTACTCGTACTACCACGATCCATCTGGTTTGCCTTTTCGTTGCTTCCCTCGATCCAGGACTTTTCCAACGGTGATATATTTATCTGTAGTAAACTACAAACCAAGTTTACATTATATTTTCTTTTTGTAGGTCATCAAACCGTACAAACCTCTTTACAGTCTATGAAATATATTGCTACATACATGAATTCATGAATGTACCTTATTATTTGCCAGCTGTCGTTTATAAAAAACACTACTGCTTATTTGTATGGTCTCGGAATATTTTTATTTATATCCTTTTTTATTTATTTACTTATATAGTCATAAGTTAAGGTAAATTTTATTCTTTTAGCATGATTTATATTATAAAGTTTTATTACCTTATGCACGTTCTCAAGTTTATATAATTTATTCAATTACATTTTTCTCCCGTGCATATCGGATTTTGTCTTCTTCATACAATTTTATTGCATTTAGATGACTGATTCTTTTCACACTTCCATCCTTAAGCATAACGCTTTCTCGGTTATTTGCTTTCATTTCTTTTTTTATTTTTAAACAACGGTTCATTATTCAAAATGTTCAGTGCAATTTTCACGCATTTTATAAAGTCAGGTTGTTTTTCATTATACACAAACCATACATCTTGTTTCTCTTTTCTATAAAAGAAATATATATAGCTTAAATTTATCTCGTCTTTTATTTTGTACCTGTTTAATATCTAAATTGTAAATATAAGTTCATTTTTATGTCTATGTTTTCTATACTTAAATGTATGCAACTTAGTATACTCTATGTTAAAATCTTTGAATACAATAAAACTTACTCTTATTGTCTCTTTTATATTTTATATACTTAAATTAAATCTTAATGCTATTACTATTATTTTTAATATGCAAGAGACCACGGCAATATGTAGTATTATATTACATATGCATATACATATATTAAATCAATGATACTGGATTTTGCAAATGTGTCTTGTATTATTGTTTTTACATATTGCAGAGATCACGTTTCGTATATATATATCCAAGGCAGATATGAAATTCAAAAATAAAACTTCGACATCCTGTGATATATAGGAGATTTCCCAAAAGTTTATCAATGCGCATAAGAAATAAGAAAATACGGAACAAAGAGATTTTGCCAAATCCTTTTAAAATTTGTTTGGTTTGAAATGGTACAGGAAAACATATGCAGCAAATATTACAGGATATCACTTTCTTATACGGCAAAAATCGAATGTTGTAGAAACCTATTACTACGTTAAAAACAATAAAGCTTATGCAACATTCACGACATATTTCTTTGAGTATAAATAAAGCTATTAAACGTAATTCTGTTGTCATAGACATATTGGTTAATATTATTTATAGTAGCAATTTTAAAACTAGACATTCACAAGGAAATCATGAAAAAAATCATATTTTTGAAAATATTGATTTCGAAAGTATAAAGAAATAAACTTTTAATAGGTACTTGTTTGATACCATGTCACAAATTTTGAAGTGCATTATTCGTGAACAATCAGCAGTTGAAAACCCAATAACTATCAGAATGATAAGTGCAAATAGCATTTTTAGCTTCAAAAATTAATTCTACATAAATTTATACTTTCCTTGAAGTGTTGAAGTGGTTGAATAATTATTTAATTACATCTATAATATGCCAATGAAATCATTGGACTGATGCTTTCCTGGAAAGTAAGTAAGTATTAATGAAGGTAAGTAATACATGGCAGATTGAGCGAATATATGGACTATCAACCATTTATCAATAACGTATGGGCTACATGAACTCTTTTATACGTTTTATGATCAGAATTTTGTAAAGAAAAGATGTTCCAAATCCAGATCTAATTTCTCTTCTACTTTTTCTACATCCATATAGAATGCATAATTTGCGAAATATTTGCAAAACACTGCTATTCAACCAGACCAAAAGGCTTTTTTCTACTCCCATACTTTAATTGTATTATTAGATATGCCGAACCTGTACTTTAATGACGTCTATTACGATACAGATTTTCATTATGATACAAGTTTATATCCAATAGGAATACAGATTCTTCATTACGATACAAGCTTATATCCAATAGGAATACGACATTCCAATATTCAAACAGTATTCAATATGGCGACTGCATATCTGACAGATATACAAATTAAATAAATGTGACAGTTCTCTGCAATTTACAAGTAAGTACTTAAATTTTGTGCTTTTTTGAAAATATAAACGGTAAAAATGAGGGATAATGACAGTGAAATGTAAAATTTGAGTCCACCAGACATTATGGAACAAGCATTAGTAACCACGAACAATTTATTACCTGCTAAATTCGCAAAGGTGCATGGAAAATTTTAACCTCAATTTATGAAATGGAATGTTCAAAAAATAATGTTTTATTATGGGGTCGTAGAAAAAATAGTTCAGACCACATTTGTATAATGCACATACAATCCGATCCCCAACACAAAGCGATTACACCCTGTATAAATATTAAAAGACTTTGAAATGCAAAATAAAGCTCCATAAGAAAATACGTTTGATTGGATCCTATCTACTCTACTTACGGCAAATGCCTTCAGACAACGTATGACAGTCCAGTCTCAGATCCCCCGCTATCACTTATAATTATTCGAGCTAACCTAACAAGTTTGACGTTCCGTGTGTTAGTGAGTTTTAATAAGTGGTCAACGTGAGAGCGGGAATACAATTTTATGTCCTTTTCCGGAAATAATCTGTAAAGATACTTCCATAATTGTAAGTTCTATAAAGTTCTATTCTTCCGAATTTCATGTCTAACACAGTAACAATTTTTTTTTAAATTGCTAGGAAACATAGACGTCCCCCAAATCTGACATATCAAATACTAGCAAACGAGATTGCTCATGTTGGTCTGTGCTTTTATTAGTTCAGTTCAATTAACTATAGTTGATTAGGCGGGAAAATCTATTATGACAAGATTTGCGCGGAGTGTCTTTTAATCAACAGGTCAACTAGCGACAGCTGATAAGGCGGGAAAATGCAGGTCAATTATGACAGTATTTGTCGGAAGCTTTAGGTGAACCATGAAGCAGGCTAAAAGCAGCAACCAAAGCCAAGCATGTACGCAATTCGGGGCTATTATATATCCACAACGTCTCTTGCCCATACGAACAAATCGCACTGTCGTATCTCGAGCATATAATTCTCAAGTAAACAAGCCATGAATTGGTCACATGATCAACACGACTCTGTTCTGAAATAATTAATCTAACGAGAAAAGATATATACATAAAACATTTTATACCTTTGAAACTTTACATAATTACAGAAATGTAATAGAATAGAAATGCTGAACATATTAAGGCAATTTGATATTGGTATTTGTAAAATTTTAATAACTACGACTTCGGCATTTCTATACACGGACAAACAAAAGTTTGTTACAATATATAAGAACGAAAAAGGAAAAGACAACATGTAGTGACTTATTATTGGTAATAGTAACTAGGTTTAAATTTATCAAAGTTGATAAATTTTGTGCTTGGACCCTGATAAAAAAAATCCGTGAAAAATGATGTTCGAGACTTGAAAACACGAAAACTGCTAGCAAAAACTACAAACGCACTCTTGGGGCCAGTTTTGGGTTTTTATATGATAGCGTATTCCAAATTTTTATACGATATTTGGGTTCCTTCTGAACATAATCATGCTTATTTCTTATGAACACTATATTGAATTCTAATACTGCTAGAATGATGCATAATAAAAATGCAAATAACAATAAGCCAAAAATAACCACAAATTTTCAAATAATTGAGCATTTTATTAAAGCACAAATGCAATTGATTGAGCTGCTGTATCCAAGCTTCTTTTAGGGATTGCTTTGAATGCATTGTGGAGTCTATCGCAAAGTTCTTTAGTAATTCCTCTTTTTTACTCAAATATTAAGCTATTTAAGTAATGCAGATAGATAGATAATTTAAAAGATTATATCTGTGGAATTGTTATAATAAGCTTCTGAAGGAACAAAGCAAATGAAATTCTATTACTAGCTCCCATAACTCTCGATTAAACAACAAAAATATACAAAATCACATTACTTCTATTTAAAGCAGAATGTAAATAGTCGATACACTTTTTCGGCAAACACGTTTAATAAGTACTTACTATCCGTCCATCGGATCTTTTGAGTCACGTGATTAATTTTGATCCGTATGAATTAAATCAACACTTCTGGCTCAAATTCATTACTTACAAAATAGAATTAAACATTTAAAAATAAAGAACTTATGATGCTTATATCTAATATTTTTTATATTTTATACCATGTTTTATTCATTGCTTAAAATTAGCTATATCTATCATAATGAAATTTTATAAAACAATAATAAAATTTGGTTATGGTTATCAACAAAATTTATCGGTCTGTCATTCATTCACCTTGCAACAAATTGGTTATGTACAATTCCTTAGTATGTATTTATTAAAAAAAACATAATAGTGGAATAATATCTCAAAATATTTAACAACAAACCATGTCAGTCTGAATATAGAACACATAAAATGTTTAAATGCACCTCTACCTATTTTCTAGTGACAATTTTTTAATGGAATTATTTTGTGGAAAATCAGTTCAGTTCAAAATAATTTTTGTTTTATGGTTATTTTTACAATTTGTGAGTAATTATCATTGGAAAACCAGATAATAATTTAGCTCAGCAGTAGTACTGTTCTATTTATAAGCACGATAGAAATTTTAATAGCAATAACTCCTCAGTGAAGTATATGTTACATTAGTGAAGCTCGGAGTGACATACATCTCAAAAATGAATGGAAGAAGTAATTTTTACAACAATCTTAACCCAGGATATGTTGTTCTAGGAGAAAGAGCATTTTTAATAAAGGAAGCACTCGGAATTCTGCAAGTGAATTTTAGTTATTCTAAAAGACCTCGTTAGCACCTTAAAATATCTCATTTCTTAAAAAAGTGTAAGAATATGCAAAAATTAAACAGTGTAGATTTAATTGTGATTGTATTTAATGTATGTAAGTTGTAAATAATTTTGTATTTATAATTATTTATGGCACTATACAATATTAATTTATTCCTGCACAACGTGGCCATTATTTTAGAATTTAAATAGGCATTTCATTACAGACAAAACACAAAAATTTAATAATAAGTTAAATTTATTTATTAATATATTTGAAATCTATTTACATTTTTTTTACTGTTATTTATTGTATGCTAAATATCTATAATAAACTTTTATAATCTCACACATAATATTTCTATATGATTAAACTTATTTTCTTATTGCTATTTATTAACTATTGCTTTTATTATAATTAAGTGAAACTATTTTAATAAAAAAATCTTATTAAACAATCCTCTGATTATTTTGTTAGGTACTGTAAATTTAAATAAGTAATCCTTAATCAGTGCATGAGTGTCTTTCTTTTTCTTCGTATACTAGAAATAATAATGCACCAACATAACTACAATGTTCGGCTGTTACCAGCCATGCATGTAGAGTGAGCCGAAAGTATTGAGTCACATTTCATAATAATGCACTCACTTTTCATCCATTGGTTTTAAATTAACTTCTTATAAATGTTTCACCGAAACAAAAACACATCAATTTCCACATAAAATAAAGAAGTTGTTAATAAATGGATTTTCAGATAAGAACTTCTTCAGGTAATCACTGCATTATCATGTTTATAAACACAACAAACACATTGTTTTATATTATAAAAACGTCACTCAGATTCTGATAGTTTGTGTGGAGATTTTAAGAACAGCGGTTGCTCTCTGCAATATTCAAACCTTTATTGTGATTTCAAAAAATATATCTATATGATTCTTACTTCAATAGGTACATTTATATTTATGAGAGGTGCACGACTTTGTTTTTCTCTTTCAAAAAAGTCCAGGACATTTAATACAAGTTGTTGAGATTGTGAATTCAGAATTTAGACGTTTCCCAGACATGTTTCTGTAATAAATGTAAATTCTTAACCTCTAACCAATAAATTTAGTGATTAGAATACTTACAGAAAATGTATTAAATTCAGTTTTTTTTGTTCTGAATAGAACAATTATTGGCAAGATAGAACAAAAACGAATTAGAAAAGCAATATAACAAAAATAAACCAAAACGCAGAGAATAATGTTATATGTCAAACTTTAATAAGTTGACTAACGTAGTAACATGTCATGGCGGTATATTTTCTCTGTCTGTCTTATTACTCTTATGGAGAAGACAACCCCATCTTAAAGTTTAAAATTTCTATCCTTATCTAGTCATTGAGATTGGAAAGAAATGAGTATATATACATTCTAGGTGCGGATGTCGTTGATAAAGTACGCAATTAATCATGTGACTCAAAAGATCCTATGGACGGATAATAGATATCCAGGTTTGCTTAAAGGATAGTGAATTTGTGAGTAGTGCTCATGATAATAAGGACAACACATTGCGGTTCTATAAAGGCATTTTATCGAATCTAAGACGATTTAGCAGATCACTGCAACGAGAACAAATGTCTTGACGAGACTGAGATATATTTAAAAGACCAGAACAAAATCATTACAGAATAAAAGGGTATATTTATTATTAAATATTATGTATTAAGCTTTATGATACCTCAATTTAGTTATGAGTTTTATTAATCACGAGCGAGGCGTAATGGAGCGAATGTTTAGTGAAGCGAGTGACTAAAAACGAGCTCATATTATATTTTTCTACGACAGCAAATAACATTATATATTACTTGTTTGTTATCGCACCATGTCGAATTATTTTGACAGATAACAATCACAACCAGCTTGACGTAGTTTCAATTAATTTTTACAATTAAAAAACCTAGTACTAACTTCAACCGTGATTAAATAGTCACTTTCTAAGTTCACCTCTTGACTAAAGTGCACGAAGTCACAGCTTGTTAATTTGTGTATTTATAAGATCATTTAGCGTCATGGAAACATATATGATTAATGACATTTTAAAGACAGCGGTAGAAGAAAATTGTCATAGTATATACATATTTCTCGTAAAATAAACTTGTTATTGCTATTAAAAACCTTTTCATAGGGGTATTATACGTATGCGTCGCATTATAATTTCTGTAGTATCATGAAAAAAAAAAACGATATTTTTGTTACAGTACGTATTGAGAATATTTTTAATTTTCCGGTTCCTTTTTCAGCATTTCCTCTTACGCTCTATTTGAAAATTATTCGCAAATCTACTTTTTTCTATACACCGACACACTTTTGCAATATGAAAGCACGAAAATGAAAATATTTCAATTCACCTCACGGAAAAGTTGTTTCTCCCATCCATGTCTAATAACAACAACGCATATGTATTGATTACTTGCCTGCTTCTGTTTCTTGGGCATATTTAGAGCACATATATGTACATATTTTCTAGTTTGCCTAGAATGTATTTTATTTACAATCTTCCGGCGTATTTGTTTTTCGACTGCGTGTTGTTAAACATATAACAATATTTACATCATATGAATATTTTAATACTAGTATTAAACAATTGGTCCAGTTTAGGAAATAAGCTTCTGCACAATACTACTTTATTTATTCATTACAAGACGCCGGCGAGGCATACGAAGGATTTTATTATGATTGAGGCCTATGTGTTCGTGAGAATTGGTATAAAACACTTCTCTAAACGTATCCTAACCCTCTAGGGATGCAGTCAGGGGTAACATATAATTTCAACTTACCATCTGGTAATTATTACTAGCCAGTAAGCAGACTTTTCATGTTATAAATAGTGAAAATTAATAACTATTTATAACATATAAATTCTGCCTATGCTCTCCTTACTGCTGATTCCTAATGAAACCAAGCGATATGGCTTTTATTATAGCAAAACTGTGCAAAGTTAATTTTGTTTTTGGAATAAGCTGGTTGTTAAGAATATGATAACTACATACATTTATGTTATTATATTTTAACATTTACATTTATAAATATTAAGTTAATTTAAACTTACATTTTATGTTGGATATCTTTATCTGAGGCATTAGCGACGATTACTTCATTTACATAGTTATATTTATACATTATATTTTCCAGTATCATTGTCTATTATTGTATTGGGTTAAGCAAGTGTTGGTATATTTCTATTTCAGATAATTATAAATCTGCACTATCTATTTAACCTTCTATTACTAAAGCATAATAAGTAATACATGTTATTTATTTAATAGTGCGGTCTTTATTACATTACATTTCCATGAATAATATACATCCCGTAATTTTTTGAAAATTCATTACTCTCTGTCCCGTTACATTAGCATATTATTCATCAATCGCAACCATTTTTTTCCGAATTACCCTTTGTTAAGCCCCCTCTCCTTATATTGTGTATACTCGACATTACAAATACGTTTTATCACAGCATAGAGCTGTATAGACACAGTAGTTTCTCTCGCCGTCGGCACCTTTGATGTTTGTGTCCCAAAATGGTACTGCGCATTCAAGCCCGTGCAACCAATTCTTCTATTCAGGAATAAACCAGTGGCGTCAGAACCAAATCGTTTATGAGAAAATTATGTTAATCAATTTTTAAAATTATGAAGAAGCTATATCAATAATCCAAAAAATGAGGATAACACTTTCTTTTTATTAAGTACATATTACAAGCGCATTTAAAATGTAATACATTATACGTACAACACAAAATAATTCTGCCACGACTCAACAGCTGATAGCTGACTACTGCGCACTCAGAAATTGGTCCGCACGCGTCGGTTTGCCGGTGGACAATTATTTCCCTCGAGAGAAACTACTGTTTCTATTACATAGCTATATACTGTGGTTTTATTTACTAAGGCCGGGTTGTACAATATACCGATATACTGTCCGATAGTGTTATCTTGCCGACAATGTCGTTTTTGTTGTATTACAATGTACAGATATCTTTGTTGGTCACCTTATCGGCAAGATAATCTAACGGGTACTCGAAGTTGCCGATAGATGTTGTTGGGCGGATAATTCAGGCAAACATAACCAATTATATGTTACTCATGACGTGTAATTGTTGACGATGGAGTATAATTTGAGTTGCTGTTTGGGCTATTTCCATCGTTTGAGGAACATAGGTAGTCCGACGTTTCGGCAGTCCGTCTACTGCCGTCATCAGGATAGTCCTGAGAAGGACTGTTTCTTGCCAAACTTGTCATTATATCAACGACTTTATCTGGCGGTATGTGTCTTCCCTATAATTTTTTTTTTTATTCTGATGTGTTCTGTGTCAGGTTTTGAACCCGGTCGATAAATTCCGAATTTCAATATCCTATCCACTTTACCACTCGACTAATTCGGGGGACAGAAACTACTTTCTTAAACCTATATTTAAGTTACAGGTGTATGCGCAGTAGGTGTGCGCAGTGTGCATTTTTTCGTATATGCGTGGTGGATGTGCGCAGTGTGCATTTTTTCCGTATATGCGCGGTGGTTATGCGCAGTATGTATGTTTATCCGTCTGTCTCCGGTCTCATGGCTGCCGGTCTTTGGTTAACACATTCTCTAATCATAGGGAGCCAGATATTCTCGATTTCCAGGCTGGGCGTGCTGATCGTGTCCGGTGTTACCTTCATATATGCTGTTTCCGTAATTTTTCTTTTGTAGCCGCGTTCTTGTTTGGCCAGGATTGTCGCCTCATTCCATGCAATGTTGTGGTCTTCTTCCCAAGCATGTTCCGCCAGCTGTGATTTTTCTGTCTCCCCTAAGCGTACCATTCTTTGATGTTCCTTGATTCTGACTCTTAGGGGTCTGCTGGTTTCTCCAATGTATGGTCTTCCACATTCACATGGTATCTTGTATATGCAATTTTTTGTTTGTTGGTCTTCGTTGTCGGGTTCTGTTCTGGTTAGAACGGACCTATTGGTGTTCATTGTTTTTATGGCCGTTCTGATCTTGTAGTTGTTGCCAATTCTTCTGATTTTTTCCGAGAGGCCTTTTACATACGGGATGACCGTGGTATATACTTTTTCTTGTTGTTCTTGGGTTGTGTCCTGTGGTGCCCGGACCTCTTTGGCTTTCGACAACGTTTTCTGCGTGTAACCATTCCGTTGGAGCATGTCGGTGACGGATTTTTGTTCTTCCTCTCTATCTCCTTCATCGGAGCATATCGTTCGTGCCCTATCGTATAGGCAGCGTGCGACTCCAATTTTAACATTGTGAGGGTGGTTGGAGTCGTGATGTAGGTATTGTCCTGTGTGGGTAGGTTTTCTATACACTTTTGTTTTTAGTGTGCCATTATTATTCACAACGGTCATAATGGATGTGGAAACATACAACAATAAAATACAGGATGTTCTAAGGGCAGGTAAATACAAAGAACTACCGAAGGATCCCACATCATCAGTGGAATCAAGAATATATAGAACGCTGTTCAAATACAAATCAGCCTTCCAGAACCAGAACATCAGATACAGACTTACCCCACACTATAGTAAGCCGCCGCATCTATATGGATTACCCAAGATCCACAAACCGGACATTCCTCTGAGGCCAATCGTCAGCTCCAGAAATTCACCATGTCATCCACTAGCCAAGTTACTACTGGACATAATTACCCCAATAGCAGGGAATACACAATCGGCAATTTCAAACACCGAACATTTCATCAACAAAATCAAGGACATACGGATTGGTGAAGAAGATAAACTGGTGAGCTTCGATGTTACTAGCCTGTTTACCAATGTACCAACAGGGCCAACACTGACAATAGTAAAGAACAGACTCTCCTCGGATGCCACATTACATGAAAGAACATCCCTCAGTATAGAAGCAATTGTAGAACTACTAGATGTCTGCGTAAACACAACCTACTTCCAAGTTGGCGAAAAATTCTACCAGCAAGAATTCGGAATGGCTATGGGTTCCCCGCTATCTCCCATACTAAGCAATATCTACATGGAAGACTTCGAACAGAGAGCAATAGATTCGTATAACCTCAAACCGAAGCTGTGGCTAAGATACGTAGACGACACTTTCGTCATATGGCCACACGGTGAAGACACAATAGGTGGATTCCTACAACATCTGAACAGCTTAGAAGAATCCATAAAATTCACCATGGAACTGGAAGTTGACAACAAGATTCCATTCCTAGATGTCCTGATCAACAAGAATAATAATGGCACACTAAAAACAAAAGTGTATAGAAAACCTACCCACACAGGACAATACCTACATCACGGCTCCAACCACCCTCACAATGTTAAAATTGGAGTCGCACGCTGCCTATACGATAGGGCACGAACGATATGCTCCGATGAAGGAGATAGAGAGGAAGAACAAAAATCCATCACGACATGCTCCAACGAAATGGTTACACGCAGAAAACGTTGTCGAAAGCCAAAGAGGTCCGGGCACTACAGGACACAACCCAAGAACAACCAGAAAAAGTATATACCACGGTCATCCCGTATGTAAAAGGCCTCTCGGAAAAAATCAGAAGAATTGGCAACAACTACAAGATCAGAACGGCCATAAAAACAATGAACACCAATAGGTCCGTTCTAACCAGAACAAAACCCGACAACGAAGACCAACACACAAAAAATTGCATATACAAGATACCATGTGAATGTGGAAGAGCATACATTGGAGAAACCAGCAGACCCCTAAGAGTCAGAATCAAGGAACATCAAAGAATGGTACGCTTAGGGGAGACAGAAAAATCACAGCTGGCGGAACATGCTTGGGAAGAAGACCACAACATTGCATGGAATGAGGCGACAATCCTGGCCAAACAAGAACACGGCTACAAAAGAAAAATTACGGAAACAGCATATATGAAGGTAACACCGGACACGATCAGCACGCCCAGCCTGGAAATCAAGAATATCTGGCTCCCTATGATTAGAGAATGTGTTAACCAAAGACCGGCAGCCATGAGACCGGAGACAGACGGATAAACATACATACTGCGCATAACCACCGCCCATATACGGAAAAAATGCACACTGCGCACATCCACCACGCATATACGAAAAAATGCACACTGCGTACACCTACTGCGCATACACCTGTAACTTAAATATAGGTTTAAGAAAGTAGTTTCTGTCCCCCGAATTAGTCGAGTGGTAAAGTGGATAGGATATTGAAATTCGGAATTTATCGACCGGGTTCAAAACCTGACACAGAACACATCAGATTAAAAAAAAAAATTATAGGGAAGACACATACCGCCAGATAAAGTCGTTGATATAATGACAAGTTTGGCAAGAAACAGTCCTTCTCAGGACTACCCTGATGACGGCAGTAGACGGACTGCCGAAACGTCGGACTACCTGTGTTCCTCAAACGATGGAAATAGCCCAAACAACAACTCCAATTATATGTTGTTATATCGTTATACGGTAGGTACGCTTGTGGTTACTCGAGAATAACAACAATATTAACAAAAACAAATCGTTTAAAATGGCAAAGGAAAGTAATCGTTTGCGCACTGCGAATTACACAAAGGAAGAATTGGAGACTTGTTGAAATAGTTGAAAGCTATTCCAATATAATAGAAAACAAAAGAACAGATGCATTAACATGGAAAGATAAGGTAAGGCTTCTTTATCAAATAAATTAGTAATGAATATATATATTTATATGTGTATATTATACATTTAGAAAAATGCGTGGCAAAATATTTGCAAAAAATTTAATTCTGTTGGTACACAAAATCGAACATGGGAGCAACTACGAAGCAAATATGAAACTCTTAAGAAGGAAACAAGAAGAGCTGTGGCCGAAAGAAGGAATGAAAGTCAGGGGACTGGTGGAGGCCCCTGTGAAACCACTATGAATCCACTGTACGAAAAAATTAGGGCTCTAATAAAATTGAGCTGTGATGGACTGACATCTTGTTTTGACAGCGATTATATAGGTAAAACATATTATGATTGATACATACTGAATATTATTTATTTATTACATATTCAATGTTCAGTGTTATTTGCTGCTTCTCATTTATAACATTTTTTGCTCTAGACTCTGAAGGTCTATCTAGACAAGAAGAGAGTGTAGGTGGTATAGGTACAGATATAGATGATGAAAAAGAAGTAACTTTCGATGGTCAATCCAATATGAGCATCATCTTCGATGATGTAGTTGACAATATAGAAGGTATTTTATTATTAGAAGGTATTTATCATAAGTTTTTAGATGACATGTTTCATGGATTAATTTTATCTTTTGTTACTGATAAACTACCTCCGTCAAATGATGCTTGTGTCAGTTGGCAGACGAATTGGAAAGGAAATGACCCAGCTGGTAAGTTCATATGTAACGAATAGAGATCGGGAGTCTGGTGTATATTGGCAGAATTTATAGTTCTAACTATAACATTTAAGTTCTGCCAATGTATACCAAACTTCGGATCTCTAGTAATGACCTATTGAGTGAATTTAGTTTTAAATGTATATCTTTAATTACAGATCCACAATCTCCTTTGATGAGCACGTTATTTATCGAGGAGAGTGCTGAAACAGGTAACAGACAGTAAATCTAAATTATTTAATATTATTTTGATTTGAAATTGTTTACAATAAGTTTATTTATATGTATAAATTTCATATAATTTTACACACTTTTATTTTTCAGCAAATAATTGGAGTAGTTATTCTCCTGCTCAGTTGAAAAAACCACAGCATCCAGTTCTTCAGAGTCAATAACCAAGAAAACGACCTCGTGGTAATGCAAATGTTTCGGCAGCTGGTAAGAAGATGCAGCCTTGGCTGGAATCTAAAACGGAGCTTACTAATTTGAAATTCAAGCTTCTCCAAGAAGAATTTCGTCTTAAGCAGCAGCGAGAAAAAGAATTGCAGGATCAGCAGTTACTACTTAATTCTCAAGCGATTGAAATTAATAATTTAAAAATTGAAAAATTAAAAGAAGAACTTGCAATTCTAAAAAAAACACGCAATTAATTATTATATGTTTTTATTTTCAATAAAAGAAGTACTTTAATTACAATAGTGTTGCAAATATTCAATAAATTCTGCACGTGCTCCATAATTACCACCATCACCATGGCCACACCCATTTCCAATATTTCCTTCTTGTATGTCATTCACAATATTTCCTTCAACTGCAGGATCTAATGGGGGTTCATTCTCACCATTCAAAATTGCAATATTATGTAATACAGCGCAAGCTACAATGATGGATTGCACTCGTACATAATTTACTTTAATTCCTAATGATAATATAGGAAACCTTCGTTTCCAAACTCCACAACTTCTTTCAACAACATTTCTCGTGCGAACCAGGGCTTCTTGAAATAAATTTTCTTGATGCAACAAAGGGTTTGCCAATGGTGTTATTAAATATCGTCATAAAGCATAACCGCTATCATCCAACAATACCTTATTCTGCATTTCGCCTCTTTCAAACCTAGTTTTTACTACGGAGGCGTTAAAAATGCTTTGATCGTGACTAGAGCCTGGCCATCTGCATAGTATATCTCTAATGTATAAGTTAGCATCACAAATTGTTTGTACGTTAAATGAATAATAGCCTTTTCTATTACGGAAATTTTCTGCATTATCTCCACCTAAAAAATCATATTTAATAATAAAAATAGGAAATGATTATAAGCCATACCTGGTGACTGAATTCTAATGTGTGTACAGTCAATTGTTCCTATAACTCGAGGAAATTTTGAGATTTCATAAAATTTTCTGCAAATTTCATCAATTCCTTCTTGATTTTGTGGAAACCTTATGTACTGATTCCTAAGGCTGCAGTAGATTTATGGACCCCACAAAAATCTCCAACCACAATAAGCATGCTACCTGTAGCAAAGTACCGTAGAGTCAGTAACAACTGAGTCATAGGTGTCACAGCTGCATTTCTACAAGATACAAATTGTAAGCAAAAATATATACATATAATAAGTAAAAGCTGTTTATAGTTTTGTTTTTTGAATACACAAAATAAAATAATTATTTGTCTTACCTATTAGTTGGAGTTTCTAATTCTTCTACAATTTGTAGTAGTAGTAATCTAACACTCTCTTTCTTTAAACGAAAACGCATAAAAAATTCGTTATCATCCCAGTAATCCATGTGGTTGGGACGTTCTCGAAGACGTTTTTCTATTCTTCTATTTAAGAAATTATTGACTAGGAATTCATTTTCTGAATCACTGCTGCTACTAGTCTCAAGAAGGTTGAACATCATTCAAATATTTAAGAGATGAAATTGACCCATCATACCAATTTATTCAAATAATATTTGTATATAAATGAAAACTTATCGAATATTTACTATTAACAACTTGTTTACTGTTAGCGTCTGTTAGTAAGTTAGTAGATAATCTTATAAATTTAAAATCCAGGGCTGTAAACCTCACAAATGGATATGAAATACTTACTAAAATGTATCACCAACTTACTTATATTCAACGGATAACAATCTTACCGACAAATACAGTTCGTAATACACCTCATAGATTTATCTTACCGATAGATTTGTCAGCCGGATTGTTATCGGCTAGATTTATCGGAACATTGTACAACCGGGCCTAAGTGTATACAAGAAGTTTTCTTCAAACGAGGAGAAAAACAGTCTTCCTTCAAACCAGGAGGAATGAAACACTAGTCATACAAGTGTTCAGATTTGAGATACGAATACAGCCCATGTGATAACAAATGAACAGCTCACAAAACGAGACTTGGCCGGTGAGATGCCCCTCCCACAAGGTGCGCAGTTGATTCTTATAACATTACTATGAGCACGAGCAATCTCGAAAGCGTTACACATCGAAGTGAAAACTATTAAAATAAAATTCCAACAAACAGTTTTTGAGAAAAACGCTCGGACAGTTTTTATTTTAAAAAACATATCCTTTTGTATCAACTAAATTTTTCGATCGTCTTTTGTTTTTGATTTATGACATCATCGAATTCTTTTTAATTTGCAACCCATATTTTTTTCGGTGGATTTGGATAGAGTTTGAAATTCTGAATACAGAAATATGTACAAGCATGACCCAGACCTTGATAGTTTCTGTAATACGGGACTTTAAATCCTGAAAGAGAAAAAAATTGAGTAAGCTTTGACATTTTCAATTACTATGCGAACTGTCACTTTGGACGCATTACTCTATTACCAGAAATTTCTAGTCTTTGCTTTTCACTTAAGAAAAGCAAAGACTAGAAATTTTAATGATGAAGGAATATGGAGACAGATGTAAAACTCAAGATGAAGTTTGCGAGCTCTTTAACAATAAGTATCCAGAACTGCAACCAATTACAAGAACAGCCGTATCCAATATTTTAAGAAAATTTGAAGATTTCGGACATGTAAGGGATCTCCCTAGTTGTGGTCGACCAAAAGTTTCCGAAGAAGTTCAGTTAGATGTTCTACTGGACCTGCAAGAAAATCCCCATAAAGCCACAAAAGAGGTGGCTGCAATTATGAAATCAGTAAATCTTCGGTGTGGAGGGGAGTACATTGAAAAAGTATAAATGGCATCCCTACAAGGCAGTTTAAGTGCATGAACTTAATGAAGACGATCCGGATCGCCGTATGGAATTCTGCGAGGATATGATGGCTCGATGCACAACCCATCCCGAATTTGTCAGTGGAGAATTATTTTCGGACGAAGCCACATTTTGCCTTAATGGAGCAGTAAATCGGCAGAACAGCCGATACTGGGCCCCCCAAAATCCTGCTTGGATGATAGAGGTCCACACGCAGTTTCCACAAAAAGTTAATGTTTGAGCGGGAATTATTGGAGATCGAATTTTGGGACCCTTTTTCATAGAAGGGACGTTGACGACTGCTAAATACTTAGATTTTTCGAGGAATGACCAGACACCCGCTCTTGCGATGTTTTATCCCAATGAAAAAGATCCAAACTTGCCAAATAATAACTTATGGTATCAACAAGATGGAGCGCCTCCACATTTTTCGTTAGATGTGCGAAATTATTTAAATCAAGTTTTTCCCAATCGTTGGATTGTTAGATTGAGTGGCCTGCATGGTCCCCCGATCTTTCCCCAATCGATTTCTTTTTGTGGTGGGGCTACCTGAAAAGCAAGGTTTACTTCAATCGGCCAGTTATAGATGACGATTTAAAGAACAGAATTCGGGCCGAAATTAGAGCAATTCGTCCAGAAACCCTCCGGAATGTTCTACAAGATTTCGAATATCGCCTGGGATATTGCCAAGAAGTAAATGGGAATCAGTTTGAACATCTCATTTAATTTATTTATGATAGTTAGATTGCTAACTTGCCCGTTTCTGCAGTAAGTTGACCTGTCCGAGGGTTTTTCTCAAAAGCTGTTTGTTAGAATTTTATTTCAATAGTTCCAGACTTTAAAAACGCACCTTATGTGTACCTCTTTGCAGTATATTACAAATTTCTTATCTGTATTTAGGGCTAATGCATGCGATGATGAACAAATGTTATCGTTTCTTTTTTCCAAATACTTTCTCTGTCTAACACTGACGCATATCTCGCGCAGCGAGGATTTGTCCCACCGGCTACGTCTCGTTCGTGTACTGTATATGAATGTGGTACCTAGGCAATATCATGAATATATTTAAATATCTTCTACAAATACATATTGGTAGTATTGTAAATAAAATGTTACTGCAAATATATCAATTATGAAATCCTGAATATGTAAAGTTGAATTAACAACGCCTCAATATTTTGTAGCTTCATTATATGTATGGTAGATTGTAATACACGTAACTATAATTAATGGAATTAATAAAATAGACAAAGAGTTTGTGGTAAATATTGCAATTGGAATCAAATTTCTACAACTGGATCTTAAAGAAAACTGTTTTTTTATTGTAAATAAATGTCAATAAATCAACACAATACCCACGATCGCAATTGTACTGTATTTTTCACTGCTAAGATAATATTTTTAAATAAACAGTTTCATAGATTTCAACAGTATGAAAGATTTTGATCATACGGTATATCAGTTATATACATAAGTATACAGCGAGATATATGTATAAGCTTCCATTCGTCTCTGTTTTGTATCTTTTGTATATTTAATTACGTGATTGTCCTTGTTTCATTCATTCTTTATGTAAATGTCTTTACCATATGTCTATGTATAGAAAGAATGGCCTGTTTTGAATATTGCCTGGTTACTACTTTTAAAATTTCAATTATGTAAGTCACGCAAATTAAGCGCTAGAATATTTCCATTTCATCACGTAATCATTATGACCTAATAATTTAGTTGTTTAATAAAATACCTGATTGTTATACGAAATTCTTTTTTTAAGATTTAGACAGCCTTTAAATAAAATATTACGCCATAAAAATTCATACTTTTACTGAAGGGAATTCAATATATATAAGTAAGATCTCAACATTTCCTCCAACCAAACTCCCAAAATTTTGAATTTTTCACTTTTTAGTAGCTTGTTATTGTTAACATTCAGATTCAAATAAAACTCCTTATCCAGGCCTGAGGCCTGAGGTACACCTACGTATGTTACTGGTCAGGTTCTCAAAGGTATATGGTTATTTATTCTATTAGGATTATGATAGGTAATATTAACATATTTTTTCCTACTCATGAAGAAAGATTTGATCCATCGAGAGCAACACCTCTAATTACCAAGATTTCGAAATTTATTAAATGACTGTGCGACAGGGTAAGTACCATTATCAATAGCAGTGACAATATTGTCACAAAAAGCATTAAGGGCGTAGAAGTTGCATGTCCGTTGATTCCTGCTCAATATATTATTTTTAACTAAAGAGTTATTTAACCTATTCAAAAAGCAATATTCAAATATTTTAGAAAAACAGGGTGTAAGTGCAATTGGCCTGTAATTTTCCACAGATGATTTATCACCATCTTTATGAATGGGTACTAATGTAGTTGGTTTTAAAATACGTGGAAATTGCCCTTGCTGGAGAGACATATTAATGAGATATGATAAAACAAGTATAATAGAAGTATAAATCGTCTTGACTACAAATGATAGAATTTCAATAGGACCAGATGTATGAGTATTTTTTAATTTATTTAATGTAACATTCGTGGAAAGATATTGGTTCTAGGAAAATGGTTTTATCAAGTCTTTGGGGAATAGAATTATTATGACAAGCATTGTTTGTTGATTAGTTTTGAGACATTTAAAAAGTATTTATTGAAATGCTGAGCTTATTACGTTGGGGTTGGAAATTAATTTATTGTTTTTTTTTTAATTCATTAGTAAAGAACGAATATATAAACAAAATTAAGTAAGTTCAGATTTATAGAAATTCAACAGATTAATTTCTGTCCCATGTATATAATTCATTGATTGCCATATTACTACTGTCAAAAATGTTGTAACATTTTAGTCTACACAAGTAATTTCCACCCGATACATCATATTTGACAAATAATTCAAAAATAATAATAATACATATTTTTGTCAAGTTGAGTATTTAGTCAACAAATGATAAGCAAAAAAAAATATTTGTCATACAATATTTACGTAACATCTTGCTTAAATCAACAAGATGTACTTGTGAAGTTCATACATGATTTGAACGCAAACACTTTACCAATGTTTACTGCCCCTCTTACGCTTTAGAAATGTCGATAACAACGGATTTACGCTACTCGAATAGACAGCAGTCTTCTTCCAGTTAATTACTTACTCCTGTTGCGAATCGTTTTTGGCGTAGCATGAAACCGATTTATTTTTCTCTTTTTTCTAGATTGGAAGAACTTTTATTCTTGTAATTTACCGAATATTTCCCATTACTAAACTTCAGCACCGTAAAGGTAAAAACAAAGTTCACATCGATAGTAAAGCAGTTAAATAAAGTTGTAAATTATTAATCATGAATTGGAAACGTATTTATTTATATCATAGAAGTAATATGTATGTATATGCAAGAGATAAGTGGGCAGTCACCATGGTGCAGTTATGTTACACAGAGTTACAAGAGAAAAATTGACGTGTGGCCACCACACGACTTTCTTATACGTATGAGTGTATCAAATTATAGAATTTAAAAAAAAAATTATACAAAAATTATTCAAAATCCTATTCTAAATACTTCTATTCTCTTAGTCAATCTCTAAAAAATGCATACTTTGCAAGATATTCGAACAAAAGTGCTATTCGCTAAGAGTAAAAGTGTTAGTTCCGGTCCGAATGTTGAAATTTCAAGTATATAGAATGCATAATTTACGACATATTTGCAAAAAATCGCTATTCGATAAAAGTAAAACTGTTACTTCCGGTCGGAATTTTGAAATTTTTTTTATTCCAAAGGTACTGAAAATTATGTTTTAAATACTTTTACACTCGTAATGTACCTACCTAGAAAGCAAATTTGATTTGGAGTATATTTAAATCCTTTATAAATTTGACAAAGTATTGGCAAAATTCAATTTTTTAACTGAAGTAAACTACTACTTTCGGTCTACCGATTTTACTGAAAAACTAATCAGATCTCAAGAGGAAGATTATACTCGTAAATACAAAATTTGGAATTGGTATCTACAGCCGTTTGACTACTATTGTAGTCACACACACAGAGAGAGAGAGAGTCACACAGACACACAGACAACGAGACAGACATTTTTTTAAAACAATTTTTTTGGTAAACAGGAGACTTCAAAACGTGGACATCTGCAAAAATCTCGACGTCGGAAATTTTCGTCAACACAATACTTCCTTATACTACGTATAAGAAAGTAAAAGTGCTAAAATTCCAGGGATTACATGAAAGGGTGTCACATACATAAGACTAAGAAACAGTTATGCCAACATTTCAATAATAAACGGTAAAAAGCGGCGATGAAGAGAAACAAAAATTCTGCGACATGGTAGAACAGACCAATGACACCATACCGAAGCACGACACAATAGTAATAGCAGGTGATCTCAATGCCAATATTGGAAAAGAAGAATGTTTTAAAGATCTAGCAGGAAAATTTACTGCGCATGACAAAACAAATGAAAATGGATCGATGTTAAGTAACTTTGCAGCCGCGATGACCATAACCATAATGAGTATTAGAGTCAAACACAAATTGAATCACAATATGACGTGGAGAATAGGAGAACTATTGAAAAGGGCACTAGACTGACAATATAATATAAAGTAACGAAGAGAACGTCTAATCCATGACGTAAGAACATATAGAGGAGCAACCGACACCGACCATTTCCTGGTGGTAACCAAAATGATCGTGAAAATAACAAACAGAAATGTCAACGTTATGAAGAGAAGATGGAATATCAATAACTAAATAATAAACATAAATTCAAGTGAAAAACAACCGCACAACTTAAAATGAAACCTTAAAGGTATGCAGGGAAGAGGAATGGCAAGAAATAAAACTCGCCCTGAAAACGACGCCGGAGGAGACACTTTGAAGAAAATAAAGAAGGAAAGAGAATGAGTGGCTCGACGAAGATTATGAAGAATGTAGAAAAAGGGGAAGCCAGAATAAAATAGGTTAAGTCAAAGAGGAATAAAGACCATCAGATATATAGAAAAACAAGAATAAAATGCACAAACGTATTCAAAGAAAAAAAATAATGGAAGAACTAGAACACAGCAACAAAGACAACATGATACTACACAACCTGGTGAACAGGTATACAACGAACAACCGAGCAGCGCCAAATATCGAGAGCATACTCCGAGAAGAGCACTTTAAAGAACTACTAAGTCATACCGAAGCAGGCACAAAAGAAAACAAGGTGGAGAAAAACGAAGCAGAGTGAGATGACGAGTAAGAAAATGACTATCTTCCAACATAGGAAGAATTTTAGAAAGTAGTAAAACATTTAAAATCTGAAAAGGCGGCTGGCTTAGATAAAATTATTAATGAATTAGTGAAACACAAAGAGGAAGAACTGCAACCTAGATTGTTCAAGCTAATTACACAAATAAAGAATTATAGAGAAGTTATTCTGTTAAATACAGCACATAAAACAATACTAAATTAACGCTTGAAAGAATTTCAGCAAAAAGGAAACCAGCAGGGTCTCAGAGGAGAAAGATCCACTCTGGGCGCAATACAAATAATGAACCAGATAATTAAAAAAATAACATGAATACAACATCAGTATAGGTATGCAGGCGTTCGACAGTATAAAAAGAGACACCCTAACAAAGGATAAAAAAGAAATTAAGATACCTCCCAAATGACGATGGATTACACGCACGTTGCTGTGAGCACAAGAGCAGGAAGAACAGACAACTTTAGTATAAATTAAGGAATCAGACAAGAAGATGCACTGCCAACAGCGCTATTTAACATAGCGTTAGAGGGAATAATCAAGGAAGTAGATACAAATGGGAACATAATATGAGCAATGTTTTACAGAAAACTAAAGTCTAATACAATGTAAGAAAGTAATTCTTGGAGAGTAAGCGCTCTCGCACTATTAAATAACTTACACATTTATTGATATACGAAATTTTTCGTGTATGTATACTTGAGTAAGTAAACTAAAGTCTGACAAAAATAATTTTGTGTTGTAACAACAGTGACTGTTTTGCTTATAAAATGTAAAAATAATTATATTCTATAATTAGCGAATGTTTTAAATTATATTCTTCACAATCGACACTGAAACGAAATTAGATTATAAAAATTTCACCGTCGTTAAGATACGAACTTAGAGGTTTGCCTGACTTTTTGAACCAAGTGGTTCACAACGGAGACATAAGTACGAATCATTTTTAATGTGTTAAATTGTGTTAAGATGGGGATTCAATACTATCCCATCCATTTCGGTTCAAAACTCAGATTTTCTTTTTCCGAAGTTTCACTAGTAATAATTGGATGCCGCTACAATATCAATTCTGATACACTGTGAAAGTGTGGAGATGTAATTTTTGTGTAGATACAATAACCTTTAATTCGCATAAAGCAATATATTGGTGTTAGGCAATGGTAAAAGCTTTGATTTACAAATTTTGAATTTGCTGGATAGTTTCTAGAATATTCTTTTTTGTAAATATGAGTAAGTAAAAGTAATTCTACATATTTTAGCGCAAACATTTGGGCATAAATATACGTGCGAATTATTCATTGAAGAAATACCAAAAGATGAAGAAATATGGAAAGTACATATTTATTTTCAAACATTGGACCCAAATAGAACTCTATATAGTCTGCTTAGGTTCGTGCTGGGTAAGGCATGAGTACTTATTTACCATTCGTAAGTATGTGCAAGTTCATATGAGTCTGAAAAATTCTCTTCACAATGTACGCATTGTAATGTGTAATGTATGCATTGATGCTGCAGAAGCAATAATGTAGCTGTAGAATATTCTAATTTACAGCTTATTCGAAGCAAACTGTGAAAAGTTCTATTATTTTTTTTTATTTGTTATTAGTTTTGATCACAATGTTTAACAGTGATTCTAAGGGTAAGTACTAAAAGTTAAGTTTGAACCACTTGATTGTCTGCGGTAAGTGTTTTGAGGTAAACAAACGTGTCCTGGTGACCTAATCTCCAAAATATTAAAGCGGGAAGATCATAGAAGCATTGGTAATTACTCAATTAAATGTCAGTATTTGAGGATTGTAAACACGTATTTGGAGTATTTGTGAACAAAAGCTTATTGCATTAAAGATATCTATCTTATTCAAGAAATGAATAAAAATGCCTCGAAAATGTATAGGAATAAAGCTAGTACCAAGATATTCACCTCAAGACCAACAAAGGGCAGTTGAAGGCATGAGAAACAAAAATTGCACTTCTCGTGAAGCCTAAGCCAAATATGAGTGAATTAAGAAACATAAGTAGAACATTGAAGACATGAATGACAAAGAATAGACCGAGAAGGTTTTAGCAGGCAGTTAATTGGAATATAAACAGCCAAAATGGCATTTAATTAAGCCGGGAATATGCTTATTAGTAGTATTACTTGGGAGAATCTAGAGAATCCCATATTATAAATATCTCTGCCGTGTACGTAATGTAGATGAAGAAACTGGGAATATAGAAGTTGTTGGCTTTAAGCGAAATAATACATTTCAACTGTCGTTCCATCCATAAAAGTATTTTTGTTATTCCGGGCTTTGTCGCTGTTTTTGCACAATAATAAGTCTTTCCACATAGCATCTCTGTTTTCAGTTTCAAAGTTTTATTTTTCTACCTTTGCCTTATTTTATTCTCGTAGACTTGTTGAATAATTGTGAACACGCTAACAAGCAACAATAGTACCCACAAAGTTAAAATAATGCACGCCAATACATTTCATCATTTTTCCTCTGCCAAAATTTGCTATTGCACCAATGATATAAAACTTTAAATGTTCGCTTTTGCCTTTATACTTACCACAGTCTAATATTTTGTTAAAGTAATGGTTAATATATTTTACCAATCTAAAGAAAGGTTCTACAAAGGGAGATTTGGTGTACATTTAAAACGATTCATAAAAATATATCATAATTTTCAAATGCAACTATACAAACCGCTTTTACCAATACCTTAGTTAATTGCCTCGAATTCTTGTAAGTATGATTACTATTCTTTGACTATATTTTAATAATATTTTGTATTATTTGAAATAAATAAAACAATTACTATTGCAGATAACCGCCTCTAAATGTTTTAATGTATTAAAAATATATAAATTAAAAAAAAAAGTTTCTCCGCATTCGGTTTGATTTAGTCTATTATTTTATGTTCTATTATAATTTGAGCCTCAATTTTAATTAAATTCATTTCGTGACATTGCTGACACAAGCTAGACAACACATCCAATTATACGCCCTTATGTGAAGGGTAAAATGAAAGTTAGTGGTAAAAGTGTTTACTTAGCAAATAAAATGGGAAAGTACTGGAGTTCCGCTCGTAGTATTAAATTTTTCCTTCCAACTTGTCTTGTTGCCTGCCTGTCGAGCACGGTCTTGTTATTGCGTTAATTATCTGAAAATAAATCAAGTCAATATATTTGCCGATAAAATTTACTACATTTCCGCAACAAAACGGAACATCTGCTCCGAATTGTTAAACAAATATCTAATATGTTCTATATTAGTTTATTTTATGCTGTGAATTTATAGTTCGTCGTTTACATAACAAAAGTAGTTTTAAAGCAGTAATCATGTTCATGAATCACAAAATAATCAGATATAGATCGAACTTCTTCGATTTGTAAAAAATTACAGGCGAAATGCGATATATATTACTTTCTTATACGTAGTATAAGGAAGTATTGTGATGATGAAAATTTTCGACCTCGAGATTTTTGCAGATGTCCACGTTTTGAGGTCCCCTGATACCAAAAAAGTGGTTTTTAAAAAATGTCTGTGTGTCTGTGTGTCTGTGTCTGTGTCTCTGTGTGTGTGACCACGATAGCGGTCAAACCGCTGTAGATATCAATTCCAAATTTTGTATTTACGAATATAATCTCCCTCTTGAGAACTGATTAGATTTTGAGCAAAATCGGCAGACCGGAAGTAGTAGTTTACTTCAGTGAAAAAATCGAATTTTGCAAATATTTCGTCAATTACTAAGTTTAAACAAATTTATAAAGAATTCAAATGTACTCAAAATTAAATTTGAGAAAAATTGTTTTAATAAAGTTTTTCGAAATTCCTACCGGAAGTAGGTCTTTTACTCTTATCGAAAATCAGTTTTTTGCGAATATCTCGCAAGTCATGCTTTCTAGGCAAGTACATTAAGAGTATAAAAGTATTTAGAATATACTTCTAAATATCTTTTGTATAAAAAAAATTTCAAAATTCAGACCGGAAGTACCACTTTTACTCTTATCGAATTGCGATTTTTTGCAAATATGTCGTAAATTATGCATTCTATATATATTTATGAAGAGTACAAAAGTATTTAGAGTTGAATTTGGAATATTTTTTGTATAAATGAAATTTCAAAATTCGGACCGGAAGTAACACTTTCATACGTATAAGAAAGTCGTGTGGTGGCCACACCTCATTTTTTTTATCTTATAGACGGTTTTATAGCAATAAGTAGTTAAAATTTACTTAAAGCAATATTAAAGGAAATAACAACAGTTGCCTAAACAAAGATAATGTTACGGATCTCCTTAGCTTTGAATGTAGATTTTTGTTAGATAATATGCACCGTGTCTGTTTATGCTGGATCACCAGGCATTTATCGCCAATCTTTCATTATACAGACTTGTGGCAAATTTCTTGATGATAACAGTGACGAAGAGAACGGCAGAATAAATATTTTTAAGTTTACAAAATGACCGTAATGCTTGTTCAAGATTTCTTGGTTTTGGTATTTATTCAACTGAGATATTTAAATGGGTTTGCGACTTTCTCCCACCTCCTTCATTTTCAAATAGTTTCTTTTTTGCCACCATAATGTTTTTGTGAGCCACTTCATTTTCACTGTCTTCTTCTTCGTTGCTGGCATCCTCTTCCTTGTTTTCGTTACTTTCTTCGTCTGCGACGACATGAAGTTTTTCCAACTTATCTGCAGCCGCGAAATGGTGGTCGCCAAAAACATGACGATCAATTGGCCAAATTCCGGCAGCTTTGAACGCATTTATAGCCGTTTGTACGCTTGCAGCTTCAGCGTAGGCCTTTCCGAGTAGTCCGAATACTTGAAACATCGACACTTTTTTACCAGGATTTATCCGTAACCATGTTTCTACACTTTGTGTGTAATATGTTTCCGTGGGTTTGAAAAAAACCCACATCAAGTGGTTGTAATCTATGGCCAAATTTTTACTGTGCGTGGTGTGACCATCTAACAATTAAAGTACTTTCTTTTCGATGGTGGGTTGTACAATTTTAATGAAATTGTCTAACCACTTGGTAAAAAGATCTGTATTTATATAACGCCATCATCATGTGGATCTAAAATGTACTGTAAATAGGCAACTTCGGACACTAAACTAGTAAGTCAGTTAACACGCCCCGGCATTTTTTAGCAAGTAAGTTCTTTTCAATATCATTTCATGTAAAATTCGTTTTTTCTAAGCATGCTATACTTTTGTATCATACATTATAGAGAGTAATCGACTGTACTGTTTGAAACAGTATTGTTTTAGTTTCTCGGAGACCATTTTCTTATTCTGTAGCTTGTTTATATAACCTCACAACTATCGCGTTTTGTTCGAGATAGTGTAAAGGCAAAACGGACCGGGCAAACCGGACCACTTGGACCGTTATGCCTTCTGGTGGTCCATTTTGCCTTCTTAAATAAAAAAGAGCCATTCAATATTCTTATTTTAGGTTTCATTATTCGCTACCATGGTCAGTAACTACAAAAGGAAGTCAGATAGACAGAACTGGTCTGGTTTTCACCAAAGCCTTAGGCCTTAGGAAGGCTTCTGAGACTTATAACATACCGAAAACGACATTAAAACGCAGAGTGGAGATATACAAAAGAAATCAAAATAATGATATATCTGTAGTAACAACGAAGAAAATGGGTCGGTTTGTTACTGTATTTAATAAACAGCAGGAAGAAGAACTGGCCACGTACGGCAAAAATATGGAATCTCGCTTGTTTGGTCTCACAACCAAAGATTTGAGATATTTGGCATATGATCTAGCAGAAAGAAATAATATAAAACATAATTTTGATCGCAGCACAAAAATGGCTGGTAGGTATTGGTTGGAAAATTTCTTAAAGCGAAATCCAGATTTAAGCTTACGAAAACCAGAAGCTACTTCTGCTGCCAGGGCAAGTGGTTTTAATCAAGTTGCGGTAAAGAAATTTTTTTCACTGCTATTAGAGGTAACTGATAAATACAAATTGACACCTGATAAAAATTTTAACGTGGATGAGACTGGGATGACAACAGTACCAAAGTCTTTGCCAAAAATAATTAGTACCAAAGGGAAAAAACAAGTGGGTATGTTAACTTCTGCTGAGCGAGGCCAACTAGTCACTACTGTTTGCTGCTTTAGTGCTGATGGGTCATATATGCCTCCGATGTTTGTGTTTCCGCGTAAGAGATTCAAACCAGAGCTAATGAACAATGCCCCTCGAGGGTCCTGGGCGCAGTGTCACGAAAGTGGATGGATCCAAAAAGATATATTTACAAAATGGTTTCAGAAGTTTATTACATTTTCTAGAGCTTCCAAAGACAGTCCAGTGTTGCTGCTGTTGGACGGTCATGCAACTCACGCCAAAAATTTGGATGTGATTGAATTAGCTCGCGAACATGGTGTGCACATCACTTCCTTCCCCCCGTATTGCACACATAGACTACAACCTCTGGATGTAGCGTTCATGAAACCATTTTCTGCATATTATACAGATGCCGCAAAGCAGTGGTTGAGAACCAACCCAGGGCGAATGATTACTCAATTTCAAATTGCGGAACTAGTTGGCAAAGCGTTTGAAAAGTCAGCTACAATTCCTACAGCACATAACGCTTTTCGTGCAACAGGAATATGGCCACTAGACCCAGATATATTTACAGAAGCAGATTTTATAGCAGCAGATACAATTAACATCGTTCAAAACCGCCAGGAACAAGAGAACATTATAGAAGAACTTCAGCCGGGTTGTTCGAGATCGTTACCTCCTGAGAAAATTGTTGTAGAACAACATGAAAAAAATGAATCTGACGACGAATCACTTGCCCAATCTCGTCTTGCCTGTGATCTGAATTCTTCAAATGCATCTAGGAGTTTTGTTGTGTCCCCTGTACAAATCATGCCAACACCCAAGCTAAAGCTAAACAAACGAAAAGAGTCACACGAAAGAGGGGCAAAACTGCAATTATTACTTCATCACCTTATTACAAAGAACTAGAAGGCTCACAAATTGATGCAAGTAAAGTTAAGAGGAAAGTTGCTTTTGATAATACCGTGAAGAGTAAAGAGATGAAGAAAAAGAGAATTAAGAAGACTGAGAAACATGATTCTTTCGATGAAGATAGTGACGTAGACTGTTTGTACTGCCATTATTTCTATTCTGAATCTGCAGAAGGGTGGATCCAGTGTTCCCAGTGCCTAAGTTGGGCACATTGTTCATGCGCTGGAGTTGAAGATGAGGATGACGAAGCTGTTTTTAGGTGTGAAAATTTCCAAAGTAAGACATTTTTACTCAAGCCCATTTTGCCTTCATACTGGTGCCATTGTGCCTTCACGTGTGGGCAGAACGGCCCAAACGCAAATATTTTGTTTTATTTTTTTTTAAACATATACTTTCGAATATTGTTGAATTTTACATATTTATATGCAAGAAGACATGTTCCGTTATGGAAAAGTGATTTTATTTTATAAATAAAGTTTATAGTTTTTTTTTACTGAAGAATTTTCTTAAGGGTGCCATTTTGCCTTCTGTTCCCCTACCCTGTTTCTGAAATTTCTACCAAACTTCCGGAGCACCATTGGCTAGTTTTGGAGCCCTTCTTCCTCTTTTAAAAATCATCATTGGAGGAATGTATTGACCCGCAGCGCTTACACAACAAACTATAGTCGTATTTACACCCCTTTCCCCGCTTGTTACTGCACCAATCTACCTTTTTCCTTTCTTACCCAGAATTTTTTGCGACTTCTTCTGAACACTCGAAAACCCGCTTTCATCCACATTGAAGATGCGGGTAGCGTCAATAGAGTTTTGTGTGCATATTTTTTCAAACAAATCAAAAAAATTATTAACATTTTTGCGATTAAAACCTTTTACTCTCGCTAATGATGTTTTTTCCGGTTGCTTCAAAGAAATAGAAGGGTGACGCTTTAAAAATGAATAATACCATTTTCCCAGCAATCCGTTTTTCATTATTGAAATTATGCTGTAAATTATTCTTGGTTGCAATTTCGTAAGCAAGTTTTCTGACATCGTAGGGACTTAATCCGAACATGACTTCTTCTAATTTAAGAAGATGCCATTCGAGTTCATCTTCTATTTCTTTTGAAAGTGCACATGCCTTACCAGATTTTTTTTAACTATATCTGGCACCTTTTGGGACATTGTAAATTCGAGCACTTTCATTTAGGCCGTACTGGCCGCTTTTGTAAGCGTTAACAGCTAAAATAAGATCTTGTTGCGTCCATTGTCCATATTTTCTTCTCACCCTTTTGCAAACATTTAATTTATTAGAGATGTATACTAAAGTTTCTTAAAATGGACCGGTTCATTTTAGGGATAGCAGTAGTGGTCCATTATAGGCTACTACTACATCAGAAGGTTTAAATAATTGTCGTTTAATGAAAACAAATGTGTTTGCGTGTATTAAAATATGGAAACATTGCTAACTAACTACAGTTTTTCATCGACTAATATCGATACATCGATAATTTAAATCCACTTACCGTTTCTGCATTATGTCTTTAGCGGCGTAGCCAAAAAGTAATAACCGCAACAAGACAAACATTTATTGCGCCTGAGTGCCGGAACAACTATAACAGCGCCCCGTGCAACTGACTCTTTTATGGTTTTAATGTTACTATGCACCTTGTAAATAATTTTTTTAATTTTCGAGATATTACGATGGTCCATTTTAGACGGTGGTCCAAATTTGGCAACCGTCCCCTATTTAGTTGTACTGATAGGCATTAATATGAAATGTCAAATAAATTTACAAGACACCGATCAACAAATTTCTTCATGACTGACTAGATCTATTACATTTACTATACTACAGAGAGCATTGATTACTGCTATTAATTTCAAGAATTATTAGTTTCACCCTTTCTTAAATTAATGATAAATGGATTAGAAATTTTTTCTTATTAGATTTATAATAAAGATCATTTTCATTAGAGAACGTAAATTATATTGAACTCTTGGAAGTTCAATGTATTCCACTAGCAAGCAAAGCGTGAAATCTCAGACTTATGATTCTCGGTTAAAATATAATGTCAGCGGCATTATGCAGTATTCCACGAAACATTATTCTAAGTTTATTTATGTAATTCCAGATTACCTCCATCATTAACGCATTTCACTCTATCTGTGTCTGTAATTCGTAAGTAACCATTAGGTAAGCGAAAGGATCCCGCTGTGCAATTAACATTAACTAAAACGGACGTAATTATTCATACGGACTGGGATTACATCAGGAGACAAATTTTCTAGGGGACATCCGCAGAGCCCAAGATGTGATGCAAGGAAAGTGTCAGAAGCAGTCGTATTTGCGTAACCGAGGGTGACGCAGCTTATGTTTTTGTGTACTTGCCGATGCAGGTCACGGTCGGCTTTATCTATGCGCACATGTTCGAGTGCTTTCCATTATTATACTTCGCTGAGCTGTCTCTGTTATTAATAGATTTAAGAAAAGATCGTGAAAGCTCGAACATAAATACGCTGAAACAGTATGTTAACTCTTACAAAAAAAGTTACTTTGCTAACATAGGTTGAAGTAGTAATTAATTTGGTCAAATGCATTACACTATACCTTACCTCAGAATATAAAAGAGTGATGTAAAAAGTTACTTACATTTACTCGGTTTTTGGGCAAAACCTCTTTTAATATTATACAAATTTTGTTATATTGTTTTTGAGGTAACAGTAATTACAATTAATACTTATAGATACACACTGCTGGGAAAGACAATGTATCTGAAACATTATACAAATTCTGGATTAGTAATCTCAAAAACGCTCAATGTCTTTTTTAAACATTTTGAATTTAAACAGAAACATACATACTGACTTCCGATTCATTTAAGTTAGCCCTGTTTTCTATTTTTCTTAAGGCCGAGAATCGAGTACGATAATTAAAATATTCGAATATTCAAGTATGTCATTATCATTACTATTTTTCATGTGAAATTGAAAACAAACGAGTTATTCAATAAATAAAAATTCATCCCTAAAGGGAAGATGGCCCCTGAAGCAATGGGGTGCGATTCCCGAAAATTGAAACGTAGGCTGCCAGTAACCCCTCCTAACGATTCGCGACGGAAAATCGCTACTTTCCATTTTTTTCGGGATCAAATCGTGATTCGACTAGACTTATCATTCGAGTAATATGTTTCAACCACCTAGGTACCTCTCAGCGCTTCGATTACTTGTGTACCCCTTGGTTTTCTGTATGCCTCCATTAATATTCTGTTTATTTATTTTTGTCATTCTTCGTCTTCCATTCTGGTCCATTAGAATATTCCTTTTATTTTTTCAATTTTTCTTATCTTCTTTTATTGAGCTTCATATATCCACTTAGAATAAATAAAACTACTGGTTCGTTAGCATTAAGCAGTTCAGAAAATATTTTTTCTTTGGCATTTGGTTAGTGATGCATACCCTATATTTTCCTTTAGTATAATTATATTTGTTTACTTTTCTTCTTGATCTGTATTGGCCACTATTATGCTTGAGGAATTAAACTGATCTCAACTCATCAACTTCTTTTGTTGCTTTAAGTAACACGTCCATCTATTTTAATATCCATTAATTTGTATTCAATATTTTTTTTCTTGTTCTACAAGTCATCTTTTTTCTTGTACCCCAATTCATATCATCGTCATATGTAATACATTGCTCTTTGACGTGGAGCATTAAGGCATTTCTTTGGATCTTACAGTATCTCATTATTTTTTTAGTGCCAAACAGAATAGGGTTGGGATTCTATTTCTATCATCTGTCAGTCTCATTCTTACTAATTTCATCAGTATTATATTCTTCTCAAGTTTTTATTGCTTGATGTATTATATCTAGGGCGGGAACATGACCGGTTTAAACTACGACGAAGTTACAACGGAGCAAAGAAATAATGAAAACAACACATGCTTACTGAATAGTACTAATTCATATGGTGAACTGCAATATCTGTTTACGCCCGAGAATGAGAGCAAAAAATGCCCATAAAATAAGGAATTTATGAGTAAAATTCTTTATTCATCGGCGTAGATAGGAGCGTAATGGGTTTTTACAATTTATTATATTTATCTTATATTTCGCCAGAGATATAAAATTTTCATTCATACTTACGTTAGTTTCGGTTTTTCATTGTGTTGACCGTTATGTACGTACTTCGTAATTTTTGTAATAGTGTGTTTAATACCGGTTTATTGAATCGAATTCTCCCAATTATCTAGACGTAAGTATGCACTGGATTTCGTTTAGTTTCAATAACATACGAGTAGAACGTTGTTTATGCTACTTTTTCTGATATGAAAATGAATTGTCAGTGATTCCGAAATTTATTACAAAGTCTGTAAAATATCGTTACAGAATGCCAAAATATCGCACGTTTGTTACTTAGCTTTGCTAAAATATACACAGAAATAGTTTTTATGCAGAGAATTTCGACAGTTTACAAAATTTCGTTACATATTTAAATGACGATGCTCGAAGTATTGCTGAGTGCAAGGAACTAACATAAATCCCAAATTTACAGAAGAGCAGAAAAGCAAATAAGCATAGGACAATCGATATTACCCATGGAATCCTATCAAAATGGCCTAGGTTCACCTAAACATGTACAATTTTGATTGAAATACATAAACAATCAACGATGCAACTATGTATGTGTTAAGATGTATTTGTAACTACAGACATATATGTTTCTACCTAGTTTGGTTTCGTCAGTGCAGCATAACAAAGAAGGTGTATGTTAAAGCATTAATATGTGAATAAAAAATATAGTATTACCTTAAAATGTCAATCCGAAATGTCCAAATGTAAAACAACTGTGTAAATACTTAATACTGTGTAATGCCTTATTTCAACCAGACAGTTAATATAATTGTTGCGTTTTCATAATTGGCAAAGAATTGTAATACATTATATATATATATATATATATATATATATATATAAATCCTACTAACAATATAGCGTCCTTACGGAACTCATGAATGTAGCGTCCACCTTCGAAAAGTTAATTAGTTCGTTAATATTTTGCATATACTTTGTGTTTTTGATCAAAACAGGTATAGTATTATCACTAAATTAAATATCAGATAAAAAAAAGTTAGTTACATTTCACTTTAATGGCGAAGTAGCGCCCTTTTATTTTCTCGTGCATGAAGCGCCTGTAATATACCATTTAACTTTCACTTCTTCGCTATTCTGGCTTCCATCGGGTATATTACATTACATTTGGTAGATATTAGAGAGTCCAGCAATGTTGCCACAATGTGTCTGTATGCTTACTTTATAAAAATATATGTACTTTAAATCAAGAGGAGCAATACAATGAACACATTTATCTACATTCGGCGACACAGTGGGTTATATTGTTCAGAACAGAAAATAGTAGTAGTTTCTGTTTGTTTTTTTTTTTTGCGTCATACATAGAGAAGAATATTCCCTCGAGAAATTAATGTCTGGATATTCATAATAACCATTCGATAGTCATTCAAGATAAAGACTCGCTAAACATAAAATTCTATATTTGGAAAGATTTAAAATATATATAATATTCAGTTCTAAATATTTAACATTTTTATATAGGCGTTATTGGCAATTAATAATTACATATTTAGTCTTTTTATTAATATTTGAAACATACATTTTCTGATTTAAACTAATTTATCTAACGACCAGCTGTATGAATAAATTATATTATGCCGATGCAATAGTAAAAGAAAAAAAATGAGGTGTGGCCACCACACGACTTCTTTTTATACGTATGAGCGTTCCAAACTATACAATTTTAAGAATTTTTTACACAAAAATTATTCAAAATTCTTCTATTCTCTTAGTAAATCGCTATATAATACATACTTTGCAAGATATTCGAAAAAAAGTGTTTCTCCCTAAGAGTAAAAGTGTTACTTCCGGTCCGAATTTTGAAATTTCATTTATACAAAAAATATTGCAAATCTAGTACTAAATAATTTTGTACTCTTGATAAATATATATAGAATGCATAATTTACGACATATTTGCAAAAAATCGCTATTCTATAAGAGTAAAAGTGGTACTTCCGGTCTGAATTTTGAATTTATTTTTTCACAAAAGATATTGAAAATTAAGTTCTAAATACTTTTATACTCGTAATGTACCCGCCTCAAAAGCATGACTTGCGAAATATTCGCAAAAAACTGATTTTCGATAGGAGTAAAAGACCTACTTGCGGTACGAATTTCGAAAAATGTTTTAAATAAAATTGTTCTCAATTTTAATTTTAAGTACATATGAATTCTTTCTAAATTTGTTTAAATTAGTAGTTGACGAAATATTGGCAGAATTCCATTTTTTCACTGAAGTAAACTACTACTTCAGGTCTGTCGATTTTCCTGAAAATCTAATCAGTTCTCAAGAGGGAGATTATACCTGCAAATACAAAATTTTGAATTGATACCTATAGCGGTTTGACCGCTATCGTGGTCACACACACACACACACACACAGAGAGAGAGAGAGAGAGACACAGACATTTAAAAAAAAAACACTTTTTCAGTATCAGGGGACTTTAAAACGGGTACATCTGCAAAAATCTCGAGGTCAAAAATTTTCATCATCATAATACTTCCTTATACCATGTATAAGAAAGTAAAAACAGGATGCATACTCATGTTATGACCTACTCGTAATCAAAAATATACTTCTAGACATTTTCCGATAAATCCAAAAAAAATGCTCCAAAGAGACGGTTAGCTAAAAAATGTGTTTACATATTAACTAGGCGGGATCTTCTTGAATCTCGTTATGCGGAATAGTGTGATTTCGAGATATAGCAGATATCCAAGTTTCGAAATTACTTGATATAGAAAAAGTGGTTTTTGCAAACATCTCTCTCTCTTTCTCTCCTTCCTATCCTCTTCCTAACTCTCGCTTTGTATGATCACAAGACTTAAAATATCAAACTTTATATTTAAGAGTATAATCTACTTCTCGAGATCTGGTTAGAGTTTCGGTAAATTCGGTAGAGCGTAATTAGTAATTTACCTCACTCGAAATATCCAATTTTACCAATATCTCGGCAACTACTAAGTTTAGACGAATTTCTAAAGTATAGAAAAGTATTTAAAACAGAATTAGAGAACAAGTTTATAAAAAATATCGAACTTCTTACCCGAATACAGTTATTTGTGAATATCTCCCAAAATTCTGCATTCTAGACAGATAGACTACAAGCATAAAAGGATGTAAAGCTTGATTTGGAACAATACTTTTACTCTTATCGAGTAGAATCCTTTTGTAATTACCTCGCAAATTGTGCATTCTATACTAATTTGTTAAGTTGTTAAAAGTATTTAAAACTTCATTCAGAACAACTTTGTAAAACTAATTCGAATCACATACATCTATGACAGTCGTGTGATGTCGACGCCTCATTTTCTGAGCCAATATTATCCTAACAGATGGTTTGGTAGAAGCTTTTGAATTCAATGGCCAACAAAGGGAATATATCTAACAAAACTTGATTTTGTGACTCAATATGACTATCTTTATCAATATTTACTATTGCCGGGTAATTTGTAAATTTCTATCTAATGATGATTTAGACATGACAGAAATAATAGTAGGGAAATAATAAAAACCATATATCACACATATAGAAGTAGCGGATTCTTAATACTATTTAATAAGAATTCATTGTTATGACTAGATATATGGTGTTTGTTGTACTTAAAAAGAGAAGACATGTGCATTTAAAATTCATTGCGTTTGAGCGATGGAAACAAAGATCATAAAATGCGACTATAATCAGATCGGAGGATGTAAACATTAAGAAACTTCAAAATTGGATTTACTTATTTTAAAAGGTAACTGCTTTTTTCAAACAATATAAATGTTAAAATTGTTAGCAAATAAAAATATCTTGAAAATCAGTTTAGAGCTAGAATGATGTTTACTTTTGATTTCATTAAAAAAAAAGGTGTGGCCACCACACGACTTTCTTATACGTATGAGCGTTTCAAACTATACAATTTTAAGAATTTTTTACACATAAATTATTCAAAATCCTATTCTAAGTACTTCTATTCTCTTAATAAATCGCTATAGAAGACATACTAAGTTTAAACAAATCTATAAAGAAATCAAATGTACTCAAAATTAAATTTGAGAAAAATTGTGTTAAAAAAGTTTTTCGAAATTGCTACCGGAAGTAGATCTTTTACTCTTATCGAAAATCATTTTTTTTGCGAATATCTCGCAAGCCATACATTCTAGGCAGGTACAATGCGAGTATAAAAGTATTTAAAAGATAATATTAAATATCTTTTGTATGAAAAGAATTTCAAAATTCGGACCGGAAGTAGCACTTTTAATCTTACCGAATAGCGACTTTTTGCAAATATGTCGTAAATTATGCATTTTGTCTATATTTATCAAGAGTACAAATGTATTTAGAGTTAGATTTGCAATGTTTTTTGTATAAATGAAATTTCAAAATTCGGACCGGAAGTAGCACTTTTACTCTTAGCGAGTAGCACTTTTTTATAATATCTTGCAAAGTATGCATTTTATAGAGATTTATTAAGAGAATAGAAGTACTTAGAATAGGATTTTGAATAATTTTTGTATAAAAAAATTCTTTAAATTCGATACTTTGAAACGCTCATATGTATAAGAAAGTCGTGTGGTGGCCACACCTCATTTTTTTCTTTATGACAACGTTGTCTCTTATTGTAGTTGTAGTTAACTCAAGAAAAGATTCTAACTTGTCCCACTGAAAAATCCAGTTCGACTGCATTGCCAAGAAATTTGGATTTTTCCCTAATTTTACTTTCTTATACGTAGTATAAGGAAGTATTGTCATGATGAAAATTTTCGACCTCGAGATTTTTGCAGATGTCCACGTTTTGAAGTCCCCTGATACCAAAAAAGTGGTTTTTAAAAAATGTCTGTGTGTCTGTCTGTCTGTGTGTGTGTCTGTGTGTGTGTGACCACGATAGCGGTCAAACCGCTACAGATATCAATTCCAAATTTTGTATTTACGAATATAATCTCCCTCTTGAGAACTGATTAGATTTTGAGCTAAATCAGCAGACCGGAAGTAGTAGTTTACTTCAGTGAAAAAATCGAATTTTGCAAATATTTCGTGAATTACTAAGTTTAAACAAATTTATAAAGAATTCATATGTACTTAAAATTGAAATTGTGATCAATTTTTTTAAAAAGGTTTTTCGAAATTCCTACCGGAAGTAGGTCTTTTACTCTTATCGAAAATCAGTTTCTTGCAAATATTTTGCAAGTCATGTTTTTTAGACAGGTACGCTACGAATATAAAAGTATTTAGAACTTAATTTCCAATATCTTTTGTATAAAAAAAATTTCAAAATTCGGATCGGAAGTATTACTTTTACTCTTACCGAATAACGATTTTTTGCAATATGTCGTAAATTATGCATTCTATGTATATTTATGAAGAGTACAAAAGTATTTAGAGTTGGATTTGGAATATTTTTTGTATAAATGAAATTTCAAAATTCGGACCGGAAGTAACTCTTTCATACGTATAAGAAAGTCGTGTGGTGGCCACACCTCATTTTTTGATACATGTTGTTTATTAAAGTAACAATCTGTATTTCTACAGAGAAAACGTCAATGAGTCATAATTATTATGATCAATCAGAACTCTAAACCAAATTTTTTTTTACTATGAAAACTTGACCTACGTTTAACAATAATGGGCTATCCACTCACTGGCTCTGGATCATCTATTTTATCGTCCATATCTACCTTTGTTCTTTGTTTTTGGAAATGATTAGTGTGTTACAATTGTTCGTCGTTTTTTACTTTCCTTTGAGATAGGCAGTTTGGAAAAATTGTTTTGATTGCACTAACTCTTAATTTGTTTGTATGAAGTTGGATCTGCAATAATCGTTTATTATAGTTTAAACATTTATCAACTGTAAACGCCACAGTAAAAGATATTTAATAACATTACTAAACTATAGGTTTTTCAACTAAAGGACCTAATTAACTATGTAAACTTTTTAATTCGCAAATAATATAATTTGCATTAAAATTAATTCAATAGGTACACATAGTCTTTTTAGGTAAGTTCTTATTCAGTACAAGGATGCTTTTTGTAATTTGCTAAAGTTGTCCCCGGGAATTTTAAATAATTACATTTTTTCCTTCTTGGATTAATAACCACTGTTACACATAGGTACAAAACATGGCTTTCAAAGTGTACTCAGTTAGTCAGTTATAACAAAACACTCAATTATTTAACCGAAATAATTATAACATAAAAATGGAACAAAACTGCTTTCTAGACACTTGCTAAATTTACATTCAACCAGCGCCTGACGAGATAACCCAGCAGATGCTCCGCTACCTCTCACTCACGTTCCACAGATTCGGCTAATTGCATTCAACGAAAATATTATGCCACTAATTTTAATTTTCTTCCTGGTTAATTAGATTTTTGTGGTCATGTCTGTATATAAGAATTTACCTCATTTTTGCCAACAATATTTTTTAAATTTCTACAAAAAGTATTATTATCAAGTATTAAAGTAGAATTTTTCGCTTTTATAACTTCCATTATATATAAACCAGTTTTTCGGTATCAGGTGACTTCAAAACGTGGACATCTGTAAAAATCTGGAGGTCGAAAATTTTCGTCATCACAATACCTCTTTATACTACGAAGAAAAAAGTAAATAAACAGCTTAGTTTATGATACATGCATGTTTACGTATATACATATCTACCATAAAGACCAGTTTACGAATTATTCTGTGTGCGTTGCCAAATTGTCCGGACGCTCGATTATCGAGAATATAAAAGACATGTGTATATTTCAAAATATACGGCACACGATGCAGCGCCTCGCGTAGAAATACCCTGAACTAATAGTATACGCAAAATGGTTATATTACATGCATATTGTCGACAAAATAGCGTCTTCCGAAATTTTGTTAAACAGCATTATATCACCATGTAAGCTTGTTAACGAAGTTTTACATGGAAAGTGCTTAGAGCGTCCATATACGGGCGCTTTATGTAGGCGGACGCTCTATTGAATTGAAATTCACAATGTACGGACGCGCTAATGATAGTAGGATATATATATATATATATATATATATATATGTGTGTAAATTAGAATTTTAATTATTTTTAAAATTCTGTTTTTCTCAGCGTAGAAATATCTAAATTGATTTTTCTGCTTCGCGCTGAGTAAATTAATTAGGAAATTTTATCACAAAAATTTGCCCACGATGAGATTTGAACTCATGACCTTCTTACTGTCGATAAGATGCGCTACCAACTGCGCCACGAGGGCCTGAGTTCATATCTACTTTAAACGTCTTGATCTCTTCAAGTAACAGTTGAAATATACATCTTTATCCGGCAGTTCGGAAATGTATGTGTAAATTAGAATTTTAATTATTTTTAAAATTCTGTTTTTCTCAGCGTAGAAATATCTAAATTGATTTTTCTGCTTCGCGCTGAGTAAATTAATTAGGAAATTTTATCACAAAAATTTGCCCACGATGAGATTTGAACTCATGACCTTCTTACTGTCGATAAGATGCGCTACCAACTGCGCCACGAGGGCCTGAGTTCATATCTACTTTAAACGTCTTGATCTCTTCAAGTAACAGTTGAAATATACATCTTTATCCGGCAGTTCGGAAATGTATGTGTAAATTAGAATTTTAATTATTTTTAAAATTCTGTTTTTCTCAGCGTAGAAATATCTAAATTGATTTTTCTGCTTCGCGCTGAGTAAATTAATTAGGAAATTTTATCACAAAAATTTGCCCACGATGAGATTTGAACTCATGACCTTCTTACTGTCGATAAGATAAGATAAGATATATATATATATATATATATTGATGTAGGTAGAGTTGCCTATTTAAAATTTTTAAGGATACATTATGTTGTAATTAGAGTTGCCTATTTTAAAATTATTAAGGATGAGTTTTATCCAAGATTTGGATTTTCTTTGATTATGACGGAGATAGTTAAATTTGCAAATATTAATAAGCTGGTTGTATTTTTGAAAGAATTTTGTTATTGAGTTAAAGGGAATTTTATAGTTACATGGTGAAATAGAAAATTATTACTTTTGGAGTTGATGTATATCTTCCATGTATATGTACCAAAAATCTGTAAAGAAAGATTTTATATTAGTATTGTAATTGTTTAGAAATGTAAATTAGCATTGTGAAAAACTTGTTCAAGTGATATTAATGATGAGAATAGGATAAAAGGTTTTTAGAATATGAAAACAAATCGATAAAGAATTGATAAGAAATTACCGCCTTAAATTGTATTTTGGAAGTGTCAGTTAATTGTCAATGTGACAGATATTTATTACTATAATGAAGCAAAGTTTAAAATGGTAAATAACGTGTAAAAAACTTTATTAAATTCGTGAGATATTTTATTTTGATAGAAACATTGAATTATGTAAGGTATTTATAAAAGTATAACTTATCTATAATTTGTATTGATCTTGATTTTAATGTGGAATTAATTTATTGGTTCAAAAGGAATTGGGTATTATCACTAAGGTAATTTAAAATAAATAAGAGAGAATTTTTCGATTTTTGCGAGAGCTAGTCGCAATTTTCGCAAATAAAGATTAATGCAGTAAAAAGTGCTTAAATCAAAGTGATTTGAAGTAGATATAGTAGAATATTTAATATTCTAACTGTACAGAACATATTCAGTGTAGAAAATATAAGAAACTGGAAATAATTGTTTAGAATAGTGATAAAATAGGAGTAAAGAAATTAGTACTTACCAAATTAAATAAACGATACGAAGATAATAAATTTCCAAATTCAAATTTGAAGGAGCATAAGACGATAACATCTTGTTGAAGCACCAGGAACATTAATCGAACACATCCTCTTGGAGCACCAGGAACATTAGTCGAATACATCCTATGGGAGCACCAGGAGCACAAGAAGGATACATCTTGTAGGACTACCAGTAGCACTAGACGATTACATCTTGTTTAGAACACAAGGAGCACTAGACGAATACATCTTATCGAAGCACCAGGAGCACAAGACGATATCAGCCGGTCGGAGTACCAGGAATATTAGACGAATACAACTTGTAGAACCGCCAGGAGCACTAGACGAATACATCCTCTCGAAGCACCAGAAGCACTAGACGAATACATTCCATAGGAGACACCTAAGATTGAAGGCCCATTACGAGACATCTGTGTAGAAGAACATTCAAGAACATCATTAGAACCGAGTCCAGTGTATCTACAAAGGAACCGGATTATTAATTAGAAGTTTTTAAAATTTTCAAGGGATATTAAATTGGAAAAGGTCGTATAAAGTTTTTATAGTACGTTAAGAATTATAGGTAGACAATGAAGAAACAAATTTGATATATATTTAATTCTGAATTAAGGTCAAGTAACTATAAAATTACTTTATTCGATTATTCAAAGTCGTATATTTACCTATTTTAAAATGATCAAGTTCATAACCATAAACCAGTAAATTTTATAGAAATACTAACAATTTCTGGCATAGTAGAATACTTATATTGTTAAAAATCGTCGTCATTTAAAAAAGCTCATCCTGAATAGTCCTTATATAATTTGAACAAGTTTTAAGAGTAATTAATATTGATTTATGATATTCCGTATCGTCTTTCAAATATGTATATGTGTTTATAGAGAAACGAATATATTGTTAGATTATAGTCCGTGTTTCTTTCTATCATCGTCGAGGTTATGTAAATAATTGACAGGTCACATTTCTAAAAGAAATAAAAGGAAAAAATAATAGATTTGGTAATAGAATGTTTATACTGAGTTTTACTTACCTAATGAGAATTTCATGATGTTTTATAGTTGTCAGGTTATTACATGGAATTTTAGAAGTTTAATTTATTATACGTAAAGTTAACGATAACAGTTTGATTTAGTAAGAAATAGAGTACAGTTGGAATCATGATACCAACTTACAAAATATAAGAATACTAATATAAGCAAAGTTAACTACTGAAGTATCCAGGACCGGATTAAGAGCATCAAGTAGGTATTTAATACAGATAATTTTAATAGTGAGTCTCATGTTCTTATTGTTTAAAAATATAGACAGTAGATATTATAAAAATGTACTGAACTAGCACGAGGCATCTTAAAATAATTATAATAGTACTAAATGACAAAATTCTTACCCTGAGATAAAAATTATAGAACATATCATTTTTACAATACAACATTTTATTTTTGAGTTGCTAATTTGTGGAGTATCGTACAATAGCTTGTATATCCACATTAGTACAATATATATATATATGAATGCTGCCGGTGGGAGAAGGAATTCATTCATTCAGTAGTATTTGTGCAGTGCAAATAAACATAAATACAGTGAATGGTGCAGTGTTATTATAGTTGAAGAAATAAATAAATATTACAGACATAAATAGTAGTACTTGAAATAAATACGTGTATTAATTTATGCGTAGTAGTTTTAAGTGCGTTACATTTATTTTATGTTTTTATATTGTGATTAGTATTAAGTGTGAAAATATACAGACAGTTTTAAAACACTTGCACGAGTTGTTTATTTCGACCCCGAAAACGCAACAATAGTATTCATTGGTTTATAAGTATAAATAATAATAATAAAATAGATAAGTATAATACATTGATTTCATAATTTAAAACTTTTTTAGTCATAATCAGCTTTGATGAGAAGTATTCACGCATAATAAAAAGTAATTAGTATATTTTAATTTATATTTTAACACATCCTTATTGTGTTCGCAATTCAATTACAATATATAATTATTTATAAAAATTAGTGTTAACAATGTGCACTTTATCTGCATTAAAAAACTGAAATTATTATCTATTATATAGAAATTGGATAATAACCTCTCTTTTTGTTAAACATAAATTCTTAAATTGCGACAGAATGTTTAAACAGCGGAAACATTAACACTGAGAAGTTGCGCCAGGCATAACGAAGATGTGATGCACAAACTATTATTATGCGCATGTTATATTCATTTGTATTTATTAATACCGCGCGATCATTTAAATTCTAAATTATAGCAGGCTGTGAAATTTAAATTAAGTTGGTATATAAGTACCAATTTACAATTTGAATTGTCAAAGTGACGTTTCAAAATGTTAATTAATCAATAATTGACATTCTGGACAACCTAATAAAAAAAATCCCGCCTGCTATAATTTAGAATTTAAATGATCGCGCGGTATTAATAAATACAAATGAATATAAGTAAATTGCCATTATATTTAACTACACCTACATATTTAATGCTTGCACTGTTCCTACATTTTTAGATTCAGCTTTATACCACTTATCCATTGGTTTTTCGTAAGGTTTGTAGTACCCTAGATTCTAAGCATTTATAATGAATTGTCGGATGATTGGACATTTTATATTACCTTTATTCTACACCTGCGGATACATAGTACAGAACATAATTCCATGTACGGTGTAAAAAAGAAGCTTGTAGATTATAAGATTGGTGCAATACATTGTTTTGAAACAGATGAAATTAAATTTCCTGTGAAGTTGTTTCCCCACATCCGTATTTATTTGATTATAGGGAAAATATTTATATTGAAAGGTAACTAGAGAAGTACATTCCTTAATAAAACAAGTAGTTTCCTGAGTAATACGTGTTTTTGAACTTTTGATATTTACAACAATATTTAAAAAAATTTCACATAATTGTGAAATTTCCTATGATCTTAAAAGAGGAGGATCATGAAACCATAGAATTGGATTTATGCACGTTTAAATAGTGTTAAATTTTCGCTTGTGTATGAATAATTAATAATTAAATAAATATTAGTCAAATTCAAATGTATCTTTGAATGCCGCCAAATGAATCGGAATATTAAGCACTTTTTTGTTCTTGCTCTAATTTCAAAGTTTTTCGAGTAATTTAGTCCGTTCCATTTATGGATCAAATATCTTCTGGCTGACATAAATGTAAATGTAATTCCGGTGTCAATAGTGGTGCCACAAATGACAGAAAAATAGTGAGTTGTTTACTTAATAGAATTTATACAACTACTTTGAAATTACTTAATAACGAAAATATTACAATTTAAAATAAATTTATTATAAAAAATGGTCCCGCGTTGCGGAGCCATATGAAATAGAACCTAGTATTTGAACTTAATTAATAATAATAATAATATGCCAATAATGCCAATACTGTAATGGTACAACCTTAAAATTGAATAAAAAAATATAAAATTCGAAAATAAAATGTAAATAAATTTGCCTGCTAAGCTCAGATCGGATTCTCGAGGGTGATTCAGATTACCAGAGATGATTAACTAAAAGTTTCCTAAATCATTTATTAGATGTTAATATAAAAAAAATACCATTTTAAAATTTAAACAATAATTATATTCAAAATCAATGGTTTTATATGTTTTACAAACAAAGAAATACCCTATACAATATACTGCTTTTATATAACGAAAGAAACAAAAACACATTAATAGACAGGTTAAATACCTTTATAATGGAAACTTTGAATAATACTTCCATGTAACATTCGTTATATTAAAATGACAACTCAGCTAGAAATAACAACGTATGCCACATGATTCGTGTATATTTATATACATACAACACTTATCTAAGAGATATCGTATTACATTTTGGTTTATCCATTAAAAACGTTATTATTCAACATATTTAGCTCACCTAGATAAATATGTTTACTGGCTCTACTTGAAAATTGATTTATAATATTTAATTCTTTATTATCGAAATACCTCCATATACAATAATTGTTATCATTTAAATAATACCTTATATTAACTTTATTTAAATTATAATTAACAACAACACTTATGGCTGTTGGCGACCCACTACAGGAGTCTGTATTCGGAGTTCGCCTTTCGACACAAAGTCTAGCTTTCTACTCATACCTCGTAACACGTATTCTTGCTTTTTATAAATGAACGTCTGTGATTCCCCCCTCTCTAAATAGTCCGGGCCTTCCTGATATATTTTCACGCACAAATAGTTGAGTCACCGTGTGAACATAAAGTACTGATTTTCTACATAAATTAAAAAAATTCGCGAGATATATGTTGAAAATTTATAATAAGACCATAAATACAAAAATGATAATATTTCTATGGATTTCTTAACCGAAACACGATATTGCAATATTTGATTTAGTGTCTTAACAATGTCTAATTAGCTTGATTTTTCAGATTTACTATTTAATTTGAAAAAAAATTTTCAAATTATTCTTCTGGTAATCATGATTGTAATAACAACACTTAATTAGTAAAATTAATTTATTTATCCGAAGCAATCGTATATTCGATTATTGTCGTAAATTTCCGTGGTTTGTAAGGAAAATTGGTGTTTTGGATTATCCACTGATTTCTCTCGATTGTGGGCGATGGATGATCGGATGTATTTTTTTTGGTAATGGCACAGTATAGTAACAGGGTAGTAATTTCACTCTCTCAGAAATCTTGTTTCTATTCCCTCCGTAAAATACACGTCCGCGGGATGCTCGAGTTCTCTAGTCCAGTTACAGTGCTTACCATGGTATGTTCACTTCTCCCCTGTCCGTTAACTTGGTACACGAATATCAAAGGAGCTGCCGAAAAGAATGTCTATTTGTGGTAACGTCGTTAGTTCCCATTGTTAGTAACGACATATGAATATTATTTATACCGTAATTTCTCGCTTTCTTGTTATGAATATATGCTTCTTAATTTTATAATTTTTTGTCACGTTAAACTTGAATTTTAATATCTATCTTTCGACACCTAATTTATTTAAATTTAACTTACAACATCCATTACGTTTTAAAGTGTGCATGGCACTTATTCCCAACCTTTTACACTAATTCTAAATTTTTCAGATTAACTTTAGATGAAATGTACACACTTGTATGAGACGCCGACTATAACGCTCGTAACATCGGCAGGCGTCTTTTTTATGAAAATCTCTCTTCCGCTTTTCGAAAATCATGATGCAATTACGGCAAACGGATGTAACTATGCACCACAATATACTGTAAAATGAACGCCTGATAATTATGTAATGTAATATGCATTAAGGACTACATACATACTATAAAATAACCTAGTATGTACTTATATATTTTTTTAGTTACTGTTTTACAAAATGATTTTCTTAAGAATCATTTCATAGTTTGCAATAATTCAGCTTAATGTATGGTATTAATATATTAGTCAGAGAGAAGTTTGGTCTTTTAACAATATATTATGTAAATTATGCTGCTACAAGACTTTATAAATAAAATATGAAGATATACTGGATGTAGGAGGTAGACGCCATAAATTCTCGGCCTAACAGACTTATACCGATTCAAACGTGTTCAAACTCCGTCACGTCATGCATGCACATACGCGAGGTGTACACTATAAATATGACGGTTCGAAGCCTAGCAGTTTTAAGTAACCAGCCAACCAACGTGACTAGCGCACGAAAATGTCTGAAGTAAGAAAAATTGAGTACCGCTCGGTCATTAAATTGTTAACAATGGAAGGGCATACACCTTATCACATTAAACAACATTTAGACGGCTTTTACGGTGATTCATCTCCTTCGTATTCAACTGCAAAATGTTTCCGTTTGGGACAAGAATCCCTGGCAGAAACTGATCAGTCCGATCGACCAATTGAAGTGATAATGCCTCAACAAATTTCAATTATTTAACATTTAGTGCTAGTAGATCGCCGTTTGAAAGTGAAGGAATTAGCTGTGATAGCAAAAATTTCCGAAACAAGCGTTTGCCGAATTCTCCATGACCATTTGGGTATGAATGAACTTTGACTTCTTTCTGCTCTCCAACGTGAACGTCGAGTCGAATGTGCGCAGTCGTTTTTAAACATGTGTGGAGACGACCCAAAACCGATTTTGGAGTCCATTATCACAGGGGATGAAACAATGGATTTGTTTTACGATCCTCTATCGAAAAGGGAGTCCATGGAATTGCGGCGACCTGATGAACCTCGTCCCAGAAAGGCGAAAGTCGTTCAATCAACGAAAACGGTGATGGCCACAATTTTCTGGGATTGTGAGGGCATTTTGCTAATTGACTTGAAGGAGCGCAATACAAGTGTAAACGGCACATATTGTGCGTCTCTATTGCATAAATTAAGGGACAGTATTCGTGCAAAACGTCGTGGAAAATTGACAAAAGGTGTGCGATTATTGCACGACACTGCTCCCGTCTATACTGCCGCCATTTCACAATCTGCCACCCGCGAATGCGGCTACAAGAATTGGAATATCCACCGTATAGTCCGGATATGGCCTCTTTTTATTTTCTAGTTTAAAAAAAGACCTCGGAGGACGTAGTTTTAAGGACGACAGTGAGTTGCAAGTAGCTGTTATAGAACATTTTGACGGAAAAACTTCATATTATATTTACAAGGGTATCGAATTATTAACTAATCGTTGTAATAAATGTATAGAAGTTAGGAGAGATTACATTGAAAAATAAAAATTCTTATATTGTTCTAAGTTTATCTTTGGATATCAGGCCGAGAATTTATGGCGGCTACCTCGTACCATGTATTGAAGTTGGTTGTTTTCTGCAATAAATTGTGGAACTCTCGACAGAAGCTACGAATTGGCTCTTGCTTTTCCAATTTTTTATTTTATCACTGAAGTCCCTACGTCAAGATGACTTTTAGATTTCTTTTATACATTTCTTATATGTATATGACATAAGAATTGTTTTTACCATAAAAAATTTGATTATGGAACTTTAAAAGATTTAATATAATAACAATAGCACAACTATCATAATTTTGACGAATTAGTGTAATTAAGAAAATATTACTTTAACTTCGAATACTTCAGAAAAGGTAGTGTGACGCTCCATAAATTATCTTTGACATTAGAAGAACTCTGGATTAACTTTTATATAATTTAGAAAATAGAATAAAGACTGCTGTTGATGACTTTTATAATTGAAGGAACTTCTATAGAATTCGTGAGTCGGTATATTCTTAATAAGTTAGCCAGATAGTTTGACATTCATTATTTAAATTTGCGCTTATAAAATTTTCATTATGCAATTAATAAAATGGGTTACATGAATACTTAACGAGCTTTTTCATTATACATATATAGGCGTCGCCGCTGGTGACTTTTTAACATATAGATATTATGTATAAGAATTAAATTAGTTGGTAGAGTTTGTAATTTGTATTGCAATAAATAATAAACTAATACTTATTGTTATTTATGTTATAAAATAATAAAATTAATTTTATTGCTAGTACTTCATTCATTATATAGATAATGCGTACATATTTTAAATTCCGTAAGTTCAGTTTTTTCCCTGAATCTTCACATTGTCTGTTTCTTTAACTCTTCATCATTTAAGAGTTAAATTCTATTACGGGTACTTCTTGATAAACCTCGAAATTTTCCGGTCTATTCAATATTCCTTTCCAACTATTTTCGTTACAGATACATAGTTATAAGAGAACAATATATGGTCAGAATTAGAATAATCTGTTTATTTTTTTTCCAATTCATATATTGAAGACAATTGATGAATCGACAAAAGTAAATAGAAAATCGTTTTTCTTATTTTTTTTGCTGCTTAAAAGTATACACCTATTTAACATTAAAAAAATTAATTTAGAATAATTATATATTTACATTTTTTCGCATATTTAATTTTATTTCATATATGTATGTTCATTTACGCTCTTTGAGCGTCATCTGTTGGCGAAGGACATTCTACACTTCAGAGGTACACAAAAATCAATAACAAGAAAGTGATTTTCTACATATTAAGTTCATCTGGTGACAGCAAAAATCAATAACATACTCGTCAGGAAATCTACTTCAAATAACATAAAGTAAACTTTATCGAACAAAATTGAAAGTTTTAAATACGAGCAAGCAGTTGTTTTTCAGATGGCGCATTCCATTTATGATATCCTTGCGTCCCAATATATGTATACTATATACATATATATATATATATACTAACTTTTTTAATTGATAGCAGCTCTGCTCTGCGTTGTATTAAATGTTGCTTTCCAGTTATTTATATGCTTATTGCTTTTATACCTTTTTCACTTCTGCCTTTCTCTCACCTTGTCGCTCTCGTCCCCTCAACCCCCCCTCACACCTTGACCTACCACCCACCATCGTTCTCACTCATTCTGTTTCATAGCATGATATTTTTCTTTATTGTTGAATTTTATTACCATTTTATTACGTGTTTGTAGAATATTTCATGGCTTTGTTACCCTGTTATCTTGTACAGAAAGCTGATCTTTTTTTGCATTCAAAGTAGACGAAGATGCTTGAAGAAGATACAGGTATATTAAAAACTTGAATATTCTTACTTGAATAACTACCATAATAATCACGATTTAATACCTAAGTACACACAAACTAGAAAGAGACAAGAATGAAGCAAATGCACCAGTGTCAAGCTGTGCGTTGTTTTAAATTGCTTAAACAAAACGAATAGGTCTCTTAGAGCATCTAAAACTTCATACATTTTAAAGAAGAGACAGCCTGTAAATTTATGTTCAAATCTTTTTTTATTTATGTTAAATTAAAGACAAGTTAATTCCTTTATTAGTAGACTGTAAATAAAGGTAGAGATAAGTTACAAGTGGATTCAAAATTAAAGGTTAGACAGTAAATATAAAGTGTATCCAATGATACGTGTACGAATCTTGAATAGAATTGGCAAGTGTCAACGGACGACTATGGCTTGGTAGGGGGGTCCCGGCAGACAATAAAGAATAGAGTATATAGAGCTCCATACAATCAAGAACATAGGGTAACAGTTAGCAATCGCAAAGAAGATGGCTCTGCCTAAAATAGTCTCAAGATTCAGATGTTATACAATTAGGGGCCTGACAAACAAAAAGAAAAAGATAGGGAATTTACTATCATAGAAAATGAAAATGGGGCCATACTAATTGAAGTCAGAATCATTATAATGCAGACATAGAACAAAATAATATATAACAATTGAAGACCTAAGTGGATAAAGGTGTTAAGCAACATTTTGCTGAAAATTGAGATATTTGCGTGGATGAAGTTGTTAAGTCCAGATATACTACAGCATTTACCATTCATGACGATAAAAGCAAATTCTACGATTCTAGTAATGGATGTAGGTGTTATGTGCCAAGCTGGCATCTCCATCTGCAGCGAATGAAGGCGTTAAGTGCACTTTGCACCTACATCCATTTGCATCGTTCGGATTCATGACAGTGCCAAACGCACATAGCGCCTTCATCATCCATTACATTTTTGTTTTGTGATAAGTGTTGGCCTGTCTTTTGCTGCTGTTGTTTTGAGTGTTTTTTGTGGAGAAAATGAATTCAAGAGGTAGAAAAATGTGTGAAATAGCTTTAAAGCTATCACGAGTTACTACTGACAATAATTTTGTGCACTTAAACAACGGACATTCACCGAAAACATATCATAACCTCCAAAATGTTCCTTACCAAAGTCAACCTGAGAGCGCTTCAGTCGAAGTAGAAGTTGCCGATTTTATTGGTAAGTAAGTAGTACTGTTCATAGTTTCCAAGTTCTGATATTGTGATCTTGTAAACAGTTTGTTCTTTATCATTATGCTTATTAATATGTTAGTTACAGTTTCTCGAGAAAATGACCCCATGATGCCATGATAACTATTCAGCAACCAAGTACCCATATTAAGAGAACAATTTACATCATTAGTAAGTTTGGATAATAATGAAAATATAGAAATCGAATCAGATGAAAAGTTACAGATTCTATGCAAAGATCCTAAGAAGAAGAAAATTTTTCCTAATAAGGAATATGTATCTAGGGAAGAGAAGTAGAAATACAGATATGTGGAAGCGATGTGCTGCGGCCATAGCTAGAGAAAAAGGCCTTGGTTATGTGTCTCAGAAAGGAAAATTCATGCCAGAGAAACATCCAAATGTTAGAACCCTTTGTAATGTAAACCGCCGATATAAATGCAATGAGCAATTCAACAATGATCAGAGACAAGAAATACTCTCAAGTTTTTATAATCTAGATGTCAACGCAAAAAATTCTTTACTATTCAAATCTATAGTCCTTAAAGATGTACCTACATCGAATTAAAAAGGATGCGACGAAACATAGGAGTGCAACATACTCGTGTTGTGTCACATACGATCGTACGTCAGGTAGGGTCTGTAACAAGGCCTTCTGTTCATTATACCAGATTGGTAGAAAGAAAGTTGAACACCTTCAAAGACGTTTGAATATTGGTGCTGCAGCTCTTCCCCCAGATATGAGAGGACATCATCAAAATAGACCCCATAAAATCAGCAACGAGATATGTCAGTTTGTTAAGGACCACATTTAACTGTGTCATCTCTACTATCAGTTCAAAAAATGCATTCTTTGTATATTGAGACATGTGATCAGGGAAATAAGTCAGCAGAGTTTAAAATTACACTGTGCAAATATCGACGAATTTTTGAAACTGAATTTAATTTATCATTCGGGTACCCGCGAAGTGATACTTGCAGCATTGCGATGCAGGGGAAGGAAATGCGGAACACAAACACAGGTATCACAAAGCCTCCAACGGAACGATAGAAAGAGCGCTGAAAGTGATGTTGGTCTACTTGACTGTTGATTTACAACAAACCATGCCACTCCCAAGATTAACTACGTCTAAACCTTTCTACTTACGACAGATGGGGTTTTATAACCTTGGTATACACACGATCACCAGCAATCAAATTCGAGCCAACTTTTTCACCTGGATAGAAGACATTGCAAGCCGTGGAAGCACAGAGGTAGCAAGTTCATTGTTAACATTACTGGAATTTGATGATAGTTTGAGGGAAAGAAATCATATGCTAATTTGGTCGGACTCTTGCGCTAGTAAATAAAACCATGTTACTGATATGGAGCAGCATTTCCGTGTTTTTAAAGACTTGCCAAACCAGCACCAACTGGTTAATAGAACAACAAACACTAATAACGAAAAAGTCAACTTTAGGAACTCGGTAAAATGGATTAAGGTTGAAAAATTTGGATACTATTCTTACAAAGATACCTATCAAGAATCATCACGATTTAAAGAAGTGTGTCTATTGAAACGACACAATGCAGTAGACCCCTCAATTCGTCTCCCTCGAGCTGGAAAGCTGGGTCAACTTTCGGACCAGAAGATTGAGAATTTACGAGAGCAGATCCCTTTCGTTCTCGAGCAATACAGGTATTTTTATGAGAGGGTTATATCAAAGGAGAGACCAAATGGAGAGAATATAGAGTCTAGAAAGAAAAAGAAAACAGGAAAAAGGGCAAAGAAATAAAAAAATTATGAAATTTTGTACTAGCTGTAGTTATAATAATTTAATGGATGATGCATTTATATTAATTTGTTTCAAATTCAACTATGTTATGAATAAAGTTTTCGTATTTTTTCAATAAATGGTGAGTTTTATTTAACATTTTATAGAAACACAAGAAACTAACACTATTGTTTTACTACTTATGACCTTTATCCATTATTAAAGATCTTTAAAAAGTATATGTTTATAATGAATAAAGGTGTTAAGTACAAGTAATGTTTTTTTATAATTCTCCTGAAAATATTTTCTTGATTTTTTAATGAGGTATGCAGTCTTATTAACATCCTTAATTGGACTGATTACATATTTATCTTAAAAATTCAATAACTGAATAATTAAACGCAAATTACTTTTTCACTTTTCAATGCCGTTTTTCTCTGAATCTCATTTTTGCGACTTGCCACCTTCATCCACTTAGGTTTTCAATTATTAACAATAGGTATATCCAAGAACAGATAAGGTAATTGGATTATCTGGGGATGTCATTGAAACTCTAACATTCACTTAAAAAAAAATATTTAAAAATTTGATTTTAAAAAGTTGTAATGCAAATTGTTACGCACCATAATTATTATTATAGGTACATATATTATTTCTATATCTAGCTATGACTTTCTAACTTAAAAATTACAGAAATAAACGCAATTAAGAAATAAATATAAATGCTTTTAATGTCCCTCTGACTTGGTTATTTCGATTTTGTTTTATTTGTTTATGCTTTTTCCTTTTTAATTGCAATTGATCCTAATATTATTTTCATTTCCAGTAACATCAAAACAGCTATGAATGAGAGGGTTTTTTTGTTCCTTTTAAACAAAAAGCTATACAATAGGTACAATTACCTTCCAAATTTATTATTGTCAATACTATTACAGTCATCTCAGTATAATTGTCAGACTATATTTATATTCACCACGATAAGTCCTCAAACTTTTAATTGCATTCATATCAAAACTAAGAAATTTCATCTTCAAATATACTCTTAATTATTCAGAGCTTCAGACTGGTAAATGGAACTTAAATTTATTAATAGTAAAAATATAACCATCTCAATTCAAAGTAGCCCAGAAGAAAATTCTCTGGTTATTCCTCCTAGGTGCGAAGCAATAAGGCATCTCAAGAATTTAAAACATCTATACAAGATTATGTAGTGATTAACTAAGAAATATATCCTTGTGTTTTTGTAGCTAGTACAATTGTTTTTAAAAATTATCCATTAGGCAAAATGATTAGCACCACTTGCAAAAATGTTATATTAGAGGATATTTCACTTGATACAATAAATCTGAATGAGTTTAATCATAGCCACCTATAAACAAGGCCACGTTTAAACTACTTGGCAACATCGTAATCCGCCATGACAGTAGTCCGTGTATTTGGCGGCATTCAAATTTGTAATTAAAAGAAACGAATATTTTTTATTTGCACATAAAATAAAATGTATAATAAACATTCATAACAATATATATATAATTAACAATTCATTAATAGTTATTTAACGAACAAGTGTATTAATGAAGGCGATTAATAATCGAGATATTTTAACGCGAATCGAAATTATTAATCGCATTTTAATATACAAGTTAGTTACAATATTTTTCCGTCGTCCGTATTAATACAGTAGATAGAATCATTTTTTGTACATTTTTATTTAACAAATAAACTAAATACAAATTTAACTATCTGTTTTTTCATACAAGCTTCTACTTCTTTTTGGTAGTAAGATAATTTGGTTGTTGTGTCTAGGATGTGGCAATGTCAAAATTTCATTTACCCGTAAAGTATTATAACATTTAGCAGACTGTAGATAAATTAAAAATGATGTTAATATTGTAATGCATGAATATGTTTTCTGCTTCAAAAAAATTAAATGAAATTGATCTTTTAGAAAAACTAATTTTTGCTATGTAATTTCACTATTTTCATTTGCATCTTCATTGTCAATGACTGTTACTAAATCAACAAAATTTGTTTCAATTTGTGTGATCAAATTTTCTTTGTCAAAAGAAGATTTGTCTTCTTCATAGCTACTTCATGCTTCATAGCTAAAAATTTAGTAATTCTTTTAGTTTAGAGTATTGCTTGATTTGACCTTTTACCAGAAATGAATTAATAGTAACCATTCCGTATTATCAATTATTATTTGTACTTTATTCTCAAATTGACTGAAACTGTCAATTTTATCATCAAATTCTTCCTTTTTGCTTAACAATGCTAGTTTTTGGACTACTCTCTGCGTTGCTTCCAATTTTCTTTCTTGTGCATTCCTCCTTGGTTTTGGAATGGATTCTTTGCTCAAATATTTTGGTAAATTTGGAAATATGGAAGGCACTGCTCCTATCCGAAGAATAGGCTTTTTTCGTTTAAACCTTTGTAGATTGCCATTTTCATCCTTTTCTTTGTATATTTCATACAATTCTATATCATTTTGGTGAAAATGTCTGATGCACACCACACCACTTTTTTTTGTTGGTTGCCATTTGTCTTGCGGTATTGCTCTTGACCATTGTCGATGAAGAATTTTGTCTCTCGGAAACATGAAACATTGCACATATCCTTCCTGTTTAACACTGGAATCATAATTTGACTTACAATTCGTCACACAACATCTAAGTGGCATCTGGAATTAAGAAACAAACTCAAATTATAAATACGGTACCTATTGCATATTTAAGTAAATGTAAATAATAAGAGGACAATAACCTAGTGTTTACAATAACTATGTAATAACTACAGGTAAGTACTTACTTTTCAATAATAAATTAGATTGTTAGTTGAAATCATTATTCTGAATTGATCAATATTATAGCACTAATAGTAATGTAATTAACTGATCTCAATAATATATTAGATCAAATTATTTTGTGAGGTTAGATCAGATAAGACTACTATGCAATGTTGCCACTTTTCGCACGCCGGGGCCTTGTTTAAAGGTGGCCACAGTTTAATGTGTACAACATCGAACCAGAAACGAAGGAACGTCATTTAACGTCGATGCCGCAATTAAATAATTGTAAATTATTTGTATTTGTTAGAGACGAAGTAATTCAGTTCATGTAAAGAATGTTCAGATATATTTGTTTGGAAAACTGATAAAATGACAGTAAACAATTTCTATAAACAAGGATTAAAACTCCAAAAGAAATTATGATACAGATCTATACTGGGAATTAACTGAAAATAGCTGTAAATAACATTATAAGGTTTAAACACAGAACTATAAAATTACAAATTTTATAACAACCATACTTCTTTCAATTGCATACAGGGACATAGGGAAGTGGGCAATAAAACTGAAAAATTAGGAAATACTGCTCTTTGTTGAATAATATGAAACACACTTAACACAATTTAATTTAGCTCAAACTGTAGCTATATTGTAAATGTACTTATCTCGGATAATTTTAGAAAATCTATTTATAATGTTATAATTCTTTAATGACAATTGTGATGATGTGGCGCCCACTTGGTATTCGCCAACACGCAGTTGTAAAACTTGAAATGTAACTGTAGAGGATCAAACACAACTTTTGAAGTAGAGTTTAAAAGAGAATATTATGCCCAATCAAGATTTAAGAAACTTATATGGTATAAAAGAATTATGACGCATGAAATCAAAATGAACATGCATACATTACACCTAATAACAGAGGTACATGAAATCAGAGCAATGCAGGATAACCACTGATCATCAAAACCACCCCAGGAAGGAGAAGCCTCAAGGGTATACAAGACAGGAATGAAGAAACACCATTGAGGGGTCAAAAGTGTAGATGAAAAGCTCGGTCACCATAACTAAATAGCTGACTGCATTTTTTGGCTTTTCAAAAATAATATTCTTGTAATGCCGGATTCATTTCTCTGCGTAACTGAATGTTTAAGTCGTTACATAACCTTGACTACTAGATACTTGAAGCTGTAGATATTAATTTAATTTATAGTATTGCCTTGCTAAGTAGTAATATATGCCTTATTCATCTTTGGCTTTCTTTAATTTTTTCTGATCCCTCTCTTATGGATTTTATTAAAGACGTTGTCATTTGTTTTATCTAAAATGAGAATTTTGAAATGACATTCTAATAAAATACAGAAATAATGCATTGCAGTCGGTTTGTAACTAGGAAAATCAGATTTATTTGCAGTAATAAAAACATTTCACTCGACATACTCGGTTTGTTTGTATGTGAACGTCTAACTGACTGCAAATGGAAGCACAACCGGAGAGAAATACGGATTATATTTTCTCCTTACTCATAAATTTTACTCTTTTTAAGCGGACATTCCTTAGACACGTAATTTTTGTCATTTTGTTATCCCTGTCACAATTCTGTCTTATATTAGATTTCAGCTTTCACGCAAAAAAGGCCGCCTAGTTTAATTTAGATTTGAGTATTTTTCTTTGACACGAATTTTATTTTTTTATACGTGGTATTTGTGATTTTTACAGATTTCTACGGTCCGGAATTGCGAAGAAGTTGTGTATCTGTGAGGGTGTTAGTGTTACCACTATTGCACCCAATCGTGTAAAACTATTGACACACTAATCTAAACTTTAGCTTCTAATCTTTATAGAAATAATTGGTAAATTTTTTTAGGCAAATCGTTAAATTAGAGGTAACACTTCATTTCATCGCAATATTAATAATTTGTAAATATCTGGACATATCTTAGATTTACTAAAATTTCTAAAAAATATTATTTCCTTTTTTTTACAAATTGGAACGATTTTTGAATTCAAACATTTTCAGAATTTGAACCCGAAGTAAGACTGCCACTCTTTTGTTGCAAATCTCTGGCAAATCATACACTTATAACTTACATTTTTGTCAGTAAACTTAAGACTGTGATGTGTTATGCTATGTTTGTTGAGATATGAAAAAATTTCCTTTAGAAGACCATGTCCTCTTAGTGTCAAGGAATAAAACAAAGAGATTCGAATCAGCTAGACGTTATAAAAGTTAGATATATTAATTATCTCGGTGGGCAAGGGGGTGCCCCATTGAATACATTTTGTTGCATACGTTAGAAATTGATGACATATCGGTGGAGGCGCCAATAGCAACTAGGTACTTTAGACAAAATTTCGGTATTATATACGTCAATACTATATTAGAAGAGTGCCTTCTTATATATAAAAACTAGAATAATACATTGTATGCTAAGTATGCTATATAGAGGACTATACTTATTTAATAAAGCGATACGATTATGTTTAGAAATTAATCGCCACAGTCTAGGCACATGACAGCATTATGTGTTGATAGTATCATGTACCCAATAGATGATATTCGATATTTTATATATGATTCCTTCATTACTTGGAATTCTCGCTTATTATTAATGAAGATAGAAGACTGGTTTAAATTGGCTGGTCATTAGATTTTTTTATTATTATGAATTTTGAGAGAAAGTTAACCATTCACAAATAGCAATTAAAAAAAAAACTGTTAACGCATATTTCCCCCTGTTTGCTCTAGCATAAAAGCATATAGAAAATACATCTAAAAAATACATTTTTGAGGCAACCTTGAGTCTCTTGCATACTAGAGTACGCAAAACTTTTACAAGACGTTTTAGTTTTTCCAAACATTATTATACGTTACGATCTTGTATAATCGTATAAATATATGCGTATATTAATTTGACGTTGGTCTCTTGTACTAACATTTGAAGACTATTTATATTATATTTTATGCATATAAAACAATTCTTTTTCGCGGATTTGCGGCTGTGAATTAACTCAAACAATATAAAAATGAAAACCTTTCGATAATACTGATATTCCCAATATCAATTAATGAACACTGCAACAATGAAATATTTTTTATACAAATCTATAGTGCATATAAGTTTAAAATTAGCGTATCATTGACAACACAGCAATTATATAAATGTAACCTGATATATCTTATAGAATTATTGAATTCTATCGAAAACCTTTGAATTTCTGTTCTATCATTTACTGCACTGTCGCGTTTCTTTATTTTTATTAGCTCCAAAGTATTTCCAGTTTTGTTATATTACACACGTTGTTGGAAAAATTATTAATCATATTAACATTATTAATCACTAAAAATATGGCCCCAGACGTTGGCAGTGTCACTTGTATCTGACCCCACGTTGGGCGCCACTTGTGACCATCCCTGTTATTGACTAGGTTTTATCCAATAAAAAGGATGTCACTTTAATATGTCAATGAACTTGCTCAATAATTAGAACAAAAATCAAAAACGATGCCCCTGTAACTCTTTAGCCGGTGCGAAAGGTCATGGGTCGTCTATATGCGCCACATGCTTTTTAAATAAACAAAAACATGAAAACTAGGATTAGGACTTATAGCAATAGCAATCAAACACACAAGATCTAATTTAAGTGTATAATTAATAATAAAAGTATGTATATGAATGAAAAAACATCAACTGTATAACACACACACAAAGACTGTCAACAGGTAGTCACTTAATAAACTCGGTTCTCAATAATCTTAACTAAACACGTTCTGAATCGTAACAGCTGTTAGATATCTTTCTTTAGGCTTATAAGGAATTCACATTAGGTGTTATAATGTGCCTAATACTTAAGACTAATACAATTAACTACAAAGCTTCCAAAATACAACAAAGCTAAACGTTCTTAATTAATTACAGTATCTTGGAGTCTTTGCATTAAATAAATAAATTACAGTTACTACTACTTAGCTTATACAATCTGCAAACCCTCGTTGGTCTGGCACGAGTAAACATTCGCCTTGTACAGGTGTTAGGGTACAATATTCTTAGCTACGTCTTGCTTTTCTGTTCGCTAACATATGTAAATGTAGGGTTATAATATGTCTCCGCTACGCCTGGTTTTTCTGTTCACTGGCATAGGTAAATGTAGGGTTATAACATGTCTCAGCTATGCCTGGCCTCTCACTGTCCAAACTGCACACTGTCGCACTTATTGAGATGTTGTCGCCTATTCATAATACAGGACTGCATCTTCTGTCTAACAACTAGCCTTGAGAACACGTTCCTAAATATTCACTTCTATAGGTTCTTTGCCTGTTACATATATTGTGCTGGTATTCTGCTAATATCGTTACTTGTACTGCTTGTTTAAAATGGTATCAAGGATTTCCACACAACAGGGATCCTCCTTACAAAATTACCTCTATACCATTTCTTTTTCTATCATTTCATTTCATTTCATTTCATTTCATTTCAGCCTATAACAAATCGTAGTAACAATAAACATGTGCTTTTGAGGTTATAAATACATGCGTTAGAAATAGCGCTTGTGAAATTACAAAACAATAATCAACAGGTGCATTACTTGCTATCATCATGAAGCATGATGATTTGAGATTTTAATTAAATGAAATTATTAGCAATTAAGCTTACCTTAGTATCTTATTAGGCTTACCATCAAACAAGGACTAGAATTTTGCCCGCTATCGTTTATATGTGCCTGTCAAATGACAAAAACAAGCAGCGCATGAATGTAGGCGCGTCAAAACCTCCGTGATTGCACATGTTACTTGTCACATCCCGACAATGATTGTTACTGAATCATGATAACAGGAATTTATAACTGTTACAGCTCTTTACAACAAATTTTGGATTCATCAAATTTATAATTTGATTCTGTATTACTGATATGTTTTATTAAAAGCAATGACGCATTTAGCATGTTTGTGGTCAGTAAGTCTAAAATATTGCATGGTATGACTTATGGATACGAAAAGCAAAGTATTTTATGTATGTATATTTAATATATAATATATATATATATATATATGTATGTATGTATGTATATATGTATATATTTAAAATCTGTTTCTTGGCCGTTTGTAATAATAAAAGCATAAATAGGAGTCCAATGATGCGACCTCTCTCAAATTCGCTTAGCTGGCGATAATTTGGTTGTTGTCGAACTCTTGGCATGTCAATGTACTAAATGACAGGTATAGATGGTAACAAATGAGAAAACACAATTAAACCGATTAATAATAAGCAGAACAAAATCGAATTTTTTCGTTGGAGATCGGCAAAATAAATAAATGTTATTGTTTTTTATCTGTTCTTTTTATCATTCATTACTTTCAACACCATAAACGTCTCTACAAGATTTAATTAAAAAATAATCACGTTTGCATGGTGATTCACTTTTTTTGTCATACAGTATATGTATATATAAAACTTTTTTGAGATTTTTAAAATGAAAAACTTGTATAAATAGCTAATTGAGTAAGTTATAAAATTAATATTATATAAAACAAGGTATTAAGCATATTCACTCAAAATACTCTTTTTTCTTCTTGGTTGATTCACTAATAAGTTTTATTATAACAATATTTTGTTCTAGAAAGAAGAAATTTGAAAATTATTTTTTCATGAGGCTGCAATTTTCTTAATCAAATACGCTAAATTTGGGATAATAAAAACAGGATTAACATGATCATTATCTTTATTTTACATTAAATCGAAGTATTGTACAAAAGTAAAGGATAATCTTCATTTAGGTAACATTTGAAAACATGTTTGAAATTATTGCTTTACGTAATATATAACAATATTTTCATTAATATAATTTAATAATACTTGACACTAAACATCACATATTCATTTTACATATAAATATATTTCAATATTCCAGCGCTGGGATTGTCGATAATTTTGTATTCTACGTGTTCTGATAACGTTAATAATTCACATTCATTATTATTTATTATAAGAACTTTGAGGAACATAGTAAAATATAAATTACTCTAGTACTATTCATATAGTATAATATAGATGCAATAGATATTACAAACTAAATTCTCACATGTTTGTATATACATTTTAACTAATTAAAATAAATAAATACGAACTACATTGTCCTACAAAAAAGAATGCGCGTTCTCGAAACATCAACAGGTCTATATTTAAGTTTCATATGTATGTATTATAAACGATAATTATCCAGCTTTAATTATAACGAAAAGAGAAGAAATTTTATAAATTATTAAATAAAGCTATTCTAATTTATCTGAGATTTTGCTTATAAAATATTTATCAGGACGCATAATCCATAGTTAATTAAATCACATTGATTAGGTAAAAACTGGTAACTAAAACGTTGAACTTTATATTAGATAACATTAATCATCATCGGCAATTGTGAAAACTTGAATATTTTTATCGATAATGCGCATCTGAAGTAAGACATAATTAAATATGTTTTTTTCTAATTGGGTGCTTTCGAGATTTTTAACAAACTAATAATAAAATTAAAGTGTTTTGGACAAATAAAGGTAGTGTCTTGAAATGAATTACTTACAATGAAACGATTATGTAATTATGCAAAATGTAATTATCTGTGACCCAAATTAAAGAATTGCTGATGGATATTCATAGAAAATGTAGGTATATTTTAAGAATGCAATTTAGTAAATGAGATATCGAAGAAATGCGTCATTCATTCGTTTGTATTACTCGCGTTTAAAAAGAATATTATAGGCTAACTTCAGGATTACATTAAATAAATTTCATATATATCTAATTTTCATTTTTCGGAGTTAAGGATACCAGATTTGTTTACCTATGATGAGTCTTGATGCATCTTTATGCAATATTTCTATATATACGAGAGCCAATCCCTTTGCTCCGCCGCTGACCCATTTATAAACCAACACATTATTTATTTTCACATCGCATTGCAACCTGCTATGTATACGTAGACTAACGCTACAACTTACAAGTCTGAACCTGTTAAAGCATGCCTACAGTAGACACTCGAGGTCGAAAGAGTCACATATTAGTATCAAAATGGATCGTATCGAACAACAGGCGTTGATTAAATACTTGCGTTTAAAATAGATGACTCCAACTCAAATTCATCAAGATTTATTAGATACATTAAGGGAATCTACAGTATCATGACATAGTTAAAAGGTGATGTCGAGAGTTTAAACGTAATAGACAGTCGAGTACAGGCCAACATGCAGGTGAAGCGCCCACAGTTGTCCCTACTCAAGAAACTGTTAAAAAGGTTCATGATTTACTGCTGCAAGGTCGATGTGTGACTATTTGACAAATAGTCGAAGATGCTGGTCTCTCATACAATGTGGTATATAATAGAATTACTGCCAAATTGAACTTGAAAAAATTGTCTGCAAGGTGGGTACTACGAATGTTAACAGATGCACAGAAGCAAACTCGAAAAGACATTTGCAGTCGTCTTTGAACGCGGTATAGATGCGACAAAGGAATTTTTTTGAAAAATTAGTAAAAAAGAGTCGATCATTATGATGTAGAGACCAAAATACAGAGTAAGCAGTGGACACATCGAGGTTCACCACTGCCGAAAAAATTGAAGATGCGACTTTCAGCAGGGATCCGTGTTTTGGGATATTGAAGACGTGAATTATAGGGGAGCATCAGGCAGGTTTCAGAGAGGGACGATCAACCACTGACCAAATCTTCACCACTCGGCAAATACTGGAAAAAGCATGGGAATATAATGTACCAATATATGAGTTATTCATTGACTTCAAGGAGGCTTACGATAGTATAGACAGGGATATGCTATATGATATAATGGAAGTTTTTGGCATACCAAGCAAATTGGTAAGATTAACCAGAACATCAATGACAGACTCGAAGGCCGTAGTGAGAATACAAGACCAAATGACGGAAAAGTTTTCAACCACCAAAGGTGTGAGGCAGGGAGATGAACTTGCACCGATCCTGTTCAACATTGTGCTGGAGAATGCAATAAAAAATGCCAGTGAGAACCTTGACAGCACAATAATGCGCAAGTCACATCAGATGATTTCCTATGCAGATGATATTAATCTAGTGGCCAGAAAAGCACGAAAAATCAATGAAGTGTTTAACAAACTAGAAACACAAGCCAGTAAGATCAGGCTGAAGGTCAATGAAGCAAAGACCAAACTACTACCAGTGAAACCAAGAAGAAGGATTGGTCGGAATTACACAATAGGAAATAATAACTTCGAAGTGGTGCAGCGATTTAAATATCTGGGATCCCAAATTAACAGTGAAAACGACATCAAACAGGAAATACAACAACGCATACTAGCTAGAAACAGAGCCTACTTCTCACTCGCAAATATATTCAAGTCCAAATCAGCCACAAGAAAAACAAAAATTACAATCTAGAAGGCCATGATATGATCCGTGGTGACATACGGAAGCGAAACGTGGAAAGGAAAATATATGGGCCGGTGATGGAGGAGGGGGAATGGAAAATCCGATATAACTTTGAATTAAAGCGGAAGTACAAACAACCAGATATTGTCGAATTTATTAAATTACAAAGATTGAAATTGGCGTGGCACCTAGAAAGAATGGGTGAGTACCGAATCCCAAAGAAGGTATATAACGGTCAGATGGAGGGCGCCAAGCGAAGAGGACGACTAAGACAGAGATAGGTGGACAAAATTGGGGAGGACGCTAAGCAATTACTGAAAGTGCGCAATTGGAAGGCAACAGCAAGGCAGCGAGATGTCTGGAGGCAGAAAATATGGGAGGCCCAGGTCCAAACGGGACTGTAGTGCTACGAAGAAGAAGAAGAAGAAGAAGAAGACGTGATTTTAGTAGATATCCAGCAGAAGGAACCGCAATTACAGGTGCTTATTATTCCAATTTAATTCCCAAATTACGTGACTCGATAAAAGAAAAGCTTTGAAAGAAGTTGTGCCAAGGTGTTCTCTAGCATCCGCTATTGCACTACCTGCAATAGCTTAAGCAGGCTTCGAATTAATTGAGCATTCGCCATATTCGCCAGATTTGGCCCAAAGAGATTACCGACTGCTCCCAAAACTTAAATAACACTTGCGTGGTAAATGATTTCCGTCAAATAATGATAAGATATGCGTGATAAGTCAGTGGTTGGCAGAGGTTGAACAGTCTTTCTTTCGAGAAGCATTTGAAATGGTAGAACATTGATGGAAAAAATGTGTTCAATGTTCATTTTTTTATTGTGAATGGCTCAGGGGTGGACCAAAGGGATCCACCCTCGTACGTATAATTGATATTTTCGATTACAATATTAAATTTTGAATAAAGACATATTTCTCTATCATATCAATATTTATATTTGGCTATTGTGAATCTTTAGTTGAACGTAAAATATAATAACCCTTTTAAAACCCACCAGGGACCAATGTTACTTTCTAAGATTAGCACGTAAAATATTTGCGTGATTTGTAATAGCTAGAAATTGGACTAATCCATCGACAAGCACATTTAATTTCAACTGGCTTCAAATTGAAATTTACTATTTAAATGTAAAATATAAAAATATATCTATTTTACATCATCATGTTAAATATTAGCATAATGAGGCAACAATTCTCTACATTTTGTGTCTAAACTGAATAAGTTTGTAAATAAATTAATTCAAAAGTGTTTACTAAATTTTGTGCATACCCTTAACTGAATTTTAAATTCATGAAATAATATCTGCATATGCATATATTGACCTTCTCGATATTTATACACCTATTTCTTATTTTCAGGTTTCTTCTTTATCACCTATTATTGTAAAATTCGACTAGAACACTCTTTATATTTAACATTAAATATTATTTGTTAATACGAATTTATCCAACTATTCATAATAAAAAAGTTAAAATTCGAATTATTTTATGAACGTTTGCTGATAGATTATAATTTCAGAAATTAATACGTTCTCTGATAAAACTTTCGACAAAACGCAAAATACATCGAAGACGCAAATTTAACGATTGATAAGTAAGAAATAACATTCATTTGTAAAACTGACACATAGAGTGCGGACTCGTGGTGATACCGGTACATTGGAAGCTGTAGTTCAGAATAATATAAATTATATCAGTAGTTCATGCCCCCAACAACAAGGAGGTGAAGTAACAAAGAAATGGGAAAGCTACATACACAAAAATTTCTAGTTTGCTCTACATTTTAATTAGGTTCAGTTATCGCAAATTATCCAGACTATCACTTATAAAAAAAACAAATACTGGACGTATTTTTAAATTTGTTATAATTATTGTTTATTTGTGAAATTGCGTTTTCTTTTCATAATTTTTATTATATTACTCATGCGTTTTTATGCCTTTATCTGTGTCTTGAATGGATTTGACGGTGATTTTCTCTCGAAGTAAGAGGTAAGGAGTTATATCCATCTTCATTATTCATTTCTTGTTGGTGTTAGTTTTTTTTTATTTCATCAGTTAATACATCCTATTATTATATACATACTTTTGTTGCAGATCTTTTGTAACTATCGGTAGTTTATTCTGTTTAGTTACAAGTTTTATTTTTTATGCTTGTATGTATTTTGTGTTATACATTTTTTGTTCCCATATCAGATTTTTTTTTATTTCTTCAGTTAATACATCCTATTATTATATACATACTTTTGTTGCAGATCTTTGGTAACTATCGGTAGTTTATTCTGTTTAGCTACAAGTTTTATTTTTTATGCTTGTATGTATTTTGTGTTATATTTTTTGTTCCCATATCAGATTTTTTCAGTGTATGGTACTGGTAATTGCATATCTTTATTTGTTTGTAATCACACACGCGCACAAACATTTTTTTATAGGTATAGATAACAGTACTGACTCATATTTTAATTAAGTATTTTCAAAATTAAGTTATTGCGTATCTGCATATATTTTATATAGTTACTCTCTGAAAATGTGGGTACTTGGGGTAATGAACACGAGAGAGAAGTTTTAAACAATTTATTACAGTTAAAGAAATTATTTTATAGTGATGACTTATTTATCGATTCTGCAAAAAATATAAATAAAAACATATCAACCATTCGTCGATTATAATTTAGTGGGACGAAGCCAACGAATAAGTGTAAAGAATAACTAAATGGTAGATTGTCAAATATGTCAGAAAAAGAAAAAATGGATGAAAATGTTAATTGTTACTTCTAAACAACGTCAGAAAGAAATATATTGATTTACAAAATTGTTTACTTCTAATACCGAAAATAAAACAAAATAAAACTTTAAAAAAGCACAATGGAATGCAGAAAAAAAAAATTGGTTTTCAATAATCGTGTATTTTACGTTCCATGATCAGCTCATACTATAAATTTGGTAATCAATGATGCAGCAAGTACGAGGGTGGGTCAATATGTCCTTGATTTTTTGAATTTCCCGTCTCTTAACTGAAAGGGCAATATTGCTCCTGTCAACAGACATCTGTCAGTTGACTCCTGTCAAAATTTGAACAAGCTGTGTTTGACAGCCATTGATAGCAGACTACCGCGTGATTTGAGGAGAAAATGGAAAAATGTGAATTTAGTGTGCTCATTAAGCATCACTTTTTGCGGAAAAAAAAAACCAACACTCAAACCAAGGCTAAGCTTGATAAATACTATGGGAAATCTGCACTACCAATTTCAAGTGGTTTACTGAATTTCGTTGTAGCCGTGCAAGCACGGAAGATGCCGAACTTTCTGGATGCCAAGTTGAGGTTTCTGCAACCGAAATAATTAAAAAAAATCACGATATGGTGTTGGCCGATCGGAGATTGAAAGTGCGAGAGATTGTGGAAGCCATAGGCATATCACATGGCTCAGTGGTTTCAATTTTGAATGATCACTTGGGTATGAGAGAGCTTTCCGCAACATGGGTGCCACGTTTGCTCACAATCGACCACAAACGCAATCGTGTGATAACTTCGCAGGAGTGTTTGACTTTGTTTAACTGCAATATGGACGAGTTTTTGCGCCGTTTCGTAACCGTGGACGAAACGTGGATCCACTACAACACACGACTAGAGACAAAACAGCAATCAAAACAGTGGGTTTCCCGGGGTGAATCGGCGCCAAAGAAGGCTAAGGTGGGTTTGTCATGGCGACCGTTTTTTGGGATGCACGCGGTATAATCCACATTTATTACCTTCAACGGGGTAAAACAATAAATGGCGAATATTATGCTAACTTATTGAGTCGATTTAATGAGGATTTGAACAAAAAACGACCGCATTTGGACAAACAAAAAGTTCTTTTCCACCAGGGTGCATACATGTGCAGTTTCCATGGCAAAAATCCAAACGTTCATTTACAGCTTCGATAAGTTTATTATTCGATGAGAATTTCGTTCTAGCCAAACATTTCTTGAAGTTCGGAAATAGAAAAAAGTCCGAAGGGGCCAAATCTGTCGACTACGGTGCATGTTAAATTGATTGGAATCGTAATTCGTGCATTGTCTTGGTAGAACATGACTTTTTCTTTGCCAAATGATGCGTTTTGACTTTGATTTCTTCGTTCAATCTGTCTAATAATGACGCATAATACACGCTTGTTACGGTCCTCCCGTGTTGCAAGTAGTCAATAAAAACTATTCCTCGGAAATTCCAATAGACGGTAGCTATCATCTTTCCAGCTGACGGCATCGTCTTGGTCTTCTTTGGAGTTAGTGCACCGCATACTCTCTGGAGTGAAGTGGTGTATCAACGTTTCATCTACAGTTACAAAACGTCCAAAAACGTCTACAGGATTATGCTTGAACATGTCTAGACATTGCTGAGAAATGATCACACAAGCTTGCTTTTGATCGACTGACAGCAGACGCGGCACCCATCTTGCACTGAGCTCTCATGGCCAAATGTTGATGTAAAATGTATTGTGCGCGATCAGATGATATGCACTGTTATCTCTCTCAACTTTAATCGGTCACCATTTATCACGATATCATACATTTTTCTAATGGTTTCTTTATCGATATATGCTTTTGGTCTCCCAGAACACGGTGCCTCTTCTATGCTTGGTCGACAACGTTTAAATTCACTAATCTATTTCACCACGGTGGCATATGACGGCAAAGACTCACCATAAACTTCGTCTAATGTCGTTTTTATATCTTTAGCCTTTAGGCCTTTCAAAAAAAATGTTTAGTGTCTGGCCGGAATTCAGTTTTATTCATGATTTAGAAAATGCACGCACTATTTACTTTGCTTAGCTATACCGGGTTTACTGTATGCACGATCTGTCTAAAAATTTGACAGTAGTTATATAGAGATGGGACACTCAAAGCACATGATCAGTACCCATGTACAACACCATCTTGTGGTTCGTTCTAGAAACATTTCGATTTTCCCTCATAACTTCTTCGACATAATTCAATAACTTTACGTTTGATCATTTACAAGAAAGTTGTCGATTATTTTCAAAAATTTACCAGATTTAAAGTTGAAAGCTCGAGGGATAATCCAGCAGGACTGATGCAATCAAACCATTACGGTTTCACATCGACAAAATATTTGATGTTCTGCTGGAAATATCTCAAAATTCGTCCGAGTGGGAGTTGTGCTACAATTAACAAAACGTATTTCACTTTCCTCACGCATTCATAATTATGAATTTATTTGTTCTAGTGTAATCTGATACTTACTATATTTTAAACGAAATTAATGTTTTAAGTAAAATGATGCAAAACCACAATGCATCAGCAAAGACTAAGTCATCGGTATATATATGGCATCAGGAAGTATGATCGCGTTAGCCATAAGCTTCGCCAGACAGGGTGGCTTATCATGCATGACCGCTGGGAGTGCTTGGCTCTGTCTCTCTTCCATCGGATAATGCTGTACAGATCTCCTCCATACTTATATTACAAAATCAAATATCGGTGTGACGTGCAAAGCATTAACATATGATTTCCTGGATTAATTTCGCCACCCTTGCACAGATCATCCCTGTTTCAGAGATCATTCTCGTTTCAGGTTTACACTAAGTACAATGCCTTGCCTTTACATCTCAAGTTGTTGCCACTGGAGAGATTTAAACGCGAGCTTAAGTTTATGTTGATGTCGCGATAGCTTCACTTGACACATGCTCCTTTCGCTTTCTAATTTTGATCATGTACACATATTCATTTGTAACTTTCAGTTGTATATTGCAATTTATCCCCTGTTTTTCGTCTGCACAGTGCCGAATTTCTGTCTTGATTTAGTTACCTTTTTAGTTAAATTTATAGTTAAGTTTAGGTTAGGACTAGTTCTTTTAGTTGAGTTTCCCATGATCGAGACTCAAGGAAAATAGAACAGCTATTGCTGGATTTTCCTTGTGATTGTATATTAAAGACAATTAAAGAAAAAATTATTAGGCATTACCATATATCTATTTTGCTTTCTCAAAATTACTTGTTTTTTTTTAAATAAATATATGTTATATTTCAAGCTTAAGTTGAAAAGCAGCTTTGGTTGAACCTGTGAGTGTGACTCTTAAATGTAATTTTTGTGTTTTGTATTTTTCCTTGCCTTTTGTATTTCTAGTTACAATAAAGACATTATTATTATTTATCTAGTATTTAACCAAAAAGTATATAATGTATATAAGAGAAGTTGATAAAGTGTATATTGATATTAATCACACTGCGTTCGACAGATATGGTATAAATTACAAAAGAATACTAGATAGCTAGATATCTAAATTTAAAAATATATTATAGAAACTAAATAGTAATGCTGATTCCCACAGTGTCGATTTGAATTGTGAAGGATGATGTAAAAATAACTGATAATGCGTTATCGATTTGTCATTACGAAATACTAGAATGTGCTACTGGTAATACGAGAATAGGAGGTTATTAGAAAAATCTATTATTTGATTAGATTTATATTTGTATATTATAAAGAAATTGATGAAGAAAGTGTATTTACTATGAGACAACCTTATCAAGGCAGGTGGAATCCAGCAATGATATTAGGCGTTTGCCGGTTTCAAATAAGAGAAAGTAATTTATTGAAATATCATTCGCAGCACATTTAATTTATACATCTGTTGTTTTTTATTTTGAAAAAAAAATTCCCGTTTTTAAGTATCTACACCTTTTCCAACAGTATTTGCGAAATTATCATTTTAATTTTTGAAAGCATCAATTGTATTTTAGTCTTAGCAAATGAATTGTAGAAGATATCATTTGTATTTTGTAACAGTGAATTAGATTTGCGAACCAGTCAAATGTATTTTAGCCTTATCATATGGATTTTGGATAACGTCAAATGTATTTTCGAACTATCAATTGAATTTTATAAAGCATCAAATGAATTTTCGAAAGCATCATTTGTATTTTCGATGGCATTATGTTATTTCAATATTCTATGTATTTATATTCTTTTGAATGTCTTAGTTTTTTTTTGCTTACGTATTAATTGCCGGATAAGCGTCGGGCGCACACCAGGTATACAATATGTATGTCTGGTAGGACGCCCGACGTTCATTCGACAATTAATGTGAACCCGCTCCAGGCTGTAGCTATCTTAGGCAATGTAATATACAGATAGAACCACCGGCCATCTGCCTATAGGGAATTGTATGCACTACACATTTATATGTACATATATGTATCTAGTCCTACCGTTTAGCTAGGGATCGACAGTCGTTGCCAACTTGGGGGTTTTCCCCCTAGATTTAGGGGTTTTTTTGAGCCAAGGGGGAAATTTGGGGGTTTTTATTTCTTAGGGGGATTTTTAGGGGTATTTGTAGGGAACATTGAAAACTGTTATACTTGAGTATTGCATATTGAGAAAGAAATATTTAAGTTTATTTTTATTATGTTATAATAATAGTCATGAGTAATAAGCAGCAAGCACCAGCAACTGTAAATTTTCCTATTTACAAATTAAGATATATGTATATGAATTTCCTGGAAACATGCATTTGTCTATACAAATAACTGTCACAATAATATAAAGGAGTTACTTTTTTTAATAACAATTGAATTACTGGTTTTTAGGGGTTTAGTCATGTAATTTAGGGGTTTTTCAAGCATTATTCAGATCATTCAGGGGGAATCGTCTGTAGTGGGTTGGCAACAGTGCTGAGTCAACCGCGTCAGTCGTGTCTTGACTGCGGTGGAGTATACTCATAGTTGGTCGAACTTGCAAAAATACGCAAATTCTTGCTGTCTGCATCTTTAGGGTTTAGAATTATTTAGAGCTCAGTATTTTTTTCTGTTTTTTTACCGATATTCATTTACGTATTTACTATGCCGTTAGTTTATAGTAAAGAAGAAAAAATAAATATTATTAAATGGTATTACTCATCTCAAGGAGGTACGCAAGAAGTGATTGGTCGTTTTGTTTTTTCGTTTCCTGATCGTCCAGTTCCCTGCCGTCGGACGATACTAGATATCATACATCGTTTTGAAAAGTCGGGCTGCATTAATGGATGTTCGAAATGCTATCAGAGTCATTTCCATCCTATTTCGGAGGAAAGAATAGAGAAGGAAGTCAGTGTATGCGCCTTTGTAGAATCAAGTGAGCCCTGCTCTAGCTGCCAAATTTCTGAACAATTAGGTATTCCAAAAACCACAGTTAGGCGTATATTACACAAAAAGAAATATAAGTGTTATAAGGTTAGAAAAAATCAAGAAATATTCCCAGATGACCAGTTTAGACGTCTCGAATTTTGTGAGGCTATTAGAGAAAAATGTGATAATGATGATAATTTTACACGAAATATTTTGTTCACTGACGAATCAACATTTTCCCTTCACAAACGCCATAATCCATCTGCCGTTCGCTACTGGTCTCAGAAAAACAAACATTTGAGCAGGGATGTCAACACTCAATATCCACAGAAACTAAATGTCTGGGCAGGATTCTTAGGGGATCACATCATAGGGCCATTTTTCCTAAACGGAACATTAAATGCGCAGTCATATTTACAATTACTGCAAAATCATATTGTTCCTGCAGTGCGTGACCTTGCTGTAAACTTTAATGATATTTGGTTTCAGCAAGATGGCTGCCCAGCTCATAATGCCAGAATAGTACAAGAATGTCTTTCATTGCATTTTCCACATACCATTAGCACTAGAGGTAATATTTCTTGGCCGCCTAGATCCCCTGACTTAACGCCATGTGATTTTTTCCTTTGGGGATATTTGAATGAAACCATTTATGTACACCAGAATAAAAGACCCCGCACATTAGATGATTTACGAATGCGAATTACACAACTCTGTAATAGTATTTCACCTGTAACTCTCTCTAATGTACGTAGAGAATTTTACAACAGACTGTGAGGCAAACAATGGAGGCTTGTTTGAAAGAGATATTTATTAGCCTCTAGAATTCTATTTTATTTTCTCTAGAATTTTTTTTGTTTGACATCAATTATTACTTTTTGAACGTTTTTTAATTTCTCCATGTTGCTTCCTTTTTAGAATTATTTTTCTTATTTTCTCTTGGTTTAGTAATTTGCAATTTAATTTTATTTAACTAGGTACATTCAGAATCACTAGTTACTACTTCTTTGGAATCTCAAACCTTCGTTTTCATTACAAATCGACTACTAATATTTCTACAACACGAAACATTATGCCGATGATTGATTCTTACAAATATCTACGAAATGAAATGGCAATATCTGTGTCATATTTAAAGATTAAATATGCTTTATCGACGGATGTGTATTTATTTCTTTTTACGCCACAAATTATTATTGCCGGTACGTAGATATATACGTAGGCGTATATAAATGTGTACTGCATACAATTCCCTATAGGCAGATGGCCGGTGGTTCTATCGGTATATTATAATTTTCTGTACAGGGTTATTGTGCTAATACCAGTTAGTATAGTGTTTTCTGACAAATAAATAAATAAAATACATATCACCTTTTCGAAACTACATATGATTAAGCTGAAATACATATGATTATTTCTAAAATTAAATTTACTAATCGAAACTACTTTTGACGAAGTCTCATAATCATTTGACTATTCTCATTTACAATTGACGATATCGATAATTAAATTAATAGCTCTAAACTACATATGATATTATCTAAAATACTTTTTTTATTTCTAAAAATCAATTGATACATTCCCAAATACTAATAACATTTCGAAACTACATTTGACGCTTTCGAATATACTGTTGGAAAAGGTGTAGTTCTATAAGTTAAATGAATATTTTTGAAGTAAAATACAAAAAGATGAGACATTCTGTCACTCAAAGTTTACATGTTATGGCTAATCTTTAACTGAGATTGGTAACAACCGTACTTCATATTTTATATTTAACCCATTATAGCTAAACCAGTCGCATTATTTTTTTATATTTTTGACTAGTGTCATGAAATTGTACTAATAATTAATTAATCCCAATTAAAAAATAAACATATTTTGACAGGTCACTGAGTATAAAATTAAGTATTCACATCAAAGTACATTTATTTATTGATTTTTCTTTTTTCTTGTTTTATATTCAACCACGACACAAGCTAACAATCATGGTCATCGTACGAATCAGATCTGTCTCTGAAATTTGAAGAGGGTGTTCTTGTGACGATATAAGATGACTCCGTTGAAGCAGGTGTTAGCAGTGGTGTTCCCTGTAGACTTATCGCCAGAGGTAGCGCGGACGGAGTGCATAGGCTCGCCGCCCCACGATTTTCATTTACCGATCTATATCGTACTGGTCGGGATAATCTGAAAATAACAAATTTTTGAAAAGTCTTATCTTTTTCAGAGATTTTGTACAGTAATGTTCAAAAGTATCTATAAAAATTGCCGAAATAAATAAAGTGTGTCAACATATATGTAAATGTAAAATATTACTAAATAAAATACTATAACCTACAGCATTCACTGTGTGTGCGAAATGTTTATATTTGGTGTTTTGAAACAAAATGCATTGCATTCCAGACTAAACTAAAACTTATCTACTTATATATTTTATTATTTATGCTTGGCTTATAAAAGAAAGATTTATTTCTTAACCTTAAGCAAGTCACGTATTGTGTGGAACACAACGGGCTGCGCGGTATCTCACAGATAAACATAAAAATGATATCCTATTGAAATAATACCAGGCCGATAAACCAGACAACTATAAAATACTTGGTTGCAGTTACATTTCTCGTTAATATTGTTTAAAGAATAATAAAATAATAATAGAATTTGTAGTGCTGGCGACTAACTCTTCGAATATGCCCAAAAATTTTATAAGCAACAGGTGTAATTTTATTTATTTTATTCTGTTGTCTGAGTTTATGCTTTTTAAGTTGGGAATTTAATTTTATGAGGAATTTTTAGCAAATTAGTAAGGTTATTTTTAATAAGTTTTGTTGATGTTTGATAATGAGCCCCCACTTCCCTACATTTTTTTAATTCGGAAGTGTGTTTTCTGGATTTACGTTGGTGAAATTACCACCCGTAATCAATTATTGTGTTAATTTGTAGCAACCCATTCGGGATAATATTGTCGGGAATATCTCGAAGTTGTCCTTTGTATTGTTTCATTTTTGAATTGGCAGAATGCTTTGATCTGTCGTTGGAAAGAATTAAAGTTCAGCAATCGCGTATGCTCTTGGAGGTTATTTAAGCTATTCAGGCATACTTTTTATGGAATAATGTAGTTTAATTAGTATGATCTATAGTGATGGGATTTGTTGTTCTTTTAGAGGACGTAGTATATACGTTGTAGTACGTTAAATATATAGTCGCAAGTGGAGACGTCTATAGTACATAGAGAAGTTGTCGCCTATTGTGAGTGCGCAGTATGTCAATCAGATTTCCACATCCCGTATTCTTCGCATTCGACTCCCCGGCTAGTTGCTTGTGAAGCCCAGAAGAGGCCAGTTTCAGATGCCATCGTATGTATTCAAGTACGAGAAAGACAAAATGCGGTTGCCTTTAAGTATTGGATTTGGAAAGGGGCTAAGGAATAATTCCAAGTTAAAACCTAAAGAAGTTTATATGTGTTAGTAGCTATTAACACTTTCATGTTTTGATTTACTTACACAATTGTATATTATATCGTAGACACATAGTTAGTATTATTACGTGACGGGATTAGTCGTTCGGCAAAGATTGATCTTGGCCTCCTAATTGACTCACATGAATAATATACAACAGCTCTACTCGTAATTTTTAATTATACACTTATATATTGCCCTCAATCTTTAATATTCAAATAATCTTTCTTTTGTGTTATAGATCACGAGCCACTTGTTATCCAATTATATAAATAAAATTAAAACCTCTTTAAAAATACAACATTTCAATAGTACGCCCATGGGCGATGAGTCATCAATCTTTCGTGTCCCCTCCCTAGTTATAATGTAGCGCATGGTCGAATGTTTTAGGATAAGCACTTTTATTTAATTAATTGTTCGAATTCGAAAGCTTAATTAGCAGTGTTTTCTGATATTCGCCTTCAACTTGCAAAATTAAAATTATATCTCTGTTTAATTTAATCTTTGATGTAACATTGTTTGATTTTATTTTTCTTTATTATTACTCCTGTTTAGTGTTTCAATTGTTACCTATTTTGTACCATGTTATTGATTTTGCAATAAAGTCGTTTATTATTATTATTATCTAAAGTACAACTTGGGACTTTGTGGCATTATATTAACTGGCCATTTCAGGTTTATGTTGTTCCCCTGTGGTTTGGTAAATCTTATAGTCAAATTGCAACGACGAAAAAGGTAAAACATTTTTCCTTTTTCCCCACATACCCTGAATCCAAACATAGATAAATATAACACCCCTTCCCTTACGTTCAAAATGATTAGAGGAATCTGTCTCTTTCTTATAGTCCCAGTAAGTAAACATTTTTATTTTTTAATCTTCTGACGAGATGGAGATTGGTAGACCAATTATCTGCGGCGATATTTTTTTCGATATCATATAAAAATTTAGCAAATTGCATTACCAACTCACTATACCCGCATACAAGTATAGATTAAGGATACAAAATAATTTGAAATCTACGAGGGCAAATACGTTTATTCCATATTTATTAGCTTTTGAAGGAATATATTGTCTGACGAAACGTCTTTCCCTAAATCCCTCGAGCTTTTCATCTACTATAACACTTTCGCTGACAAAATAGCATATTTTACAGTTGCTAACAAAGATATCCAACAATTCACAAAAGGTAGCCAACTTTCCGGTTCTTTTTCTTTCTTCTTCTTACTTTTATTGTCGAATCTACAACACCTATACAAGAGTTTGAACAGGTTTTATACGTTTGGTTGGCTCACTACTTCTGTTACTTTTCTTATGATGTTATGAGGCATTTTTTTTATTTTGTTATAGTATATACAAATTTTCCTAGTGTTGTATTGTATTTCCCTATAAGAGTGTATGCTGCATAGTTATTGGACTCACCCTCGCTACCACGTTTAGTGTCCGGATAAATAATGTCAGTTCCAATTACGTAATTTCATCACACTACTCTCGTCTAGAATTTCACTATTTATAAGCTCATCATTTTTTTGAAGTGTTAAATATTCTATATCTTCGGTATATGTAAGATTCTCTTAAAACACATATTTGCAAATGTCATATATATAGTCTCTTTCAGTTATGACGAAAAAGTAGCACAGTATCTGTCAGATGTAAATACAGCAAACTGAAGCTGTATTTAGATTTGACAGATACTGCGCTATTTTTTCGTCATAACATTTATTATTATTATTATATTTTCATATCTCACTGCCGCCGAATCTGAACACAAAGTACATAGATACGTAGAAGAAAATATGTATAGTAAAATAGCTAGGCGGGGAATTACAGATGTAACTTCAAAACATTGCTGCATACATCTGTGAGACAACGTTTGTGCGAACCTCTCAGAGTTACGAGTCCCACACAAAACGTTTACTTTAGTGTGTATGATATATCGGTAAGTATTGGAATTTTAGCAAATTTAATGTTTTATAGTTTGTCCTTCTGTGTGTAATAACATCAAAATACTGAATTATTGCAATCCTATTTGCAACATATGTTGGAGTTACTAGACCCAAATTGTAGAACGCAAAATTTGCTAGAACTCTTTTCGATAAACCATTAAAATAAGTCCATAGTTATAATTACAGAATCCAGTAAGAGGAAAACATAAGGATTTCTAAAACTAGAAGGCAACTACGAACACAATGCAACATTCCCAAATAAGTTAATAGTAACAAGAAAGTGCAAACAAACTGACATTTAAAGCAAACAGAAAATATAATACTAATACATTTGATTTATTTTAATAATTGTCTTTCATCTTAAATGGCATGCTATAATCGAGTTTTCATTGTTTACCATCATTTTAGCCCCTGGTCGAAAAATGCCCGTTTTTAAATAAAATGGTTAATGTGACAAAATCAAAGTCTTAAAAAGTCTGAAAGAAATTATATTTGTCATTATTATATTGGCTGAAAATATTTAAATTGCTCCTTCAACCGTGACTTAACTGTGGTACCTTTTTCTGATTGAATTTAAATGAATTTTTAATTCTTTACCATATGAGCAGTGACCGGAATTCAGGTTTACATTCTCGGACTGGACTTAAATATTGTAATTCGAAAAATAACAGCAATACAAAAATCGTAACAAATTCTTATGTATATAATATTCTGATGTATAAATTATACGAATTTCTTCAACTCGGGTTTGTTAACGCGACATGGAAGGTGGACAAGGGATATGCATGAGCAACAATTCGACGCAAAATTTGCAATGTTTTGCTGTAGCAGCAAGTGAAAACCTGCGTAGTAAAACATGTGTTGTCAAATACACATAAGGCACGTATTGCGGGCTGTGCAGATGCTTAAAAACAAGAGAAAGCATTTACATCGGGTCTACTTAATGTGCTAGCGTATAACTTTCCATAGAATACGATAAATACCCTCAGTTTACTCATTTTACTTTCTTAGATGTAGTATAAGGAAGTATTGTGATGATGAAAATTTTCGACCTCGAGATTTTTGCAGATGTCCACGTTTTGAAGTCCCCTGATATCGAAAAAGTGGTTTTTAAAAAATGTCTGTGTGTGTGTCTGTGTGTGACCACGATAGCGGTCAAACCGCTGTAGATATCAATTCCAAATTTTGTAATTGTACGTGTATAATCTCCCTCTTGAGATCTGATTAGTTTTTCAGTAAAATCGGTAGACCGGAAGTAGCAGTTTACTTCAGTGAAAAATTCGAATTTTGCCAATATTTCGTCAACTACTAAGTTTAAACAAATTTATAAAGAATCGATATGTACTTAAAATTAAAATTGCGACCAATTTTATTTAAAAAGTTTATCGAAATTCCTACCGGAAGTAGGTCTTTTACTCCTATCGAAAATCAGTTTTTTGCGAATTTTTCGCAAATCATGCTTTTTACACAGGAACGTTACAGGTATAAAAGTATTTAAAATATAATTTTCAATACCTTTTGTATAAAAAAAATTTCAAAATTCAGATCGGAAGTACCACTTTTACTCTTTTCGAATAGCGATTTTTTGCAAATATGTCGTAAGTTATGCATTCTGTATATATTTATCAAGAGTACAAAAGTATTTAGTTCTAGATTTGCAATATCTTTTGTATATATGAAATTTCAAAATTCGGACCGGAAGTAGCACTTTTACTCTTAGCGAGTAGCACTTTTTTACGAATATCTTGCAAAGTATGCATTCTATAGCGATTTATTAAGAGAATGAAAGTACTTAGAATAGAATTTTGATTAAGTTTTGTATAAAAAAATTCTTAAAATTGTATAGTTTGAAACGCTCATACGTATAAGAAAGTCGTGTGGTGTCCACACCTCATGTTTTACTTTCTTATACGTAGTACAAGGAAGTATTGTGATGACGAAAATTTTCTACCTCGAGATTTTTGCAGATGTCCACGTTTTGAAGTCCCCTGATACCAAAAAAGTGGTTTTAAAAAAATGTTTGTGTCTGTGACCACGATAGCGGTCAAACCGCTGTGGATATCTATTCCAAATTTTGTATTTACGTGTATAATTTCCCTCTTGAGATCTAATTAGTTTTTCAGTAAAATCGGTTGACCGGAAGTAGTAGTTTACTTCAGTAAAAAAATCGAATTTTGCAAATATTTCGTCAATTACTAAGTTTAAACAAATTTATAAAGAATTCAAATGTACTCAAAATTAAATTTGAGACAAATTGCCTCAAAAAAGTTTTTCGAAATTCCAACCGTAAGTAGGTCTTTTACTCTTATCGAAAATCAGTTTTTTGCGAATATCTCGCAAGTCATGCTTTCTAGGCAGGTACATTACGAGTATAAAAGTATTTAGATTAAATATCTTTTGTATAAAAAAATTTCAAAATTCGGACCGGAAGTACCACTTTTACTCTTACCGAATAGCGATTTTTTGCAAATACGTCGTAAATTATGCATTCTATATATTGTAACGAAACAAGTGCACAAAGAAAGGCAGACTTCCGAGCGACAATAAAAAGAGGTTGTAAATCATCTCGACGCGACATAATGTCTGGAGTTTCTCCCAGTGTATTTCTATGCGACTCATAAAGTCGTAAAGCAATAAATCACATGTACTGTGAAGAGACAGAATGCCTATCGAATGTTCTACAAACATCGAGAGGAAGATGGAGTTTACGCGAATGCTTCCAGATGTTTCGTATGTGTATATAAGGTGGCTGGGTCACCGATGGATGAATAATTCCGGAATAAGAAAGTCCTTAAGTACTCGTCGCGCGGAACAGACTAAATAAATATAAGAAATAAATAAATAGTTCCTTGCTTGGTACGGTGTTATATAAATACGGTAGTGTGATATAAATATACGGACATATTAGTAATAGAAATAAATACATGTGTTAATTTAAATCGTAGTAGTTTAAGTGTGATACATTAGTTTTACATTTTTATATTGTAATTAATTTTAAGTGTATGAATATACAGACTGTTTTAAATAAATAAATTGCACGAGTTGTTTATTGCGAACCCGAAAACGTTACAATATATTTATTAAGAGTACAAAAGTATTTAGCGTTGGATTTGCAATATTTTTTGTATACATGAAATTTCAAAATTCGGACCAGAAGTAGCATTCTTACTCTTTGCGAGTAGCACTTTTCTTCGAATATCTCGCAAAGTATGCATTCTATATCGATTTATTAAGAGAATGAAAGTACTTAGAATAGGATTTTGTATAAAAAAATTCTTAAAATTGTATAGTTTGAAACGCTCATACATATAAGAAAGTCGTGTGGTGGCCACACCTCATTTTTTACAATGCTGTACTAACGGTAAATATAGTGACTTGCGTGTACCCGCGTTATTCACCTTGAGAAAATTTTCTTTGTCCTCGATTTACGATAAAATTAAAATTATTGTCAATGACATAAACGAAAAACATATTAAAGGAAGCATTATTGTAAAGGTTTTGACTGAAGTGACAGATAGCTACACGGCAATGTCTATACATCTACTTGCATCTAAGAAACTCGCGAAATCCAGAATCCACAAAACATTACATAACTTCTTGTTTGAAATCGCTATAAGGTGAAAAGCAGTTTAAAAATGAAGAAAAAGTGTTATTATTTGTAACAGATGCAGCTGCATATATGAAGTCGGCTAGTAGGCCTTTACAACAAACACACAGAGGCCCGATCCTCGAGTTGAGAGAACAAAGATTTCGAGAGAACAATGGAGGGGATTCTCTTGAAATGATAAAAATCGTGTACTTGAACTTGAGAGATAGATCCCTTCTCTCAAGAGTTGTGAGTCGGTTCAGGTCAAGCAAACATATTAAAAGTTAAGAGAAGCATACGTATATTGACTTAAATTATTTTGTACATATGACTATTTATGGTATAAATAGTCATAGGTGGTGCACTGGAATAGGTGCTATACGTGCATTATCACAGCATTATACATGTTTGAAGTAGCATGGATGAAGAAGAGATTTTTATAGTGGATCAAGTGAAATCAGAGAAACTATTAACGTCCTCGGCGTCGTTTTTATATGCGGGAAAATGCGTTTAATTTATCTGATATACAATTTCGAAAATTATTTCATTTAAACAAAGAAAGAACAAAATATATCATTGATATTATTTCTGAATATCCTCAGCAACCATCCCGAACGTCCGCTATTAACATAAAATGACAAATATAGGAATATATTCGCTGTATTGAAATATTTTAACGTTATTATAATATTTCAAATGAACTAACACAAAATTGTCTTGTTTTCCAACCGCTCTCGGGGTGCAATTGTAAATTTAAAGAAGTATTCCACAATGCATTGATACTTTAATGTGAATTATATTGAAACAATATTAAACATGTATGAAAAATTAATAATAGTTTACATTTCGATGTTTAGCCTAACACTTTCCGGAAATCCAACTGATTATAATATAACCCATAAACCCTTACAACATTACACAAGCTATTTAAAAGAAATTGTTTTTGTATTACATATTACCTAATATACACGTTCTATACAAGAATTGTCTTAATCTGCCTTCATTTTTAACCTGGCAACATTGCACTGCTATTTCTTACACGATCGACACACATTCCTACTTAAAAATAGCTATTCTTGAAGTTAAGAGAACAAGGGATGGGAATGTGATCTATCACTTCTCTCAATAGAACGTTCACTTCTCTTAAGTTCGAGAATCGGGCCCCAGTAGTGTTGCGCATATTACATGTTTCCCACATGCTCTTCACCGAATATCAGAAAAAGTCACAAAATTCTATGCGAATGTATTTGTGAAGGCATCTGTAAGTAAGAATTTATTTCTTAAAAAAATGCCACATGCGCCACTTAGCGAGGTTAAAACTATTATCAGCTAGATCAGAATGACTGTTTTAAATAACAATCCAGGAATACGTTCTATACGCCGAATTGTTAACTTGTTTACTGGAAAAGAAGTAAATTTTTCCGAAACAGGAATAAATGCGCCGGCACTAAAATGTATTTTAACGATCGTTTTCAATGTATAAATGTATTTACGGTGACAGACAATTATGCAAGTGGGACAATTAATGGTGATTTACATTTGTTTGAACTCTCTGAATCTTGCAATATTGTTTCTGGAGAAGATGTATTTACTATTAGTTGGTAAGTACTTGTTTCTCTGCACGGATTTTGATTCACTTGTGAAAAATGTCAAATCAGGATTCATGATGCCCTCGATGCGTCCCTGGAACTAACGTTATGTAAACCTGACATCTGATTCCTACATAAGAGACTACTCCAATTGCTAGTTTTAGTCGTATATTTAGCTGTCTCCCAATATCACAATTTAACTTTAAACTACAATTTATCACTTTATAACATAAGAGATTCTCCGAAACCTATAGCTATGTGATATGATATGGAAATTGGAGATTACAATTGGAGTTTCTATTATATAAACTGACAGATAACACGGAAATGGTTGTTGATGAATTTTTCAGTTGGTGTAATAAAAACCGGTTTGTTTCGAATCGCAACAAAACCTTTCATGTTTATTTTACGCATCGCAGAACGAATATGAAAATCGAAAATATTCCGTTTGGAAAACTGTTACATTTCTCGGAACACTTGTTGATACTACGATGAAATTTGAAGCAGAAGTAGATACCGTTTGTAAGAAAATTAAACTTTGGCTGTCTGCTAAACGTTTACTACGCGTTGGTTTATTCGATAATGTCATGTAACGTCTTGATTTGGGAAAGGGCTATGGATTACGTGGAAGTATTGGTATCTCAGAAACGAGTAGTGCATTTGGTTTTTATTTTGACATATATGTGCACTTTATTACAGCTGTATACTAGTATTTTTTTTAATAAATATATATATATAAAGCTGTAGTTTATATCAAATGTAATATTTCAATTTTATAAAACAATTATTCAGGAATTCTCGTGAAAGGCGGACTTTGAGCTAACAGTGTTAGAGAAATTTAATAACTTTTGGTTGCAAATATCGATCACCTATTGTAAACAACCCTCTGATATAGAAACACGTGAGAAAATCCAAGAAATAATTAGTAATAGTAAAAGTATTTTAATAAGTATATATTGCTTTAATTCAAGTTGAAAATGAAATAACTACTAGCACTTTAAGTAGATCCGAATTAAATGCTTTCTGTCGTTTATAACCAATTGTAAAGCCTACCAACATTTGCTTTAGATGTGTCCGATAACACAAGTTTTACTACGCGGGTTTTCACTTGCGACAACAGGACAACGGAGTTGAATATCGTCAATTTCTAGTGCTGGCAAATCTTTGATCTACATTTCAACACTATCTCGCCACGGACCTGGACAGTATATATTTACGTAAGTAATCAATAGATCGACTCACTACACTAAGCGCTTAACTAAAATACTTCCGGCGCAAAAGTCCACCCGCCTTACAATGTCGTCTACACTCGCAATATTTAATTTGATCTTTCTTGACGAGTAATTTATTCCGAAACCTTTCACATCAATACATCCAGGTACGTGTAAGTAATTATATAGTTTATTACTTTTTCAGATGAATGCGAAGAAAATTTGATTGTGGAACTATATTAGTTAATAACAAAATAATGTTAGACCTTTTTCAAGAAAAAGTTATTAAGATGAGCTATTACTTGAAAAGTATTTCTAAAGTAAGAAAAATATATCTATAGTATATTTATAATTGAATAATTGAATATGAAACAATAGCTTTTGAAGGAAAAATAAAAGCATTGTAAATTTCTGTGATTTACCAAAATCAGTTGATTGTACTTCTCCTAAAATTTTGTTGAACAAGCTAGAAACATACGGAATTATGGGAGATTACTTAGCAACATATGGTATTCTACCACCAAAGCCATAGGCAGAAAATATATGTACATATTTGCATATGATTTATAGTATTGAATTATGTGAATCATTAAATCAAAAAAAAAATGTGTATACCAGAAAATTTAATAAAAAATAAATAAAGGATGATGGAGAGTGTACTTAGCGTTCGGCATTGCAAACAAATATGGTGTTCACTTATTTTTTGTATACAGTGCGGCTCTAAAGTGTATTCCCCTCTGTTAACTATTTAACGGTTTAATAGAGAGGTTTCAAATATGGGTCATTAATGGAAAATATTATGCACTTCATTATTATGGTAAAATTTCTACTTAGTTTCAAAAATTGACGTCAGGGGGCGATATAGCATCAAAATTTTTAATGGCTCCTGTACCATTAAAAATTTGGTGCTCGGTGATACCCAAGGAGGATAGAAAAGAAGGAGACAGCATTGTCGACAAAAAGTAAAGTCGAAGTGGTTATGTTTACATCCGCCATTGGTGGGTCATTACCTGCTTATTTGCCTGTTTTGTATTTTATTCTTTATATCGTGAATTACAAACTTTTTATGTTCAACTAAAATTTATTTTTTATTTAATACCTTCCATACTATCATTTGTTTTTAATTAAGGATTTAGCTTGTTGCAACTGGTTTGTCTTTCACATAGTACCTACTTAGTATTTGTGCTTTTCATTGCACAAATTGGAGTAGCAAGAAGAGTGCAGGGCAATTAGAGGCAGAGAAGAGGAAAAATTATAACTTTCCACAACTGTAAGTAGGTACATAAAGTTATTAATTTCATCCATAATTTGGTGAATATAAATCTTTTAACATTGAAAATTTTTATTATAGGATACCAAAAGGGCCCACTAGAAAATACATAGGCCAAAATTGAGTTCCAAAGGAAAGTAGTATACTTTGGTCTAAGCATTTTGGAGAGAATTGCCGTTATAAATATACTCTAACTACTACCTACAATATACCTTAGTGAAGTGCTATACAAGGTGTGTATAAACTGGCGGACCCACTACACGCGGCGATGTTCTTCGTTAAATTCGGAGTCCAAAATCCTAATACGAAAATGTTGTACCATGCCCCATATCTTTGCACGAGGTTCCTAAAATTCGGACATTCAGTCTTGAAATAAGCATTATTACTTGATATTTGTTGACAGAAAGAGCTACAATTTAGAAGAAAGAAGAATTGTTGTGATTATTCTTTCGTTTTCTTTTTGATTTTAAAGTTTGTTTTTAATATTTGTTTATTAACTTATGGTGGAATTCTGTAACTTTCTCGGAAGCTCCGGCTATCGTAGGCCCTGGCAACGAAGTGACGTTGCGATGACGATTTCAGAATTTTTGCAGTTAGTGACGTAGAAGTGTCAATTTACGATTTTTTGTACATAACCTTTATGTTTAACATGTAAACAGACATATCATCTCGTAAACATATACCAAAATATTTCAATTTAAAATTTTAACTAATAAGAAAATTGGTTGAAATATAATATAGCGATTGCTAACATTTTTTTTTAAAGAAAATGTACGGAACATTTTGTAATGCCAAGACATAGTATAAATATATGTTTATACTGCTGCCAAGATAGCACGAAACACTTTGGAAAATTTCAACATGAACTGTTATCATTAGGAGAGTTTCAAAGGACGTAGTATCGCACTAGTGTATAGTGAATTTGCAGATAAATGTCTTTTCAGGCACATTTATGGATGATGAAAAGTGATTTTTTTATAAAGCCAACAAGGACAGATATCCCTATAAAGTGGACATTGTTTTTCTTACAAGAGTACCTAAACACAAAAAATACATAAACCTAGCAGACAATATCCACACAACATAAAGCATGTGAAATGTGCACAAACTAAATGTTCGATAAAGAATATTATGGTATCGTGTTCACAATAACTTCACAATTTAAAGTTGACTTTTTCATAAGATTTTCTAATAATAAAACTACATCAAATTGAGAAGATGTTTAACTTAATATTATGTTGAAGAAGATAAGAGGAAATTTACCTGTTTAGTCAATGACTTCCTTTATTTGTAAGTCAAACCGCAAAGATTTTATCAATATGTAACTATATTGAACGATTAATGTTTTAGGCTCCAAAAAGGTAACATTAAGTTTTAATAGCATAGGCCAAAGTATATAAATGGTTGAAGGATATAGATGATTTTGTATTTAGAAAATCGACCAATCCTGTGATGTATTGTTGTACTTGGTACACCAAATCTTTCGATATTATTGCAGGATTTTGTTGTCGAGCCTCTTTATTTGCAGTTTTTACAGGAGAGTAATATTCATTAGGCTGAAATTTGCACTTTTTCAACTCAAAAGAATGTAAAAAATTATTGTTTAATAAATTTACCAGCAAGTATTATAAAACAATAGAAGACATTTGACTCGGATAATTATACTAATATTGGATATGAATTATATGTTTACTATTAAATCTTAACAATAAAGATCAAAAAGAAAAATAATAATACTGAACTAGAAATGTGAACTTTGAATAATAGGTACTCAAATAGAGATTGTTCGTATAAATATTGAAAAATAAAACACATTTTATTGTCAAATATATTTTGTTTTATTAACCTTACCATAATAGTGCTGAAATTTAGAAAAAAAATTACAGTATGTGAATATAAAAAATATATATGTATATACAAAAGGAGAGTGTTCTTCATCGGCTAAAGGTGGAGCAAGTATATCAACATGTGTGCCATCAATTACACCTACATCTTGTGCACCCCATTTTTCATAAAAACTATACAGAAGAATAATTTTTAGAACGTTTAGAAAAGATACCCTTAATTACCCTTGGTAAATATATGAACTGAGTGCTATCAATTAAACAAAATACATCTCCGGTCTCCCATCTTTTATCATAAAAACAAAATAAAGAATTATTTTTAGAATATTTTGATACAACATAATTACCACTTGACACGATTCTTCGATTCACAATCACTGGGAAATTTTATCCATTCAGGCAATAAATTGTTTGATATTACAAGACAGACCTGATGAACTATTCGACTTACTGAACTCTGACTGAGAGAAACAAAGCTATTAATACCAACACTATTCTGAAAGCTGTCTGATGCTACGAAATTTAATGTTGTTAAGACCTGTAACAAATATATAATGTGCACTACAAAGTTAATATGCATTTCAAGTGATGTTTATGAAATAACTTTCAAATGTAATGATATATTTGTTTGTTCAATATGTCCATCCAATAACTGGATCGGGTTTTGAACAGTGTCCTTATTCAGTCTAAACATTTGTTTAAAATGCCTGTTTGGTATTTCAAAAGGATTTCCGTGATCTCTTAAACGTTTTCGGATATACGCATATAAATTCTAAAATAAGGAAAACAGAGAATATTATGTATACTCTATATATTTTATATTATCGATTACCTACCTGTTGTGATCTTCATCTAATAGTAATGCTATAGCGCCATTCATATTTGCAAATATAAAACAATAATAATTATAACAAATAAACTAACAGAAACTATAAATATAACAACAGGAACAGTATATTAACAATAATTATATAATAATAATATAACCACAATATAACCAACAAAATCTTTTCTCATGAACGTTTTGACACTTCTACGTCACTAACTGCAAAAATTCTGAAATCGTCATCGCAACGTCACTTCGTTGCCAGGGCCTACGATAGCCGGAGCTTCCGAGAAAGTTACAGAATTCCACCATTATTTTGACGAAAAACACATCTGACAACGTTGTAAAACAATAAGTAGGCAGCCTAATGTTGTTCTAGTCAAATACATTACTACTGTCAAATTTTGACACTTTGTAATCTACCTATTTCATTCGACTTGCTTCTTTTTCGTGTTTATTTGTATAGTTTTAATCAGTTTTCGGGTTTTCGTATTTACTAGTTGTTCTGTTTGTTTATTATGAATTTTACGTTCAACGAATATGCCGATATGTACATGATATACGGCTTCTGTCGTGGAAATGCTAGCATGGCAGGGCAGGAATATCGAATGCGTTTTCCAAATCGGAGGCATCCAATTAAAAATGTATTTCGAAGGCTGGACCAACGACTTCGTGAAACAGGTTCGTTTATTCCAAGAAATGCGAACGCAGGTCGACCAAGGCAAAGGCGTACCGTTCAACTAGAAGAGCAAGTTCTAGCCACAATACAGGAAGATCCCTCTGCGAGTACCCGTCAATTAGCTTCTACACTAAATATTCCCTGTTCATTTGGTTCTACGAGAAAACTTGCTTCATCCATACCATGTTTCTAAAGTTCAGCCCCTTTACGGAAATGATAACTTATTTCGAATCAATTATTGCAATACAATCTTAAATAGAATTCAGGAACGTGACTTTTTAAGACGTATTCTTTGGAGTGATGAGTGCATGTTTACCAGAGATGGTGTGTTTAATACTCATAATTTTCATCATTGGGCAGATGAAAATCCACACGAAGTTCGCGAATACGGTCACCAAAGAAGGTTTTCTGTTAACGTTTGGCTGGGGATAATAAACCACAGGGTAGTTGGACCAATTTACTTACCAAATCGCCTAGATGCCGGTGAATATTTAAACGTTTTAGAACAAGTTATTGATGAGATACCGCTGAACGTACGCCGTAATATGATTTACATGCATGATGGAGCTCCTGCGCACTTTGCTCGTAATATACATAAGGGACTGGTTGACTGAACACTTCCCAGACAGATGGATTGGTCGTGGCGGTCCCCTTTTGTGGCCTGCGAGATCCCCCGATCTCAATCCATTAGATTTTTTTGTTTGGGGTTTCATTAAAGGTAAAGTTTACGCTACACGTCCACAGGACGCTGACGAAGTTAGAGCCCGAATTGAAGCCGCAGTATTAGAAATCACACCAGAAAGACTTGAGCGAATAGTACAATCGATACCACAAAGATTGCAGCTATGTCTACAAACCGATGGATTTCAATTCGAACAATTATGTAGGTAATAATTACATTGATTTCTATCAAGAAGATGTACAAAAATTAGTCAATATTATCAAAAATTTTTTAAATTTTGTAATATTTTCGTAATAAATACGTAATCTAAGAAACCAATTTTATTTCGTTTGTTTCTTTTTTAAATTTAAAATGTAAGGTTCACATGACGACGTGTAAAAATGTTCCGAAGATTATAACTAGCACATGCGTGTTCAATGTTGCCAAATGTATGTTTCTTTCAAATTCATTCTGAAGACAAAGGAAGCCTGATACATCGTTTTAGGATTAGGACTTTTAACTCAAAATTTGACCAAGAATGTCGCCACGTGTAGTGGGTCCGCCAATTTATACACACCTTGTATAAACATAAATTGTGAAGCAAATCCATCATTTTCTTTGGCTGCAGTGGATTTGTTTATTAAATATTTGTATCAACGAGTGAGGGTGCATCAAACGTCCCATCAAGAAGATCCATAAGAACTTGACGAAAAGCTTTTATATATTATTATATTGTAAATAAAATCATAAAATAAACCTCGTATATGTAAATCGAATTGTTAAATGTTGAAGTATGTAGATATAATAGTAATAAATATATATGTATATAAATTTGCTGTTGTGTAAGTTGTTTATACTATTGCTAACCTAAGTACGTACACACATTCTTAATTATTATATTTCAGTTTTACATAGAGTAAACATTGAGTGAATATTACAGTTGAATGACACACATTTCTATGCTTGAAGAACTATTAAATGTTCTGAAAGGCATCTTTGGAAACAATATTTTTATTTCGGTTACGTATTGAAAGTTTACGAGTAATTCATGGGCACTAGCAAACATTTATTTTTAGAAAAAACTATAATTTGTTTTTTAAAACATAATTATTAGAGAAATAACTTTCATTTGTAAACAATTAAAAAATAATAATATTCGAATTTAAATAATTTAATAAATTTTATTACGTATGCCGAACGATATGCAACTTGTCAAGGTTGCAACACTTTTACCCTCCCCGTTCCCCACTAGGCTTTACTTTATTTGTCTATAAACTGACGTTATGCTGTCTCTATATATGTATGTTACTTACTATAAGGTGGTACCTCATTTTGAACGGCTCACACAGGTTGGTATGATGCCAGAATTTCATAAAATTCTACTTACTCACATAAAAAAAACAAATAGAGCTACATTTTATTTTATTATACATTTTGTGTTTGCAGTTAACTGCTTAACATGAATTCAAAAAGTTCTTTACGTCCTGACTCTTTGAATTCATGATAGCAATAATTGACAGTTACAGTTTAAATATGTCATCGCTGTCATGCGCTGAATACTCTTTGCTTTTTGGGCGTTTCTATGATTTGTTTTACGTTGATTTATTGTTCTTGTTTTAGAAAGATAGTCAAATATCGAACTATGGGGGAAAAGATTGAATTAATCTCTATTTTTGCTGAAGCTAATATAAACTATCACCAAGCAGTAAGAATTTTCAATAAACGCTTCCCAGATCGTTCAACCTCGAGAGCATAGTTAAGGGAACAAAATTTATGAACAGGAAGCGTTCTAAAAAATCTGGTCGGTCACCTATATCAGAAGGAATGCAGTTTAATCCTTACAAAATTGAAATTATACACTAGTTAATGAGAGATGACCCAGATATATGAATAGAGTATTGTGAAACTATGACCGAAATTGTTGCACGAAATCCAAATTATTTGCATAGTATCTGTTTCGGTGATGAATGCACATTTTTCGAAGATTGTCACGTTAACATGCAAAATGTGAGATACTGGTGTAATGTAAATTCTCATGTTTTTCGAAAAGGTCGTACGCATTTTCCACAAAAATTCAATGTGTGGGCGGGTATATTGGGCAATCACACAGTAGGCCCACTATTTATGGAAGAAAACCTTACTGCGGTGGTGTATTATATATTCTCTAGGAAATAATACATTAACAAGTAATAGAGATTGCAGAAATTAATCCAGAAGAATTTGATATATTACAATTCAGCAAGATGGTGCTCCTGCATATTTTGGGATAGCAGTTCGAGAATTTATAAATGAAACATATCCTCAACGATGGATCGGGCATCGCGGACTTATAGAATGACCAGCACGATAATCTGATTTTAACCCCATGGACTTTTTTTTATGTGGTGCTATTTAAACCAAAGATTTATTAAACCAAAGTTCATTCTCTTCAAGAGTACGTTTAAAAATAGCAAACGTTTACAAAATTATTAACGTAGACTCCTTTAGAAAAGTGCAGGAAGAAGCGCTAAATAGGATGTTTTTGCGCCAAGAAGTTCCAGGAACTCATACCTATACAGCATCTAATGGAATAGAAGAATTAAGTGAAATATTATGTAATTTTTCTTTTAGGCAACAGAATTTTGTGAAACCTTGCCATTATACTCGAATATGTATTTATTTATGTATTCAATTGTATCACTGTTAATAAAGTAATATATTATTTATTTTTGGATACCAAATATTAAACTAAGGAACATTAATTTCAGTTATTACTCTTACTATAGAATGATATTGATTGCAATCGTTAGAAATTAAAATATCATATTCCAGAAGAGGAATATCATGATAAGTTGCTTTTTTATCGGCAACAAGCAGATGAATTATTTCGAAATTCTTCCGGGCAGTTCTCTTACGCCATAAATTACATTTTGGCAGTTTGTTTGATCGTACTACTCCTACAATTCCGGCGTTTATGACCGATCTGAAACGAAACGTTATATACGTTACTAAATCACGATAGTTGATTTTTGTATTATACTGCCATGCATGGACATTTAGAATCGTATAAATCTAACATAGAAGGCTTTCATTTCCTATTCATGAAATTGTACGTATCATATTTATTGTTACAGTATATTTCTAATATGTATTAACATTTTTTATTTCTTGGGTGTGTGGTTTTCTGAATTAAATTAGTACCTACATTTTACTTTAACCTTTCGAAGTATTTAACATCTTTTCCAAGAAACATAAAACATTTAACTTGAAAATTTATTTTGTCAAACATTATTAGAAACTAATATAAACTATGAAAATTGGTTTTTAAGTATGTTTTCAATGTATTGGGTTTTTAGTTCGTCTTATAACCTTACTGTGTAATTTTTGTTTATCTATTTCATTCATACCAATTTAAAGAATTAATCTCTGTATTATAAAACTTCTTTTATTGTGTGCATTGAAATACATATATTTAAATACTATAAACTTATAAAGTCATTAAACATATCTTTACACATATAATCGCTGTTGTGTTCGTTTGTGATCGTGTAACTTCTGAACGACTTGACCGATTGAAGTCATATTCACGCAATTTATTTGTTTTGTCGAGACAATGGTTTATAGCTATAGGTGAGTTTGAACTCGACCACCCGATATATTTCGCCATCGTACCTGCATTACAAATCCAGTTAAGAAAACGTTCGAAAAGATACTCAGAAACGCTTCGAAAATTATGAGCTGGTGCACTGTCATGTTGAAATTATCTGAGATTTTAAATTAAATTTAGTGGTAGTTCATCTAGCACATCTTCCAGCTCGTTACGTAAAAAGCATAAATATATTTCTCCATTCAAATCGTTGTCGTCCAAACTATGGTCGCAATATTTTCATACGAAAAATTCCACACCACATGTGTACAGAAAAGACACGCTGATCTGGCTTTTAAACATACGAGTAAGTGTGGATTATCTTGTGCCCAACAAACATTATTTTCCCTATTAAATACTCCATTGTTGGTAAACTTTGTTTCGTCTGTATAAAGTATGTGTGCGTACAAAACACTTGTTCTTTTCCAACAGCCATCAAGCAAAAAACAGTAATCCTTGTTGATCTTGGACATTATATTTAAATGTGATGCGATCCGGATAAAGAGACCTTAACAGTGATTTTTGGACAATTCCGGTTTTAGGCGCTTTTTTTTATAGGGAATTAAATTCTGAATTTACTGGTGTTTTCAGAATTATTCTATCTCAAAAATTGAAAAATCTAGAGCGTTTTGAAGTTGAACAGCACAAATTACATATTTTTGATAAAACACGCTTCAAAAATTTCTTTTTGTAACAGGTTAGTTTCTCGAATATGCTATCAATGGAAGCACTTACAATCTTGAGCTTTCTACTACTTATGCAGTTCATGTGCAGTTTCAGATACCAAGATAAAGAGTGAATCTATTGTACGACGTCAAAACCTTGAAAAGCTAATATTTGAACCAAAACACTTCTTTTACGTTTCCCTTAAAATATGCCCTAACACCTTAAGGTCCCTTTATCCAGATCGCGTCACAAATAGTCTGTATTTATTATGTTTCAAAATTAAATGCGCCATTTCTATAGAAACTGCACATTCAATCGAAATTTCACTAGTAGGTGCCTTGGGTTTGTTATTCATAATAGGCTTTCTTTATCTTCCGGTTTATATTTTAACTGATGTGGTTTTCTAAACGATCCATACTTTTTCATATTATGTTCTAATTTAGAAAATAGTCGGTGATACATCTTGTTCGCAAGATTTCTATTACATAGTAGCATAACGTTGTTTTTCTCGTTTGAATACATTTTTTGCACGAAATTTTGTAGAGAAAAATACAAAATAATTAACCTTAGTATAGTAAACTATTTAATGGGAATTCAACTTATTTGACTACTGAGGTATACATGGGCGAGATAGGGGAAGTGATTTCATTCAGACTAGACCGACTCGTGTTTTGTCGGCTCTCGGGTACCGTATTACCTACCGGTTTCCCCGAGAGCCGACAAAACACGAGTTGGTCTAGTCTGAGTGAAATCTAATCCACTTTCCCTCTCTCGCCCATGTATATACTGAGGTTGTTTAGTTGGTTACATACCGTATGTGTCAATTTTCATTAGGTATAGGGATTCAATGTTTACATGCGATTTATACGTATACAAGTAATGCGTGGCAACATGGCACCCCTACTGTCCGTCACCAATCCCGGCAACAATCGACATCGCAACGATTTTCTCCGATCTTCGCACTTCTATCCACCAGATTTTACATTCAATGTTTAGCAGCGAACAGGTTGCGATCTAGTCTGCAATAAAAGCCGTCTTATTACTGGAACGGGAAACATCAAATGGCCGCCGCGATCTCCTGATCTAGTAGTTTATTATTATTTTCAGAATCCTTTTTTATTTACCTTATTTTTAATTTTATTAGAATTACGCTTTTGTTTGTGTCATGCAGCGTGAACGCAGCTTAATAATTCTCTGCATTTACTGAAAGGAAAAAGAAAAAAAAATCCTTGCAAGTCGTAAATATTATTTCTGAACGCATTACAAACACCCAAGCCGGTGGCCGAATAGTTACTGCTAACTACGCTAACTTGTGCATCGGTCGTGCTGGCATTGGAAAGGAAAGAAGGGGTACTATGTTGCCACGTACTGTATGGATTAATCGCCTATGGCTAATGAAAATTGACACATGCTGTATATTAGATTGGCAATGCAGGCACAGTCCTATGGCCGGTAAGATCACTTGACATTGTTTATTTCCTTTACAACATATTTTGTAATTTTTTGTAATTTTGTATGTAAATTTAAGTTCCGTTACTATTTTTAGTAATAACCCTTCTTTTTTTCTTTTAATAAATATGTTATATAGTTTAATTATCAATTTTGTTCAATTACTGTTTACTTTCTTATTTTTCCGCATTAAAATAGTTTTTCAAGCCATACTTGTCAATTATTTCCTCAAAAATGAAGAGTAATTGAATTACTCTTGCTATAATAAAATTTTTAAAGAGAAAACCATACCAAACTGCATGTAATCAAAAAACAAAAATCATTTTTATAAAGTCATTGTCCAACTGCGATTCCCATTAAAAAAAAAACATTATTTTATGCTATATCTTGATAAGTAAGTGTGGCATACATTTTTAACTAGGATTAATAAATTCTACGCAAAAATTACTACCGGATACTATATCCTGATTAGTACTAGTAGTAGTAGTAGTAGTATTATTACGGAGATATGTATAATTGGAAATTTTGAGAATTTTTTTTTAAATATCTTCAATATTTGACAATAAATGTCAAATCTGAAAATACTATTAAACACTCCTAAAAAATTTTAACAACTTTAATGCTTTAACCGATTCTTTATTTTCAATATTTAGAAAGTTACCATTACATGGAAATAGAAAATGGACAGGCCTCTATATTCTTTATTGTTGGAAGCCGTATATTGATTTTATAAAATATGTGAGAATTGGCAATATTTATTTTTAATAAAAAAAAAAATAATGACCAAAATCTATTACCAAATAAAGTTAGTCTTTAATGAAATGTCAAGGAAACAATAGTTTTGTAAAGTAATTTTACAGTTACGTATCAAGAGCTAATATATATTTCAAAAAGAAAGAAGCACCTACATCAGAGTAAAAGCACTTAAAGCTAGTCAATTTGGTAGAATATATATTATCGACGTTCTCGTTCTTGCGACTGTTAAAAAGGGCAATAGCTGAGAGCAACTGGAGACGAAATGTATGATGGCTAAAGGTCAGAGGAGACAGTCAAAAAAAGCTCAGTCTGTGCAATTTAACGTTTTCGCAAAATTAAATTTTAAATTCGGTATATTGGCTTTTCTAATTTTCTTCGTCATGCTTATCTCGTTTACCGTTCATGAAGCGATCAATATACACACAGAGTATAGTGCTGTGCATGTAGGTAAGTGTATATAAATTTCTGTACATTCACCTACCTTTGGCATTTGCATAATAATAGTCTGATAAATGCTGCGCGGAAAGTCTTATTAAATATTGTATAGATGATGGGATTTATGGAAGAGCTGACGTAGCCCAACCATAGGCAGAACACTTCTACGTCGTCGGGTATATCACAATTACCGCAGGCTGCCAGTATAATATTCAGTATGAAGAACGGCGACCAGCAGAGGACGAATGTGAAGAAAACTAAACCTAGTACTTTGGATGCTTTTTGTTCGGTTGCGACAGCATTGGCCGCTAAATTTTTTCTTCTAACTCTTCCTGTTAGTAATCTGAAACAGGAAACAGGTCTTAATCTGTGAAAATGAAGTATGAATACAAATACATTATATTAGAAAATGCTTTGTGATTCAATACTTCTTTTTATTGTACCTACAGTCGGTAATTTAAATAATATTATGGTATACAAAATATTCACTTCTTACATATTTATTTATTATTTTAAATGTGTCAGGTACACTGAGCAGTTAATCAAGTAATTGTGATTAAGAGTACACCAAATTTCTATCTAAGTTAAAGGAAAATAAAAATTTTATAAAATTGTAAACAAATATAATAAATATAGGTACTCAGTAAAAAGAAGTTTAGTTATTGGATTCAGTACTTCAGCGAGATGTGATTCTTGGGTTTCTAAGAAAATTCTTCAGTATTTGATAAATTTCTTATTGCTACTATGTCATTGTACATTTTGGAGGTCTGGAATATGCAGAATTTTTTGCGTGTGTTTATATTAATCGAGAATAGGGTTTGTGATCTTTGACTAGATAATTGATTATACAAATCGATTTAAATCATATGATCAATTCAGGAAAAAAATCGTAAGCAAAAAATTTCATCTGACGAAAATCGATTTCTTCTGGTCTGGTTTTTTACAGGATAAAAATATCGTGCACAAAAACATCCATGGGGTATACGGACTATCATCGGAAAACATTGTTCTTCTACTCCCATACTTTAATTAAATTATTAGATATGCCGCATCTGTACTTTAATGATGTCCATTAAGATACATATTTTCATTAAGATACAAGTTTATATCCAATAGGAATGCGACATTCTAATATTGAATCAATATTCAATATGGCAACTGCATATCTGACAGATATAAAAATTAATTAAATGTGACAGTTCTCTGCTAAATTTGTGCTTATTTGAAAATATAAATGGTAAAAATGAGGGATAATGACTGTGAAATTTAAAATTTGACTCCACCAGAAATTATGGAACAAGCCTTAGTAGCCGCGGACAATTTATTACCAGCTAAATTCGCAAAGATGTACGGAAAATTTTACGCTCAATTTATGAAATGGAATGTTCAAAAAATAATGTTTTATTATGGGGTCGTAGAAATAATAATGTATGCAACACGCATTTAATGGCTATTAAGACACTCGTATTCATTGCAATACTCGCCTTCGGCCCGTATTGTAATTTTCTTTCTCGTGTCTTAATAGCTATCATTAAATGCTCATTGCATAATATACTATTTTATATTAGACATGATTATAAAATGACAATAATTTGTAGTTATATATACGACGTTTTCAAAAGGTTTTTCCCATGGCAACATTGCAACTTGATTACATAATTGATCTAACGATATGGAAAATTATCGAAACAGGTTAAAAAAATTTTTTTTAATTAATTAAACTAAATATTATTTAAAAAAATATCAGAAAAACTAATCGAGCAAGTTGCTTTCTACGCAACCTAATTCTCTCGTTGGTTAGAATGTTGCTCATACGAGAAAATAATCTTTCTAAAGGGAAGATGTCGAATTTCTTAGTTGTAGTGGCATTGATTTACGCCAGAATATAAAACACTTTTTAAGTGGATATAAAATACTTTATTTTATTTTAACGTTTCGGCCCTGTTCTTGAGTCTTTTTCGAAAAAAAAAAATTGTTTAATTTTTTTCTGGAACACAATTGTCTAATAATACATTTTATTCTTATTATAGGTAAGTAACTTACATTTTTCTTACATTTCAATTTTGTTGGGGACATAATTAACTTCTACTAGGACATTGATACTACACAGTTTTTTCAGTCATTGTTAATTATGAGCCGTAGACGCGTTCCGATTTGCTTGAATCTCCTCAGTATGCCGTATGCTTTTCGCATGACAATTTTCATATTTTATTGTATACATATTGCTGTGACTCTTACAAATTTACATATAAATGAAATAAATTTAATTTACTTAATTAAAGCGTAACCGAGAGTCAAGCACGCATCCTAGTGCTAGGCCTTATGCTAGACTAAGATACGGTGAACTTTCTGCTGAAAGGTAGGTTAAGCAAAACATTTTACATGCAACTAGCTCAGTTTGAAAATAAATAGTTCTCTCAGGGGCAGAAAATATGAGTTGATTCTCCTGCTCTTTAATTATCTCCAGGTCAGGTAAAGAAATAAAATACAAAATAAATCTTAACATCTAATTTATTAAAATAAAATAATCTTAAATGAATTCAAAAGTTTTAATCTACAAATATTTACACATCAAAAATCAATATTCAGTCATAATCCCAAATTTATACATCATAATCAATAAAAATACTACAAGAAATAAAGAATAAATGAAATCATCATGTCGTGCAAGCTTATATCTAAAACGTGAACGTGATTATTATTATTAATATTTGTCATAGATACATGTAAACAATCAAAAATTAAAAATAATTAACCATGATGAATTGTACTGGAATTAAAAATAATAAAAAAATAAAAATTTGTGCGATCTACAATTTGCTAACAAAATATAGACATTAAGGAAGTGGCTTTGCCCTAATTAGTCCTGTCCGGCGCCTTTTCTCGCTCCCAACACAGTACCATCAGATGACAAATTCACACAGATGAGTATCCCAAAGTTCCACCCTACGAGCATGTCATTTTCAGCTCGTCGGACGCAACCCGAACATACATCACAATGCGCACACTCCTTAAGGAATATATAAATTTTTAAATTGAATAAATGAAATGAAATAAAATAATGTATCTACGTATTCAATAAATTAACTCAGCCCTGATTAGTTCTGCCTGGTGCCTTTTCTCGCTCCCAACACAGTACCACCAAGACCAATTCGTGTCTTTCAAATTCACCAGGACTCCATGCTATGAATTAAATAATGACATAATTCATTTCACACATCCCTGATGTATTATTCAACACGTTAATATTGAACACCCAAATACAACAAAACATATTTAATTCTCATATCAAAAGAGATAATATATATATATTAAAAGAAAATAAACTTTACCTTTTTCACGAAATTCCAATACAAAAACACCACTACAAATAAAGAACTTTGAGACGCCACTATACACACATTTATAACAAATATTGTTTAATCACCTTAACTCTTCATACATCGTATTAAACTCTTCCATAATTCTCAATGAAAATTTTATTCACTTAATATATAACCTATATACACATAAAACAAAATTATTAATTTCAAATATCCTTTGTAGGATGAATAAATTTAAAAGAAAAATAAATTATACGGAAAAGAAAATGATTATGCTATTCAAAGTTATCATTACAAATGCTAGAAGGTTTTGTCATAACGTACGGCATAGTACCCTACATGCGAAACAAAACTCTCTAGAAAAAAGGAAATAAAATGAAATTAAGTAAATTCAAAAACCGAGTTCATAAAATAAAAGTATTTCATACATAGGTGGTTATTCAAATACATCTAGACATTTTAATGTAATACGCGCTGCATGTTTAAAATAAAATTATTATAAGTGTAGAATCTTGTAAAAATTTTATAAGTATTGAAAATCTCAAAATTTATTCTAAGTCCAGATTTTTAAAATAATCCTTTTAAAAGAAGGAGGGAGTGGTCTATTACCTACTTTTAGACTAGCTAATATTGCGGTTTTCACCAGCAATCCCGAAAATTTTATCTGTCCGCGCTTTTATTCTTAAATTTCCTTACAAAAACGTACGGCAACTCTCGTCAAACACGAATCCACCTCCAAAATTGTATGTCGACGGTGCTGCTCTTATCGGTCGCATGGGGAAACAGCGTATTAATAATCCTTGAAAAAGGTAAACAAACATGTGACTATAAATCCGTCTATACTTTTATGATTCAGCCATGCACCTGATAAACAATACTTTTTGCGCCGGTCCACCCGGTCGATCCCTGCCAAAGCCAGACGTGTTTGTGCGAAAAACACCTGCTCGATCCTTTACCCGTAACATTTAATATGTCTTAAAATTGTAACCTTATAAAAATTTATTAAGATTCTTTTACTGTTTTACTTAAATAAAAATAAAGTTTTCGTAAATTATCAATATAGTGAATATTTACAAACACATTATGATAAAAATGAATAAAATAAAATTAATTTAAATAAAATCTTGAAGTGATCTTGATTATACTTATTTATTTACATATTATTATTTATTCAAGATCACTGCAATATGAAGTGGTGGTGTGTTCGTATGTCTGAGATATTTCGTAATTTCGAAAATCCCAGCACAGGATAATCAGTTCCTAGTTACTGTTCTTTAAATATTACTGATGCACGCTATCTTTGCGGCTATTCTCAATTTAAATCAATTATTAAATTTCACCATTTCTAATCTCAGATTTTTTGACTTAATTCTTTCAAATTCTTCATCTGAAGTGTTCATTGTATTTTCAGGATCGGATCGAGTATGTTTACTACAATAGCTTCAAATGTGCTGATGAATTTCCTCCCACGTCAGACGTTCCACATGGGTCTAATTTGAGGATTCTACTTTTTATGCTATTTGTTGACGACCTCTTGGGATCGCCTTCTACTTATGGGCTGGCGTATGCTGACAACTTGAAAATCTATCGTCGTATTGATACTATCTCTGACGCTCTAGGTCTATATTGTAATTTAGATACAATCAACGTATGATGTCAGCATAATGATCTGACATTTAGTGTCATTAAATGTTATGTTATGACTAGGGCGCGGACACGAGCGAGTCATGACTCATCGCCCATGGGCGCACTATTGAGATGTTGTATTTTTAAAGAGGTTTTAATTTTATTTATATAATTGGATAACAAGTGGCTGGTGATCTGTAAAATACAAAATACCTTATTATTTGTTCATTTTTTCTTCTGTAAGACTTGTTTTCTTTGAATTAAGTACATCCCTGTAGATAGAAAACGTCCTTTCTACATCACAACTGGTTATATGTGCGTACTGGAAATATTACTTTATTTCAGCGTATTTAGCATACACAATTGCCGCAATGTTATTAAATCTGGATTTCTATTAAAAACCGCGTCTAACTTTTGCCGAAGCCACATCCGAAGTCACTTGGAATACTTTTGAAATTATTAATAGCCACATCTAATGTGGTTAATCCATCTTTTAATTTGAGATTTCCATTTTCAAAATATGTGATTAGTTTAGACAAATTTCCAACGTGTTCCTAAAGGAATAACAACTGATTTTTTAAATTTGGGATTTGTGTTAGTTCCTTACACTCACAAATACTTCGAGCATCGTCATTTAAACATGTAACAAAATTTTGTAAACTATCGAAATTCTCTGCATAAAAACTATTTCTGTGTATGTTTTAGCAAAGCTAAGTGACGAACGTGCGATATTTTGGCATTCTGTAAAGATATTTTACAGACTTTGTAATAAATTTCTGAATCACTGACAATTCATTTTCATATCAGAAAAAGTAACATAAACAACGTTATAGATCTAAATAAATGATAACTAAAAATGTACGCGTATGTTATTGAAACTAAATAACAGTAAGTATATACATATTTACATTATTTTTCTTGCGAAATATAAGGTAAATATAATAGATTTTAAGAACCCCTCAGACTATCTACGCCGATATAGAAAGAATTTTACTCATAAATTCCTTATTTTATGGCCATTTGTTGCTCTCATTCTCGAGCTCTTCTCGAGCGTAAACAGATGTTGCAGTTCACCATATGAATTAGTGCTATTCAGTAAATGTGTGTGGTTTACATTATTTCTTTGCTCCGTTGTAAATTCGCCGTGTTTAATTCGGTCATGTCCGCGCCCTAGTTATGAAGTATTCTAGAAGGATGGCACTGATTGACTTCAATTACAGTACTGTATGTATGGTGAACGATAAATGACGATCACATAGCACTCCTAAATCCGTTCACTTCTGCCCGCGGGCCAGTAGATGTCCCCCACACCTACTGGCCTGCGTGCAGGACTGAACGGATGATTTTGGAGTGCTATGTGATCGTCATTTATCGTTCACCAAACATATTACTAATGTATGCACTTCTACCTGCAATAATGGTTTTTTTTCCTCAGAAATTGTTGGCATATTGCTAATGCAGTCATTATTGACCTTCTTTATTTTTCGCTTGTGAGTTGTAAGCTCGAAGACGCTGCTGTTGTCTGGCATCGAATTTACATCTCTTATAAGTTGAAGTTCTTGAGGTTTAGGTCCAGTGGAGTTTATGCCTGTAAAAATACTTACCAAAAGGAGGATAATTTCGTTCTACGATATATACATGTCGTGAGATTGCTAGTCCAAATTTTTACATGGTTAGTCCATAATAAGATTGACTGTCCCTATCTGTTGGGATTTATTCATTCCAACGTTCCATTGCGTTCCTTCAGAAACCAAGTTACGTTGTTTACTTGCGCATGGCGGACAAATGTCGTACTAAGGAGTCCACGTGAGATGTGCCGTAATGGAAATATATATTTAAGTGACGTATTTTTGAAATTAAAGCTTAAATAATTAATATGTATTGTTAGTGTATTTTATTGTTCTTAATTCGTACATCTATTGCAAATCACAGTGATCCCCTTGTTGTTTTGTACTGTTGTGTTAGCAGTAAAGTATTATCGTTACCATTAGTGACTAGATTAATTTTTACTCAAGAATATCTTAACCCTTCTTATAATTATCAAATGTCAATATATTCGATATAAAAATCAAGAATCCTTAAGTTTACATAAGGTATTCTAAACATTCACAATTGCTCTAAATCTTTTCAATATCTTAGTAAGTTTATTGCCCAAGAATTGTCCATATTTCTTCTGAAATACAATATTTTTACTCCATTCTCCTTCGAAACATTAATCACAATCCACAAACGGACATCTTCCATAAAATTTTCGACAAGAATCGCCACCCCAATATATAGCGACTTAGTAATTTATAACAGGGGGTACAAGTTCGCCATTGACAAACAAACTGTCAAACTCAATGTAAACATACACACGGAATTGTATATTATACACGTGACTGAAACCTATAACGCAACTTTATGGGTCAATAATTTATGTACACATTTTCCAAATACAGGGAATGTAAAAGGTCTAATATGATAAATTGAAATACGTCAACTAGTTTGGCGGAGGTCGCGAACTAAGAGATGAATGTTTACGATTTATGGATGATTCCCGTGTATTTGGTTTTGTTTGCAGCATTTGGTTTTTGAAATACAGTTGCTTTACTAAATTTGATTGTAAATTTATATAGAAGTGCTCATATTTCCAAATTGGTTAAAGTTATTTATATTTAAATGAAAATTTATTTAGTATAAACAATCGCGAGTAACCAATTAATGCTGTACACTATTTCTTCCTTATTCAAATACTCAGGAACGTAATTCTTGAGTAAATCCGGATACTTGACATATAAAGTAAGACTTTTTTAATTGTTCAGTAAGTAAAAAAGTATTTAAAAACTCTTACCATCAAATTAGTATCAACATCAGTTATATATTTAGACAACCAACTCATCATTAGTAGACTTTGAATTGATTGATGATTGAAGGACATGTGAAACGAAATAGTGACAGTTTGTTGTAGAGGTTGTTTACTTCTTCTTTTTTATTTTGTCTTGGGATCTTACTCATACACCCAAGACTGTCCTTCCAGCATCACACGACTTTTTTTTTCAAATGAACTAATAAATCTTGCCAAGCGAAATACTGGTAGCAAGTGTATTGGAACAAGCTTTTCAATGTAAGAATAAATGTTTCCTATATCGGATGTAACTGCAAGTACTTTAAGCTTGAATCTCTGGCTAAACCGATCACTTGATATTACTGAACAATATTGTTAAGATTTAACCGGTCAAATGACATACAGTACGTGTCTAAAGACTCCCCTCTTGTTATCTTTTAAACGAATTGCAATAAAACGTTGAAACAATGAGACATGGTCATAAAATGTCTCATTCTATAATTTTGACAGATGGCGCTCATTTGAAATGTATTTGAAAGATCTATTCAAAATTTATGTTTTTTAAAATTTGTTTCATTTGTTAAAAAGAAACACCGTATTTCACGGGTAAGATAAGTACATCATTTAAACAGTATTTGGAATGAATTGGAAAGAATAGAAGCAACAGAAGAAATAATGTTTTTAATAAAATAAATGAACAATTGAATTAAACTTTTTAACAAAGCGAATAAAGAAAACAAATAAAATTGAGAAATAAATAATCCTGAACATATCACTGTGATTTTAAATTAAATGTTCAAAATGAGCACGCTCAACCTCTCCGCAATAGAACAACCAATTGCAAAACAATGATGAAATTATCCTACCCTTGAAATTCGGTGTTTTATTTTAACAAATGAAATATATTTAAAAAAATCTTGAATAGATATAGCCTACAGCGCCATCTGTTAAAATTTTAAAATAAGACATGATGATCAAGCTAGTATTTTTTGTATTTTTTAGGATATCTTGATTAATTATTAAAATTTTTCAACTAAAAGTTGACGTTCAAATTTCTTATTGTGGAGCTGAAATTGAATTGAGTGGCATAATTTATCTCTTGAGGATAATGAGTGGCTTCAAAACTTGATGATTTTTACACTGTTATGAGGTTTTTTTTTCAAATGGTATCGTGAATGTCAAGATAGCGGAAGACTAGTCTTGCTTTCTGATTTTCTTACATTTAATATGTATGTTACATATTTCGCATGCAACTGTTAATTATGTATAAGTACCCCAGACTTTAAATTTCACTTGTTCTGGATAATCTGAGGTAAGCTGAGGTTAGGTTAACCTCCAACATGTGGTAAATGTTCGTGTTGGAAAACAACACGAAAATTCAAGATCACTAGCAATGAACATTTCTATTATTAGTGGGTACTAATAATAAGCTTTAGAAATATTGAATAAACTAGGAACTACTTAAGAAGAAAAATATTTGCTAGACATCCTAAGACCGTTTATATGCCGTTCCCCAGGGCCGCCGCGTGGGTATTAGGTGCCCTTGTTCAAATTGAAATTTGGTGCCCCTGTCCCTTTATGGGGTTCTGTTGCACTCTTATAAAGTGCTGCAAATTATATATGAAATACTCTTTTATAGTATTCAAAATTTGACTTTCGAACTGAAAAGCCTTAAAATATTAAATAAAAACAAAATGATAAAACATTTTTTTAAGTAAAATATAAAAATTAGAATATATATTCAAATATTGATTCTCCTAGCTTTAGCAGCCTAAAATGCTCATATCAATTCCTTTATATTTAATTTATCCAAAATTTCGCTCTCTATGGATATAATTGACAAGTCCGATAATCTCTCCTGCGCCATGGTAGATCGCATGTAGTTTTTATAATCTAAATTTTGAAAAACTTTCCAGTTCTCCAGTAGCCACCGAAACTGGTAGGGTTAAAGAAAGCCGTAGAGCTATTGCAATATTTGGAAGTGTATCGGTAAGATTGTTTTCATAAATATAATTTAATACATCAATAGGTGACATGTTCTCTTTGGTAAAACAAATTTAATCCATCAATGTCCTTTCCATTAACATTTTTAGTAGCCGTTAATTTTTGTTCTAATTCTTTACAATGTTGTAAAATTTCATTGTCTCCAGTTTTCTAAATGAGGTATATACTGTACTACCTTCAAGTAATTGTAATGTTCTTTTAATTGACTGAATCTTTCAGTAATTGAAGAAATAACAGTCTCTAAAATTATATTGTAAAATTTAACCTTAAATTTTTGTCTTTTTGATGTTGATGGCCGCCACATTATTACATTATTACATTTTGAATGGCGGCTTTTGGTTGCCACATTTAGAAAATGTATGTATTATCATTGCAAAGAAATGGCAAACTAAACAACGACGTTGAGCCGCAACAGCTTCTCAGCACATAAAGAATAAATATATGTCGATACAAAACATTCCCAATTCCTGTTACATGCTATAAATTCTTAGATTTTTTAATACGTTCCGTGTGGTAGCGCGAACTCCACACGAAACGTGTTTTTATTGTTCGTATCGGCAATCAAATTTTGTTTTACATAAACGAAAACAACCCGCAGAAACGAAAACAAAAGTAAAACAAAATTAAAATATAAATTTAAAATAAAAATAAAATCCCATTTTATTGCTTAGAAAATATAAAACATGCAAAATTGCAAGCGTATAATTAACAACTTTTATTTAAGTAACATTAAATTAAAAAGCTATAAGTGCCATAAATTTTGGCGCCCCCCTTGCCCGCCGCCCTTATGCGGTGAACAATTTTGCCACACCCAAGCGGCCCTGCTGTTCCCCATTCCAAAACTAACATAAAAAGTATTATATTGAATTAATTGTATAGAAAATTCTTTCAGAACTGTCAAAACAGTGCTTACATTTACCTCGGGCGAAGTGTTTAAATACCACATTACCCTAAATTTTAAAAGGTGGCACGTATTGTTATAGATACAACAGGTGGCAATAAATATTCAAAGCCCATGTCATATAGGGATTGAATATTATTTTGGCTAACATCAACCAAGTGGGCTTTGGTATTAACAAAGATCTTCAAAGGAAAGTATATTGCTGTACTGGGTTCCGGGATAATACCAACGCTTTTAATAGAATATATTACGAGAGTTGGTACTGGAAAAAATTAAAATATATTTACCAATTCTCAGGACGATGCTGTAAGAATTTATACTATTTTCTAATTTTATAGAAGAACAATTATGTAGCAGAAATTCACAAGATTATATTTGCAAGTCATAACTAAATAATAAAATTTTATCTGTTTAAATTATTGGACATTTCTTTATAATAACGTTGTATATTAGCAAAAATTCTATTGTAAGTATTTGAATTGCTAGGAAGTGAACATTCTAGATACTTCACCGCTACATTCGCCACTATTTGTCGCGGTACAATCAATCAAAATTATATAACCTTACGTTTACACAACTAATTTCCTCAATGTAATTTTGGCAAACATGTTTCAGTCTAAGGATGATCTATTAAGTTAAACTAAGCTTCAATCCGCATATCAACTAGGACAGAGAATGTAATATGTGTATGTATATACGTATAGATATCTTCAGACATACATATACGGTCGGAAACGACATTTGTGCATCAAGTCATTTCAGTAAGTATCGTATTCATCAATTTCAGACTTCCCACTTTCGTAACTCCTTGATTAAACTTCGGAACGAACGTTGAGGGCATTTAGAATAACGTTAGCAGGCCCATTACCGTCACTAATTCTCTCCATTACCTTCTTCAGGACTCGCAACCTTCGGATAAATAGAATAACAGAATTTGCGGACAGAAACTGCAGGTATCACATCAACAGCAGACGAAGCTTTAATTTACTAGACAGGCATATTCGAATTGTTCAAGAGAAAATTACTCAAAATTGTCAGGTTCTGACCAAATAATTTTCTTATAATAAAATCAAGGCGGCAACGTTTGTGTGCATGTGTAAGTGCACTGATAGCATATTCATTAACCATTGGCATAAAATATTTACGAAGCGTAATTGTAATAATTAGTACTAATTATAATCATTGCTACAACAGTTATTCGGAGAGCTATGGAATTTTTTTTATCATTATTCACCTCTGGTATTATTTTAGCGTTTGCCTCGTGGCATTCGACAAGAAGTGAGGGAAGCAACATCAAAACCAATACTCAGAAAGCATGAAACAGAATATTGGGAAAATTAAAGATATATGTATATAATTTGTAATTATGTTAAGAAAGAATTGTTTAATAATACGGAAATACTAGTAATAATTTATAGCCAATCACAGTACAAATTCTTAACGTTCATAATTAACTGATAAAGGTAATACAGTAGAACACGATTATAGCGTCATCATCAGGACCGACCCTTTTGTTGACGTTATAACCGAGTGACGCTATTCACGAGATAGGCGGGTTTCGAACAAATGTAATTTAACAAATTTTTGCATAACTTTTTATACTCACCGCCTGTAAAGTGACATTTGGCGCATATCTAGCTCGACTAGGAAGGAATATTTCCCGGTCGAGGCGACTGTAAAAATTGAAAAAAACAGTGGCACTTTGGGACATTTAAAAAAAAAATCTAACGTGGTAGTAATAAAATTTAGTCTAAATTTTAGTTCCCTCCACTATTCTTCACTAAAAATTGGGAAAATAGGAGTAATAATTAAAGATTCTTCCAAAAAATTTGTGGCGCCAACTATTTGACGACAGTCGAACGCCATCTATTTGACCACCTCTTAACTCTTAAGCGACATTCATATTGGCTGTTCATAATAAATTGTAATTAAACCAAAAAACGCAATAAGTGTACTATAAAGTTATAAATATAAGAATAAATACCTCATGCTTGCCATGTGTAAAAATATAATAACTTAATTTTATGCAAAAGTGAGCTATAGATAAGTACCTACATGAAATACTGAAATTCATTAGGTAATCCATTTTAGGTTAGGTCTGATACTAATCACATTAACCGACAATATTTTTATTTCGGGAAGATCCACAACTGTTACAGATATTATTGTTAACATTTACTGTAACATTTTAACAATTGGAAAATGAAGTTCCTGCAGTGGCTTAGTTTGCAACTGATAATGTTTATGCAATATTTACAGATTCAGATTTATAAGTTGCAGTCACAGATGATGGTCCTGGTTGCACTAGTTTATTATAACTTGTAGTAGCAGAAAGTGGTCCTGGTTTCATTATTTTATCCGCAATCATTTTCCTACTATGCAGGGAGTTTTCTGCATAACCCCCGGCCACTGTTGAAGAACGCCAACCCTAATGTCTTTTAAGGGTCAACAAATCCCCTCCATTGTTTGCAAGAAGAGCAGCGGAACTTCTGCGGAAGCAGTGACCTGTATATTGACCAGTACTATCTAAGTGAAGGTATTGAGCAATTTTTGAAGGAATTTTTCCAATTGTGTTTGGACCCACTGGAGTATTAACACATTTTTTATTACGGTAAGTTAAAAAACCTAGTATTTACTGTGTTTCTTAATTCTTTATATTTAGAACCAATTTAATCCATGAAGGATCGATCACTGCAAAGTGACGGCATATATTATTCTTTGTTTCTGGTATAGTTACACATATCACATCTGCTTTGAAGTCGATATCATCAATGAACATTTTACATAATTCTTCCCGGCGGCATGCTCCAGCAATACCCATTATTAATACCACCTAAATGTAATATTTAATAATACATAAATAAACATGAAATAATTATGTATAATAATACCTTCATTAAAAGATACGAGGAAGCCGGAGCTTCTGCAACAAATATTTCAATGTGTTCAATCTCGAAAATTTTTGATTTCTTCGGAGACTGGCGTTCTGTTTCTCTTTTGCGAAAGGCGATTAGTTTTTCGAATTTTGATATATTGATATTGTTGTAAATAATTAAACACGACTTAAACATTCAATAGGTTGGCCACAATGACTTTTTGCTAGAAAAGCCTTGAAAATATGCCAATAAACAATTTTCAGTATAACTTCTAACATTTTTGTCTTTGCACCATTGTAAATTTTTTTTATAGACTACTTCATATTCATATTGTTAAATATTATTGTAAATAAAGATATGCTATTCTATATCGTCGTTTTGATTTTATTAGCAGCAAATTTTGTACCGTCGCATTTGCAGCTTCCCGAATCTCAGGAGTAGTACAAGAATTATCAGACATAGTTAGGCATTGTAGAAAAATTGTGGACTTGAAAAAGAAAACTGGCAAATTATTGCAAAAATATAAATGTCAAATGAAGCAATTGCTTCTATACTAGTTGTGTTTGCAATTGTTTCTAGTAAATAGAACTGTCATGTTACAAATACATATATGTGCATATATTTCTTTCAAAATAGTACTATTAATCTATGTATAGGCAAGCATAAAATTAAGTCATCAAGATTTGAATATTCTGAATAGGTACGTATACAGCATGTGTCAATTTTCATTAGCCATAGGCGATTAATCCATACAGTACGTGGCAACATAGTACCCCTTCTTTCCTTTGCAATGCCAGCACGACCGATGCACAAGTTAGCGTGGTTAGCAGTAACTATTCGACCACCGACTTGGGTGTTTGTAATGCGTTCAGAAATAATATTTACGAGTTGCAAGGATTTGTTTTTCTTTTTCCTTTCAGTAAATGCAGAGAATTATTAAGCTGCGTTCACGTTGCATGACACAAACAAAAGCGTAATTCTAATAAAATTAAAAATAAGGTAAATAAAAAAGGATTCTGAAAATAATAATAAACTACTAGATCAGCAGATCGCGGCGGCCATTTGATGTTTCCCGTTCCAGTAATAAGACGGCTTTTATTGCAGACTAGATCGCAACGTGTTCGCAGCTAAACATTGAATGTAAAATCTGGTGGAGAGAAGTGGGAAGATCGGAGAAAATCGTTGTGATGTCGATTGTTGCCGGGATTGGTGACGGACAGTAGGGGTGCCACGTAAACATTGAATCCCTATACCTAATGAAAATTGACACATACGGTATATGTACAGTATCAAGCAACTATATTTGAATGTTATACATTCAAATGATCATTTCCTGTTGCATTTATGTTTGCTCTGAATTTTAATGTATTAAAACTAAGACTCTTAATTTAATACTTGTCCAAAAAATATTGTTCAAACCACTTGCGTGAAGACATCTTCCACGCATTAGAGCAATTAAAAGCACTCGCTTCCTGCGGTTGCTCTTGCTTTCAATGTGCGCTCATGCGGGAAAATAGTCTACCCGCACTTGGTTCGTAAATAACTATTATTACCTATTTTTTTATTAACACACGCAAAACTGCACAAAAATCACATTATGAATTTCTTTGGTAGCGGTTTATGAATCGCATATTCATTCGAACTCTAAATTACATAGTACTACTGTATTGGTAGATGTTTTATGAATTCAAAGAAATGAGGTCATTGTTATTTCCTACGGAAATTCCCAGTAGTTATTGCCTACATATATATTTTAACTGACGATAAACACGAGGTTCACAAGAATTTGATGCCGTTATATGCAATGTTTTGTTAGGTTGTCTACTAGAGGTAATTCCGTGGACCAAGACGACAATAACGCTATACCCGAGTTGCCACTATAACCGATGACGTTATAAACAACATGTGCTGTATTTATGTTATCGAAGCGTGTCTATATAGGTAAGATGTATTAGGCAGGGCATATAGAAATAATGTGTTCTACAGTTTAGTAAGTATTGACTACAAACAGTTCTACATGACTTAAAGTAGGCAAACAGTCAAAGAACGTAACAGTCAACAACGAAATATATGTACATTAGGATCACATATGTATACTACTGGACACTCCATACAATTCTACCAAACTAACTTTTTATTTAAAGAATCTACTTGACTAAGAGTGTGGATACACAGTCAATTTTGATGAGGTCGCTATTTTGTATATGGAGAATAATTGAAATAAAAAAAAATTCTAGAAGCCTTACGTATCAACATTTTCTAAAACAATATTAACACAAAGAAGCAGTAAGTTTAGCAATATTTACAACCACTTAATTGGTCACACAAAATTGCGAGGGCGATTGAAAAAAAAATTCTGCATTTACCACGTATTACATAGTTTATTCTTTTCGTTTTTTTTTCTTGAAAGAAAAAGAATAGAAAAATGTTAAATTAAATTGATTTAATAGAGACTTTTACATGCACTGTATTTGTTATTTACAATATTTATAAAATATGTTTTTATTTTCTGTCAATGTATTTTAGTGAGAACAAATCTTTTTGTTTTATAATTTTAATTGTCAGTCCATTACTATACACAAATCTTAAACGTGCTCGTATCAACATCTGCACCTTAATATAAGTTTGTTAAGGAGATTTTGTGTCTCTTTTCTGTTGGTCTAAAGGTCATTTTGTATTTGTAATTTCACTACATATTATGCGGACATGAGGAAGGATAAAATAAAGATACGAAACGTCATGTGAGATAGAAAATAGGTGTTTATTAAAACCGAAGTTCTGTATGAAGTAAATACAACAACATAGGAAGATGTTTTCAAATATTAAGAAAATTTTAGAAGCAGTAGCTTATTGTCCTTCTTACAATCCAAGCATCTATTTATTTATACTAGTTAATTTAAAGAGATATAAGCTACATAAACAATAATAGACAAACAATAAAAACTGAATTTATATGTAAAATGTAAATGTCAGTTCACATTCGTATCATAACTACAAATATTTAAATGTATTTACACCAGCTTCTAGTACACTATTTCTTTGTTCTGAAGTATGTCATTGATGTCAAGTACATAATACCGCTAGGATAGCAAATAAATAGTTGACATAACATACATACGTATATTACATGAATACGTTCAAAGCAGACAAAACAACAACCCCATAGGGTAACTTTCAGAGGCAGCATATTTTTCAAAGGTATTTATTCATTCATTAACTACCGTAAAAGGAAGTGAACAAATATATCTATATGAACTCTGATAAAATTAGCTAATGTTTTGATGTGGAAATATATTTCAATCAAAAATTGTTTAATAAATCTGTCAGAAGAGGAATATATTTAATTTATTATTTTTTTTAAATTGTCCCTTAAGGCTGCCTTTGATAAGTTTCTGGTGGGAGAGAAATATGCCCAAAAAATCGCATTTTTAGTTTTTTGGACGTAATAACGCAAAACATGTAAAATCTTAAGAACGAAAAGATAAAAGGACTTAGACGGGTATATTACCTTGCAAATTAAGTACATACAGATAGAACCACCGGCCATCTGCCTATAGGGAATTGTATGCAGTACACATTTATATACGCCTACGTATATATCTACGTACCGGCAATAATAATTTGTGGCGTAAAAAGAAATAAATACACATCCGTCGATAAAGCATATTTAATCTTTAAATATGACACAGATATTGCCATTTCATTTCGTAGATATTTGTAAGAATCAATCATCGGCATAATGTTTCGTGTTGTAGAAATATTAGTAGTAGATTTGTAATGAAAACGAAGGTTTGAGATTCCAAAGAAGTAGTAACTAGTGATTCTGAATGTACCTAGTTAAATAAAATTAAATTGCAAATTACTAAACCAAGAGAAAATAAGAAAAATAATTCTAAAGAGGAAGCAACATGGAGAAATTAAAAAACGTTCAAAAAGTAATAATTGATGTCAAACAAAAAAAATTCTAGAGAAAATAAAATAGAATTCTAGAGGCTAATAAATATCTCTTTCAAACAAGCCTCCATTGTTTGCCTCACAGTCTGTTGTAAAATTCTCTACGTACATTAGAGAGAGTTACAGGTGAAATACTATTACAGAGTTGTGTAATTCGCATTCGTAAATCATCTAATGTGCGGGGTCTTTTATTCTGGTGTACATAAATGGTTTCATTCAAATATCCCCAAAGGAAAAAATCACATGGCGTTAAGTCAGGGGATCTAGGCGGCCAAGAAATATTACCTCTAGTGCTAATGGTATGTGGAAAATGCAATGAAAGACATTCTTGTACTATTCTGGCATTATGAGCTGGGCAGCCATCTTGCTGAAACCAAATATCATTAAAGTTTACAGCAAGGTCACGCACTGCAGGAACAATATGATTTTGCAGTAATTGTAAATATGACTGCGCATTTAATGTTCCGTTTAGGAAAAATGGCCCTATGATGTGATCCCCTAAGATTCCTGCCCAGACATTTAGTTTCTGTGGATATTGAGTGTTTGTTTTTCTGAGACCAGTAGCGAACGGCAGATGGATTATGGCGTTTGTGAAGGGAAAATGTTGATTCGTCAGTGAACAAAATATTTCGTGTAAAATTATCATCATTATCACATTTTTCTCTAATAGCCTCACAAAATTCGAGACGTCTAAACTGGTCATCTGGGAATATTTCTTGATTTTTTCTAACCTTATAACACTTATATTTCTTTTTGTGTAATATACGCCTAACTGTGGTTTTTGGAATACCTAATTGTTCAGAAATTTGGCGGCTAGAGCAGGGCTCACTTGATTCTACAAAGGCGCATACACTGACTTCCTTCTCTATTCTTTCCTCCGAAATAGGATGGAAATTACTCTGATAGCATTTCGAACATCCATTAATGCAGCCCGACTTTTCAAAACGATGTATGATATCTAGTATCGTCCGACGGCAGGGAACTGGACGATCAGGAAACGAAAAAACAAAACGACCAATCACTTCTTGCGTACCTCCTTGAGATGAGTAATACCATTTAATAATATTTATTTTTTCTTCTTTACTATAAACTAACGGCATAGTAAATACGTAAATGAATATCGGTAAAAAAACAGAAAAAAATACTGAGGTCTAAATAATTCTAAACCCTAAAGATGCAGACAGCAAGAATTTGCGTATTTTTGCAAGTTCGACCAACTATGAGTATACTCCACCGCAGTCAAGACACGACTGACGCGGTTGACTGTCGATCCCTAGCGTCGGCATAGACAACGCTTCTGATAAACGGTAGGACTAGATACATAGGTATATTGTACATATAAATGTGTACTGCATACAATTCCCTATAGGCAGATGGCCGGTGGTTCTATCGGTATATAAGCGATACGTAAATTGGAAGGTACTGCCAGCTCTTGAAAAATGGCTAAATTTAAGAAATACCTAGTTTAATTATATATAATATATATAGCTACTTCACAGAGTATATTTGGAAGGTAAAAATAGTAACACGGTACAACTAAATTGAAGATTCTAAAAACACCAAGAGGTTTGAAAAGTGTATCTGGTGTATTTTAACTTCCTGATTACGGATTAGGATATTATTATTTTTTGATCCAGGGCAGGATTTTTGTTTACCTACGTCGTTTAGAAGTTATAAATAAACCGGTGATGTAACTGATTGTATACAAATATCTAAATATGTTTTTCTACTCCCATACTTTAATTGTATTATTAGATATGGCGAACTTGTACTTTAATGATGTCCATTACGATACAGATTTTCATTATGATACATGTTTATATCCAATAGGAATACAGATTTTTCATTACGATACAAGTTTATATCCAATAAATATGCGACATTCGAATATTCAAACAATATTCAATATGGCGATTGCATATCTGACAGATATACAAATTAAATACATGTGACAGTTCTCTGCAATTTACAAGAAAGTACTTAAAATTTGTGCTTTTTTGAAAATATAAACGGTAAAAATGAGGGATAATGACAGTGAAATGTAATAATTGACTTCACCAGAAATTATGGAACAAGCCTTGGTAGCCACGAACAATTTATTACCAGCCAAATTCGCAAAAACGAACGGAAAATTTTACGCTCAATTTATGAAATGGATTGTTCAAAAAATATGTTTTATTATGGGGTCGTAGAAAAAATAGTGTATGCAACTCGCATTTAATGGCTATTAAGACACTCGTATTCATTACAACACTCGGCTTCGCCGCGTATTGTAATTCTCTTACTCGTGTCTTAATAGCTATCATTAAATGCTCATTGCATAATATACTATTGTAATATCATTAAAAATATTTCAATTTCAATGATCTCAGGTTTGTTGGAAAGGTATCACAGACTAAATTTTTCTAAAAATATGAAGTAGAAATTCTGCTACCATATGCCGCTTTAAAATTTCTTCGCCTAAATATATTTTCCTTTGAAATTTAGCATATATAGTTTCTTTTTGTATAGGGATTTATAATTTGGCACTTAGTTTTAGTCAACTAAATAAAAAATACAAATTTATTGTTTTTTATATGAAATACTCACAAATTCATTTAAGATCAGAAAAAATAAACAAAAACCTTTTTAAAAATGAGGTGTGGCCACCACACGACTTCCTTATACGTATGAAAGTGTTACTTCCGGTCCGAATTTTGAAATTTCATTTATACAAAAAATATTCCAAATCCAACTCTAAATACTTTTGTACTCTTCATAAATGTACATAGAATGCATAACTTACGACATATTTGTAAAAAATCGCTATTCGATAAGAGTAAAAGTGGTACTTCCGGTCTGAATTTTGAAAATTTTTTTATATAAAAGATATTGAAAATTATGTTTTAAATACTTTTATACTCGTAACGTACTTGTCTTAAAAGCATGACTTGCGAGATATTCGCATAAAACTGATTTTCGATAAGAGTAAAAGATCTACTTCCGGTTGGAATTTCAAAAAACTTTTTTAAGACAATTTGTTTCAAACTTAATTCTAAGTACATATGAATTCTTTATAAATTTGTTTAAACTTAGTAATTGACGAAATATTTGCAAATTTCGATTTTTTCATTGAAGTAAACTACTACTTCCGGTCTGCCGATTTTGCTCAAAATCTAATCAGTTCTCAAGAGGCAGATTATACACGTAAATACAAAATTTGGAATTGATATCTACAGCGGTTTGACCGCTATCGTGGTCACACACACACAGACACACAGACACAGACACACAGAGAGAGAGACACAGACATTTTTTAAAAACCACTTTTTTGGTATCAGGGGACCTCGAAACGTGGACATCTGCAAAAATCTCGAGATCGAAAATTTTCATCATCACAATACTTCCTTATACTACGTATAAGAAAGTAAAAAAGAGACAATACAGTTTGCAAGTTTTTCCTTTTGAGCAACGGCTGTAAGATTCTTCCACTTCTTCCTGTTTAATACTCCAGCAGTATTCAGCGAGCATTGAAATTAAACGTGTCCCTTTGTACCTCGTTTCCATGTTGTACATTACCTGGTAAAATTTTTCACCATGTTCGTCAGAAACTTCACCAAGAATCTCAGGAAAAAGTCTATATTTTTATGAAGCATATGAATTTTTAGTAACATTAGAATGTTTAATTCATGAAAAGCAGTTAATCATATCTTTTAAGATTTCTCTGTAATTTTCTACTTTGTAACACCCAAAAAGTTCTGAATAGTGATTTGATGCACATTCATGCTTTTGATTCCTTTCTAGTCATTTAACTTTCTTATACATAGTATAAGGAAGTATTGTGATGAAAATTTTCGACCTCGAGATTTTTGCAGATGTCTACGCTTTGATGTCCCCTGATACCAAAAAAGTGTTTTTTAAAAAATGTCTCTCTCTCTCTCTCTCTCTCTCTCTCCCTCTCTGTATGTGTGTGTGACCACGATAGCGGCCAAACCGCTGTCGATATCAATTCCAAATTTTGTATTTACGTGTACAATCTCCCTGTTGAGATCTGGTTAGTTTTTCAGTAAAATCGGTAGACCGGAAGTAGCAGTATACTTCAGTGCAAAAATCTAATTTTACCAATATTTTGTCAACTACTAAGTTTAAACAAATTTATAAAGAATTCATATGTACTTAAAATTAAAATTGAGAATAATTTTATTTAAAAAGTTTTTCGTAATTCCTACCGGAAGTAGGTCATTTACTCCTATCGAAAGCCAGTTTTTTGCAAATATTTCGCAAGTCATGCTTTTTAGACAGGTACGTTACGGGTATAAAAGTATTTAGAACTTAATTTTCAACACTTTTTCTATAAAAAGAAAATTACACAGGACAGGAAGTACCACTTTTACTCTTACCGAATACTGATTTTTTGCAAATATGTTGTAAATTATGCATTCTATATATATTTATCAAGGTTACAAAAGTATTTAGATTTGGATTTGTAATATTTTTTGTATACATGAAATTTAAAAATTCGGACCGGAAGTAAAATTTTACTCTTAGCGAGTAGCACTTTTTTTCGAATATCCCTCAAAGTATGCATTATATAGCGATTTATTAAGAGAATGAAAGTACTCAGAAAAGGATTTTGAATAATTTTTGTATAAAAAAATTCTTAAAATTGTATAGTTTGAAACGCTCATACGTATAAGACAGTCGTGTGGTGGCCACACTTAATTTTTTACTTTCTTTCGCTGTAGCTATCAACAACTTTTGTATTTATGAGTATAATATACCTCTTGAGATCTGATTGGATTTTCAGTAAAATCGGCAGACCGGAAGTAGTAGTTTACTTAAGTGAAAAAATTAAATGTTGCCAATATTTCGTCAACTCCTACGTTTAAACAAATTTATAAGGAATGTATATGTACTCAAAATTAAATTTGCGAAGAATTTTATTTTCAAAGTTTTTTGAAATTCCTACCGGAAGTAGGTCTTTTACTCTAATCGAAAATCAATTTTTTTCGAATATTTGGCGAGCCATGCTTTTTAGGCAGGTACATTATGAGTATGAGTACTCAGTACTTAATTTTTAATAACTTTTGTATAAGAATATATTCAAAATTCGGAGCGGAAGTAACACTTTTACTCTTAGCGAGTAGCACTTTTTTCGACTATCTTGCAAAGTATGCGGTCTACAGGGATTTATTAAGAGAAAAGAAGTACTTATAACAGGTCTTTAATAACTTATAATTTGAAACGCTCATACGTATTTTCCTCGAATGTAATGCCTTTCATTAATGCACGAATGTTTGGTCCAATTAAAATACTTGAAATGTAAACAATGCTCTTGAATTATACTACATTATAATTCAAAAATATTTTGTGGTAGTTTAATAGGATATAATAATATATATATATAAAATAATAATATATGTAATTCATTAATTGTGGTACCCTAGATATACCCCTGTCACATAACCATTATGAACAGCAGGAGGCTAAGTATGTTTCCCTGCCTTACTCCTCTAGAAGTTATAAATTCTTGAAACACATTCTCTATATTGTCATATAGACCCCGCACGACCTCCATAAACTTTGCGATTATCCCTCTCTTGAGCAATGAGTCTTAGATGCATTCCCTGCCCAGGCTGGCTTTTCTAGTTCTGTACAGCAAAGATGTAGTTGCTGTTGGGTTCTTATTATTTTTTTATCTATTTGGCGAATTACAAAGATACAATCCTGTGTAGACCTACCTTCTCTGAAACTCTCCTATGTGCCCCCCCCCCCCCCATTGCAGCTTCTACCCTAGGCCTTAGATTTTCTATGATAATTCTGTCGTATATCTTATGATACGCATGAGAGGGGCAGTCCACGATATTTGTTACAGTTGTGAAGTTCTCTCTGGGACTAGGACTGCCGTTCTCCAGTCTTTCGTAATCATGTTATATTTCCATGCTATAAGTCTAATTCTGTATAATAATTCAGTACCATCGTCCCCCATGTATCATTTTCGGTATTATTTCATCGATGCCGGGTGCTATCCCTGCCTACAACTATTCCACGGCTTTCGTTACTTCCTAATTTTTAACGTTTTCTTCTAGCTTGTTTCATGTTCCTGAGAGCGGGGGCTTAGCACTACTATCAATTCCTCTACCTTGAGTAACTGTGTAGAATATTCTCACCACCTCAACTCTGCCTCGATGATAACTATACCATCTTTGATTTTAAAATTTCTTATGAGGATCTTATTCATCTCTTTTTCATTTTTTATGGTGCGATATGCATTGCTCTTGAAGTAGCTTTGCATTCTCCTTTTCCAAACACTTTCCATTCCCTAGTTTTGCTTCTTTAATTATCGTTTAAATTTTGCCTCTCTGTTGCCTGTATTGTTCGTAAGCATCAGTGCATTTGTTTGACAAGTACTTTTACCATAGCTGCTTCTTTTTCCTAATTAAAGTGTTTCATTTTCTCATACCATCAAGCACTTTGTTTTTTCTTGTTTTTGTTTTTAAGAACTCCACACATTTCTTCTACAGCTGCATTGTTGATTATTTGCTAAATTCTCCCAATGTAGTTCCAGTTTCATACTATCCATTGCTTTTTGGAGTGTAAACTTCTTTGGGCGCGTTGCGTTGATTGTGGGCACTGAACAAGACTGAGCCGTCACGCTCGGCTTTGTAACGCTCGTTCGGGTGAAGTCGGCTCGAGTCGACTAAGGGAACGAGAAATATAGCATATAGAGGTATTTAATTTCAATTAAATTGAAATTTAAATGAATAAATAAATTCATGTCCCCGAGCAGATTCGCTCCCGAGCCGCACGGGTGAGAAGCAGGCACGTTAGCATCAGACCAGCGCGGGACTCGTAAGCGAGTATTCATATTGTCTATTTATATATATATATATATATATATATGCATGCGTCCGAACCGACTCAGAAGCGTATAGGAAAATCTCTCCTTCGAGAAACCCTTTAAAGTTGTCCGTACACCCACGCGATTATATATCGCGGCCGCTGCCATAGCAACGGCCGCGAAATTGTATTTTGCGGACTGTGTTGCGTTCGCTAATTGGTAACTTCGCGGACGGTTAACCAAAAAATTTGTTGTGTGTGTATGAGACATTATCTCTATAACAATAATATAATATAATATTTCGCGCTCAGATAAGTTTAGCATTTTTATTAAAATGATATGGATGACTCGGAAACTGATCGTATATTCCGTGTGGTAAATAACGTCCACACGCATTTACTATAATTTGTATATCAATGCAAAACAGAAACGTTGAGAATAGAGCATTGCTTTAATTGCTCATTATATACGAATTTATAAGCATTTAATTCTTTTCTGTTACACAGGATGGATGAAGAAAATCAAACCGATGGCGAATTAAAACGAAAAAGGGAATTGTCTAATGCGCGCGTGAAGAAATATCGTCAAAAGAAGCACTCTAAATCTCAGCATCTGAATTCGTCGATGCAAGATGACCCTAATGTTTATATAGAACGAAAAAAAAAGTTGGATTTCGTATTATTAACCTCGCCTTGATGAAGTTTTCACTTCTGTCGTGTGGTTTTAAGCACACCCATTTTCTTGTTTATTTTCTGTGTTATTCTCTCAACATAGATTTTTCTTATCCCATCTTCCTCTAGACTATAAAGCTTATTACTTTTAGCTCATACATACTAATTCCTTACATTTCGTCAAGTATTTTAATTCATTCAGCTTTTTTAAGTATGCAATTCTGGTCAATACCATCCAATGGTCGCTCCTATACCTCAAAATCATTTTTGATTCGTATGTCATTGTTACAAGTTCAAAATCAAAAGAAAAAAGAAATTCATACAAAGAACAGAGTAAGCGAGTTAAATACTTGGTAAAAGAAGCTAAACATAATATTTTAATTACAAATAAGTTCATAATACATATCTCAATCAAAAAACCAAATCAAATATTATTTTAATTAACAAAACTTCTCGCTGTTTTTTAACCACATCCCACATGGATGCACAAAAACTATTTTGCGTTAATATCTGTTTATATGCATTCCTAACGTCAGTATCTATATTACAATTTTTAATGTATTTAATGAGATAATTTTTGGTTTTTATAAGTTTTATTGTTAGTTCATTTAGGTGTAGAGGTCATAACAATATGAATGAGGGCAGTTAATTTATTTTCTAATAGTAAAATATATTTTCTATATCGTTACTTATTATGTGTTATCAACTAGTAAAATAAATGTGCGAAAACTAAAATCATTCTGAAGATATAAAAAGTCATGTTATCCGAGCAATTACGAAAGGAACAAGTTACATACGAACATCGCCAGTCACGTGAAGGTTAAATTCAATGCCGAAAACATGTGCATACATGAAATACTTCCTTCTATGGAGTCGTACAATAAAAATAAAGATTTCTTCTTGAAATGGCGATGGCGTCACGGCTTTAAATTGGGCATTTTCAGAAGCTGCTATTCTCAGAAAGTGCATGTAATTTTACACACATCGATGGTGCTTCCGTTTAGTACCATTAGTGTCCTTGCTGAACTCATCGTTACTTTAAACGTAACTCAAGCAACTACACACACTCGGTAGTGTTATATTTCTAGCTCCGGTGCCAGTACCTTGAAGTTGTAAATTGTTATTGGAAGTGGTCTTTCGTTTTCAATAAATAGGTATATTATCGTGGCACTATTAGCTATTTTTCTAAAATATACGGCTTGTATTTTTACGGTTTTCATATTTGTCAAGAAATTAGAACTGCAGAATTTGAATTTAATACCTAGCAGTTATCACCAATGATATAGTTCCCGAGAAAATGATAGCACATATTATGTTGTTATGTATACAAATATTGCATTCTTTGGAGATATTCGAAAGAAAGTGCCTCTCGTTAGGTAACGAATTTTGAATTTTTTCTATACAAAAGGTAATTAAAATTAAGTGCTAAATACTTTTATACTCGTAACGAACCTGTCTAAAACGCATGATTTTCGATAAGGTAAGTAAAAGACTTATTTCAGGTAGGAATTTCGAAAAACTTTTTTAATAAAATTCTTCTCAAATTAAATTTTGAGTACATGTAAATTCTCAACAAAATTGTTTAAACTTAGTAGTTGACAAAATATTGGTAAAACTCAATTTTTTCACTAAAGTAAACTACTACTTTCGGTCTGTCGATTTTACTCGTAAATACAAAATTTGGAATTGATACCTATAGCGGGTTGACCGTACGGTATATAATTGCATAACAAGTGGGTGGTGATGTATAAAATACAAAATACGTTATTATTTGTTCATTTTGTAGTTCAAGTCGAGTAAAGGAGTATACTAGCAATACTTTCTCAAGGTTCTCTTCTGTAAGAATTCTTCTCTTTGAATGAAGTACATCCATGCAGATAGAAAACGTCCTTTCTAGATCGCAACTGGTTATAGGTGCATACTGGAAATATTCTTTTAATTCAGCGAATTTAGCAGCTATATTTTGTCATTGTCCCCATACACAATTGCCGCAATATTATTAAAACTGGATTTCTATTAAAAACTACGTCTAAGTTTGGCCGAAAGCCACATCCGAAGTCACTGGGAATATTTATGAAATTATTAATTGCCACATCTAATGTGGTTAATCCATCTTTTAATTTAAGAATTCGATTTTCAAAATATGTGATTAGTTTAAGCAAATTTCCAAAGTGTTCCTGAAGGAATAACAACTGATTTTTTAAATTTGGGATTTGTGTTAGTTCCTTGCACTCAGAAATACTTCGAGAATCGTTATTTAAAAATGCAACGAAATTTTGTAAACTATGGAAATTCTCTGCATAAAAACTAGTAGCTGCTAACCATGTTCCCCATCTAGTTATTACTGGCGAGAGACGTAGTGACAAAGATGGAAGTTTTTCACTGTAAAGAGCTACTCTCAATGGTGCTTTTCTGAAAACGTTTAAAAGCGGATCCAAGTCTTATCAATTTCCGGATAGGTGTCTCTGATATATTCACATATTCTGTGGAGGGTATGTGCTACACAAATAATATGCAGCATATAAGGATATGTTTCCTTTAATAGTCTGCCCAAATAAAAGTATTTTTTCCTTGTACCCGTCGTCCGAATGAAGCATTTTGTGCAAATTCTCGTCAATAGTTTTAGCAACTTGTTCCGCATCAACTGTTATATGGAGTAGTTGGATGTAGTACACCAGCTACAACATTTACCACACAGCGTCCTAATATATCGACAGCTTCGTCGGCATCTATCCATAGGTACTGATTTGAAAAATGTCTTCTAACGCATTTTACTGCTTTCGTGAAGCACTTAGAAACATATTTGCGTAAGGTGGATTCATCAGGTACACATCGACCAGTATATTTTTGGAGAAATGTTTTCAAAGTGTGATTGTCAAGTTTATTTAATGGGATATTAGCCGCCATTAAAGTTTCACAGAGTTCTTCGTTAAAATTATCAGCTTCAAACGGGTCCAATTTTTGTGTATGTTTTACCGAAGCTAAGTGACGTACGTGCTATTTTTTGGCATTCTGTAACGATATTTTACAGACTTTGCAATAAATTTCAGAATCACTGACAATGGAGGACATGCAATCAGTATGACCCTTAATTCAATTCGCCATTGTTTCACGATACCATTCTCGACGTTCTTCCATATCATGTTCAAGACCTAAATAAATGATAACTGAAAATGTATGCGTATGTTATTGAAACTTAACGAAATCCAGTGCACACTTACGTCAAGATAATTGGCAGAAGAATATTCAGTGAAACGGTATTAAACAGGAACTATTACAAAAATGACGAAGTAGAATTAGCAGTCAAAACAATGAAAAAACGAAACTAACTGCCCGTACTTTATTTATCTTACGAAATATAAGGTAAATAGAATAAATTTTGAAAACTCCTCACCCTTCTACTTACGCCGATGAAGAAAGGAGTTTACGAGTAAAATCACTTTTTTTACTGTCGTTTTCTCGACAACAACATATGTTGCAGTTCACCATATGAATAGTGCTATTCAGTAACTGCGTGATGTTATACATTATTTCTTTTGTCCGTCCTAATTTCGGCCCGGTACATCCGGTCTATAGTTATCAGGTTCCAACCAAAACGCATTTACACGTTCAGTATTGGATAGCACAAATTGTACAAGTCACGATCGGCGCGATCTGGTGGACTAGACGTAAAATTTAGTTTCTATAGATATGTTGTTTACTTTTGCACGAAGATGTATGTACGGTGCATTTCATATATTTTTAAATTTATTGTCCTGTAGTCTAAAGTTTTGTCCATTAATTAAGTTGCACACGTCACGAGTCAAAAGGATTGCATTTGTAGAAAACAAGCAAGGTTTTGTTCATAGCCGTGAGCGTGTTCATTATAAATGATAGATATAACCATCATAACGTAAATACGCATAAATCACAAAAATATTTCTCGTTATTTTCAAGTATTAAACTGAAAAAGAAGAAAGTGTGTATTTTTCCAGGAAGTAGGCAATGCAAGTTTCAGGATAATGTCCCTGTCATAAAATCTCCTCACGCGAAATACATTTTCTCCAAAGTGGATAGCTATACAAAAGCGCCTTTAAAATTTGTAATTTATGGTCTGTTTTCCTTTCCAACCTGAAGATTTCCTTGTCTTAAAATATTCATCTTAGATGAACGTTGTACATTAATTAGTATATTATACTTTGTCAAATTCAAAGCAAACTTTTCGCTAAACATTTATTACATAGTAAACAATATGGTAATTATGTTCTTTATTTGAGTTTTAAACAGATGCTATTTCGGGATTATTTTATACACATAATCGTGGCGAGTTGCCTTTTCTTTTTAATTGGTGTTTTTTTTTGTTTTTAAATAGGAACACTTGAAAGAACTTAAATATAAATAAAATAAATAAAATTGAGGAACATTCTCGCTGGAACTCTTATTATCAGTATTATATAGTGTGCTCATAAAGTCTCTATCCATTTAACTGAAAACGGACTATAGTAGCAAATGAAGCTTTATTAATGGGATAAGAACAATGTTAACAAATAAGCAATAACATTACTAACGTAATTCGAAATGACCGCCCTCCATTTAGAAGAATTTTCTCACCCCTCTAGAGTGGACCGAAACAGATGCTGCAGGTTATCTGGTGCAATTTCTTCTACCGCTGCTATGAAAAGAAAACGGATGGTCTTCCCGAATGTGACTCATTATTAACGCTTCCTGTACGTCGAAATTTATTGACAAGTCGTCGAAAATTGGCTCGTGTGGGCCCTCGTTTTCTAAACTTCCTTGTAAACTTTCCGCGACATTCTTCATAAGTTAGCCCTCGCAATCAGGCACTCACTACGTCTATTTTCTCTTGTAAAGTTAACATTTTAAATACCTGCATCCGAAAAGATATATAACTACGTTTTCCATCAAATGGATCGAGACTTAATGGGCACACTGTACAGTTCAAGTTCGATGGTCTCCAAATGTTTCCATCAGTAAGATGCGATTTGCGATTTTGCCTTTATCATATCTATTATTGAAAATAAGTGTATTTTTTAATTTAGAAAACAGGAAAAATACACAAGGGACAATATCTGGAGAATAGGGTGGATGCGGCAACACAACAGTGTTGTGTTTTGCCAAAAACTCTTGGATAACCAAAGCGGTATGTGTCGGTGCATTGTCGTAGTACAAAATCCGCGAATTGTTTCTACAAAGTTCGGGTCTTCTTTTTTCGGATTGAGTCACGCAAATTGCGCAAAACTTGTAAGTAATACTCCTTGTCTAGTGTACGGCCGTTCGGTAAAAATGTATGATGAAGTATTCCATCGTAGTGGAAGAAGATTGTTAAAAGGACTTTCACATTTTATCGGATTTGAAGTGCTTTCTTAGGCCTAGGCTTTTCAGAAAACTTCCTCTGAGATAATTGAGCTTTTGTTTCAACATCATAGCCATACACCCACGTTTCGTCACCAGTTATAACGCGGTTAAGCCAGTTTGGATCCTCAGTGATGTCACTAAGTATATGATTAGCGATGCTCTTTTTGTTGAAAATTCAGCAGTTTAGGGACAAATTTCATGTTCAGAACATTAGTAGAAATGGCTTCACCCCCATATGAAATTCCTATTTCTTCAGTAACCTCCCTAATAATAATTTTTCTATTAGCAAGTACAAGCGTTTTAACTTTTTCCACATTTTCATTAGGCACTGGTGGAACGTGCGAGCACACTCACACATCTCGCCATCTTCAATGTCATCTCGACCTTCCTTAAAGCATGTGTACCATTCATAATAATATATTAAAATACCAATTTCATAAGGCACGATTTTTGCGCACGCGTACAAGTTTAGTGAACGAGCCGCTAGGCGGGTTTCCTAAAGAACAAGCGCCCAAAATGTGTTATGAAACGTGTATTTCATACTATTTTTTCTATTTCGGTTACTAAAAGTTCAAAAAAGCTTAGAATGAGAAATATGTTTTGTTCGAACATGAACATGAACATCAAGTTGGTTACTCTGATTTTTAAGTAAAACATTCTAAATATTTGAATATCGGCGGTGTTATATGTCATTTTATTTAAAGTTTATTCTGATTTATGCAATAAATTATTTCAAATTATCAACAAAATGGACGAAATAAATAATCCAGAGATTCGCAAAATAGCAGAAGACATTTTACAAAACCTTTTGCCAACAAAGTCTCGACATATTTATGAAAAGCAATACCAGCTCTTTTTAAGTTTGTGTAAAGAAAATAATATTGCGAATATTACGGAAAATGTAGTAATTGCTTATTTTGATAAAGAAAGCAAGATAAAAAAAAGGCATCGTCCTTATGGTCTACATATTCAATGTTACGATGTTGTTTAAATATTTATAAAAGTATAGATATCTCAAAATTTTCTAGGCTTCTTGCATTTTTAAAAAGAATATCTGAAGGCTACGAGCCTAAGAATCCAAGATTTTAGAAATATACCATATTAACCAGATTATAATAGAAGCTAATGATAAAACATACTTAGCAATGAAAGTAAATAATAAGACATCATTGTAGTTGTATTTTACTAATTTTCTACTTTATTTTGTTATAATAGACATATTAATATTCGGTTAGATTATCCTTATAATGGGCTATAATGGAGCTTGTCGTCGTGAAGAAATAATGAACATGACTTTACATGATATACAGTTTAAAAATGATGTCATAATGGTTGCAGTGCCAAAAACTAAAACTTATGTTCCAAGACAATTTATTATAACACAAAGGTTATGGATTTAATTGGTTAAAAAATATTATTCACTTCGTCCCAGCCATGTTACACATAAACGCTTCTTCCTGCAATATAGAAATGGATCTTCGATGAGTTGTCCGATTGGTATTAATACCATAGAAAAAATACCAAAAAATATTATTACTTACTTAAATTTAACTAATCCTGAGCTCTTCACTAGACATAATAACTAACAATAATAACAATTAAGCGCCATGGATGATGGAAATCCTCAGCAGTGGCCGAAGGTTACATTGATAATTCCACCAAGAAAAATGGTGAGTTTGCTCAAATACTGTCTAGTGTACTTAATACATGCACTAAAATCATTCGTAATCCATCGACTTCTGATACAATTGGCAGTGATGTGTCGGTCAATATAAATCAACAGGAATTGACACAAAACATAGTGTGTTCCCAAAATCTGCCTGGAATCTCCATTAATGCACACGAATCTTCTAGTGTTACAGTAAACGTTTATAACAGTTGTGCTATTCAACATGGGAAGTAAATTTCAATAGAAGCATCAGAAAACTTATCATCCCACTTATATTGTTAATTAGCGTAAATAAAATGTTCGTAAGCATGTTTTTTATTCTTTGTACAACTTCTTGCACATATTTGTTGATTAAGGACTTATATTTTGACATTTAAATATGATTTGGTTCCATTTTTTTTTGTTACCAACCTCAAACAACATAAAATTAGCGTGCGATAAAGTACTACTTTATGCAACCTAAACGGGTGTCGTAAAGTGAAATTTATAGCACCGAAATATAAAATAGTTATTTAAGATACAAGTGTAAAAAGTCATTCTTTAGTGCACGAGCGACGTAGTTAAAAACACGAGCGTAGCGAGTGTTTTTAAAGTCGTGAGTGCACTAAAGAGACTTTTTACACGTGTATTTTACAACGTTTTATCTACGATCATGCCAATTTTGGTCAGAAATAGTCAATTTTTATGAATACTTGTAGTATATCGATCTTTTAATAAATGTCACTTTGACGGGTATCGTATTATTCAAGTACTCCTATGCTATCATGTAGACTGTCATGTTGGATGTTATTCTGTCACTCTATTACCTGCTATTACTAAGGAAACAACGGTATCAACAAACTTCATTAGTATGTCATTGTTGCTTCTGAAATTATTAATTTAATCTGTTAAATATAAAGTATAAAATGATTGATAATGATCATAGTGATACAATTGTAGAGATCGCACAAACGGCTACAGCGAGTCTAATACCAGAAAAATCAAGAAAACAGTATGAATTGGTATATAAACGATTCAACGCCTGGTGTATTTCAATGAAAGTGGAGAATCTTACGGAAAATGTGTTCCTTGCTTATTTTTCAAAAAGGGCTAAGGATATAAAGCCATCAAGTCTATGGTCGGAATATTCCATGGTGAAATCCCTCCTATTAGCCGAAAAAGACATCGATCTTAAGCAGTTTTCGAAGTTAACCGCTTATATGAAGCGCCAATCTGTAGGATATCGTCCCAAGAAATCCAAAGTATTCAGTAAAAATGATATATTCAAATTTATAAATGACGCACCTGATAATAGATTTTTAGTGATGAAGGTATTTTAATGCAACATTTTCTTTGAGTGGTCAGTGACTAAAATTAGACACTTTTTAATTTTAGGTTGTAGCACTTTTTGGTATTGCGGGTGCTTGTAGAAGAGATGAGTTTCATAAAATGAGCATAGATGATGTGGAAGATGTTGGTAATATGTTGATAGTCAAAATTCCAACATCTAAAACCAATAAGCCTCGATGTTTTATTATTGGCACTGAAACGAGAGATATGAAAAATATGGTTGAAATATACAGAAAATACGTCAGCCTAAGATCACCAGCAACAGCACATAATCGACTGTTTGTCAGTTACAATAATGGAAAGTGTTCTGTTCAGCCTATAGGTATTAATACTTTTGGAAAAATACCAAGCCAAATAGCTAGTTATCTGAAGTTGCTTAATCCGCACGAGTATACTGGCCATAGTTTTAGACGGTCATCTACCACCATACTTGCAGATGCAGGAGCAGATGTTCTAGAATTAAAAAGACATGGTGGTTGGAAGTCATCAACGGTGGCAGAATCTTACGTGGAAGAATCCGTTCAACATAAGGTCGCGATATCAAATCAAATTTTGGGCAGAGGTCCAGCTGAGACGGTGGCAGCATCTTACGTGGAAGAATCCGTTCAACACGAGGTCGCGATATCAAATCAAATTTTGGGTAGAGGTGCAGCTGAAGAAGCAAACTCAAGCAATGCTACTACCGATATACTTCCTTCTACATCAAGAAGTCCCGAGATTCCTCAAATTCTTATTAAAAATTGTACTAATTGTAAAGTAAATGTACATATTTACAGAAATGAATAAAATATCTTACTGATATTTTTCTTATTATTCTATTAGTTAAAATTGTGCAATAAAACCCGTGCAATAAAAACTTTTATTGCACGGGTTCAATAAATGCTAACTTTTTACCCTAAAAATCATGCAAAAAGCTATCACTTTTTACATGATCGTAGATAAACTTATTTTTAACACTTTAAACTCTTCGCTGCACTTAATTCCGTTTTCAAAAAAAAATTTCAGACAAATTCTTTGTTCCGAAATTTCGCCACACAAACAATTAGCCGAACACACTGAACAACGCTCGCTTATTCGCTCGACAAACACAAACTAAACGTCGCATTTCTGACAAATAAGTGACGTATCTGTCACTAACAGTGCTGTCAATGCAGAGAAAATAAATCAATTCGTTAGATAAAAATACAGAGCGCGAAACTTTAAATTTCTCGTTTCAATCTGATCATACCTCGTACAATTTTTTTGTACAGGAATGTACAGTTCTGTGCAATAAACTGGCGTACACTTAATATATCATTATGTAAATATGACTTTAATTTTCAATTTGTCATATAGCGTCAAATTGAATTTGTCATACTTAACTGACAGACTGACAGATACAGACATTCTATATGCCCGCATATTTAAATTTGATAAGTAAGGCTCATATTATAGCGAAAATTGAAGATAACTGGTCAAGTACAGCAATTTGCCATAAATACATCAACTCTGTTAAAGATTAAGAAACGCTGGGAGGAGGAAAGAACATTATATAGAAGAGGTGGTTCTGCTCGTCTCCGAATATCAAGCACGAAGAAGATGCGGTTGTTTTACGATATTTAAAGGAAAATGCTTTTAATACAGTTAGAAGTGCTGAAATTGCAGTAAATTTTCCTAGCTCACGATCCAGAGCTGGTCAAAGAATCCATGAATTGGACTTGAAAAGTTCTATGCCGGTTAGAAAATTACAATTAACAGAAGAACACAAACAATACGCACAGTGGTCGTATACGTGTGTATAGACCGCCGAATGCACGATTTAATCAACAATATGTAATATCCAGTACGAAAGAGTGGACGTTTCAGCGACAATGCTTGGTGCTTGGTGCAGAGCTAGGAGTTTGCTTCAAAATAGACGGGCGTTAAATACTGAAAACTATATCCGTATTCTAGAAAACGTAATGCTACCTTCTTTTCGACAATTATATCCCGAAAATTTTATTTATCAACATGACAATTGTCTTGTGCACACGGCTAATATTGCTAGAACATGGCTTGGTAATAATGACGCGGCACACTAACAGCCCAGATCTGAACCCTATTGAGAATATATGGCGTTTATAACTAAGAAAATATATATCCAAAATATAAATTTTCTAAACGTGAATCATTTTTGGGATACAATAGAAAATGCGTGGGAATAATTAGCGACAGATGAAAATAACGTGTGGCAATTAATTAATTCAATACCCCATCTTTAAATAAAGTCATTGAAGGAAATGGCAGTATGACTAAATATTTTTTTTGTTTTGTTTTTATATTTACTTTTATTTGTATTTTATTTTTCGTGTTGAATATTAAACAATTATAACCTTTCAAATACAGGAATAAAGGAATAAGCGTTACGTCATCAGTGGACAGACTATATGGAAGAATTCTCAAAGCTAGAATAGAGAAAGAAACGAGAGAGATAGAAGAACAAAGCGGCTTTAGATCGGGAAGGTCAATCTATTTACGATAAGAAACCTCGCAGAGAAAAAACTAAATAAAGGAAGAGAACGCATGTTCCGCTTCAAAAGCTATGGGTTACTATGGAACAAGCGGGCATAAATAAATTAAAGATACATAAAGGCAGTGAAAACCCTGTACAAAGACAGTCAAGCCGTCGTAGAAGTGGGAGCCTAATTCTCATCGCCATTCACACCATCAGAGGGAGTAAAGCAAGGATGCTGTCTGTCCCCCACCCTTTTTAAAATTTACCTGGACGCGGCCTTAAAACACTGGACCAAGAAATGTAGCCCCATGGGAACACATACGGTACTATTTGCAGATGACCAAATAGTAGTAGCGGAGGATCAACAGGTTATGACATACATGTTGAACAAGCTCATAGAAGAATATACTAAGTGGGGTCTGCAGTTAAACATGGAGAAAACCCAGTATATGCTCATAGGATGGAAAGCAGGGGATATAGAGTTAGACAGCGGAACAATAAAAAATGTAAGGCAGTATGAATACCTGGAGGTCACAATAGACGAGGACGGAAGGGACGACAAGGACATAATGAATAAAATAGGCAGAGCAAAGAATATGACGAAAGCATTACATCCTACTCTGTGGAACAAGAACCTGACAAAAAAGACAAAAACGAACATATTTAAAGCAATCATTGAACCAGTTATGACATATGGGTCAGAGATATGGGTGATAGAGAAAAGAATGAATCAAAGGTTGCTTTCGGCGGAAATGACATATTCGAGAAGATGCTGCAGAGTAACTTTATACGACCATGTCAGAAATGTGAACATCAGAGATAGAATGGGGGTGAAGGAGACTATTATAGATGCTATAAATGGGAGGCAGCTAAGGTGGTATAGATATTTGTGTCGAATGGAGGAAGAAAGATTACCAAGAAGAGTATGGAATTGGAATCCACCTTAAAGGAATAAACCAGGCAGACCAAGAAGGAAATGGATGGAAAATATAAAAGAAGAAATGAGGAAGAGAGGTCTACGGGAGGAAGAGTGGAACGATAGAGATAAATGGCGCTTAGGATGAGAGAAGTGGAAATAACTGCAAAAACTCGCTATATATAAATACAGGAAAAAATAAGCCATTTTCACACTAACAAAATAATGTCGAAATTAGCAATAAGACGTGTACACCACCTTATTGCACAGAACTGTACATATTTAGCGCCATGCTAAGTAGTATGTTGTTGGAAATTTCACGAACTAGAACGCTGTTGTGTAAATTGTACACAATGTACTTTAACCTTTCATTTCTCAGTAAACAATGACTTCTCATATATTTAAAAGTTAATTTTACTTTCATACAAAATATTTTTTGGTAAATAACTTTTAAACCTGTCAGATTGGAATATTACAGAATCACGTTGTCAGTTTAAATTAAACAGTGATCTCAACAAAGGTTTATATCTGTCAATGAAATTATAGTTATCAGATCGCACAAGTAATTAATCAAGTTCAAGATAAAAACGCTTCCCCGATTTTAAAATAAGGCATCCCTAACTGGCGCCCATTTATGAAATAAAATCCTTTTATAATTTACTTTTCCATTTTTTCTATGTATAAAATACTAAGAATAATAAAAATGGAATAGAAATATATTTCGCACAAATGAATATACATTTTTCAATCAATTTACTTGCCTCTACAGTAGTTAAAAGGTTTCGGCAAACCCTTTTTAAACGAATATTATTTCGTTCCATTCAAGACAGTCCGTTTTAACAATGACTTAATGTGAATTTTATGTCTCATCTTGCTCTCTTTTCATGAAGAGTCTGTTCAAATATATTAATGGACTTAAAGATGAAGTGAAAACAGTTTCTATTACTGGCCTTTTAAAAATAATATTTAAATTTGGGGGAATCTTAATTACATAATTTAACTTAATGTTCATTTTATCTGGACTGTACTTATACAACATATGAGCAGAGAAAATTATTACATATATGTTATCAAGTAATATAATCAGGTGTATAATGTTCAGCTCATGAAATAATTTTACATATAACTAAAATTCTATCAGAAATATACTTTCTAGTATAGCATATAAACTACATAAGCGTATATGTAACCGGGCCAACACAGATATATTTCGATAAAAAGTTCAGTATTTACTGTATATTATACACTGCGCTTGGTTGTATACGTTCAATTAACGAAACAAAGAGACACGTCATAAACAACGTCACTGTGATGTCATAACAGTGTTGACAAATTACATTGCTTTGAGCAAGCTGTAATTTGAAAATAATCTGAGGTTGGAGTTATGTTGTCATTTTAAAGTATTAAGCGTGAGTTAGTTTATTTTAGAATACATTCACAAAAATAATATACGCAAAATCTATATACTAGTGATTAAATAAATCATAACATTGCGATAAGCATATGATAAATTGAATACAATATTAATCTAAAATGCTAATTTTATTCATCACTTACACTGTCTTCTAAAGAGTAATTTACATACTTATAAAAGATAATATCTCTTGTCTTTCGAAACCCACTTCCCTATCGCACCAGTTTTGAATTTCATTTTCACAATGGTTAACGCTATTTGCCCAAATGTAGGTTACTTGCGTTTGCACAGTTGCATGCATTCGTTCACTTTTCTTCGATGTTTGGCAGTATTATTGCTATCATTAGGTTAAATATACGATGGTGTGGTAGTTTCGTATATAGGTGGTAGTGGTTTAAGCCTTTGGCCGATCATCACCTCCAGTCCACGGTCAATTCGACCTTTCAGGGACCAAAGAAAGTTAATCCCTTGCCTCGATTCCCGTCCGGCTTAACAACCTTAATAGTAATGACCATTCCCGTTAGTTATTAACTAATGACATCATAAATGCCCTGCTTGTAAATATTTTTACTTAGTCTACACCAAGAAATTTAGAAACAGTGTTAAAATGGCTCTTGAAGTAATGTTAAGTGAACCATTAATTGTTTACAAAAATTTCAAGTTTTATCAATACAAACAATTAAAAAGAACTGGTGAAATGTGTCGGTGTTGCATTAAAAAAAATGCAAGGCGAAACTGTACACTTTGGGTGAAACAAAAAAAGCAGTACTTTCGAAAGTGACAGGTGAACATAAACATGAAAATGTTACTGGTAGTGTTTTAAATAGACAAAAAGTTAGCAATGGGGTAGAGAAAAGCTAATGAAGATATTTCTGTAAAACCATCAAAACTAATTCATAAAGAAATAGTTGAACAAACAAAAACTATTTCTACATTATCATATCAGTCTCATTAACAACTTGGGCAAGATATTTGAAAAAGCAATAAAGGAAAGGCTTACCGGGTTCTTTGGGCTAAATGGGGTTTTGTCCTCCCAACAGTTTGGTTTCGTCAATGGAGTCAGTACAGCCGATGCAATACAATATCTAACGTCAGAAATCACAAGGAACCTTGATATGAGTCACAAAACAATAGCCATGTTTCTTGACCTAGCCAGGGCATTTGACACGGTCCCTCATGAACACCTTCTTAGTGTCTTAGAGCACTATGGAGTCAGGGGTACCGTGTTGAGTGTTTTTCGGAGCTACCTCTCTCCTCGATATCAACACACAAGAATAAATAACACAATCAGCTCTCCAGAATTAATAAAAACAGGTGTACCCCAAGGGACCATACTGGGGCCAATTTTATTTATTACATACATAAACTCTCTCTTAAGTCTCCAGATTGGGGGTCAAGTCTCATCATATGCCGACGATACTGTCTTAGTATTTCATGGCAACACATGGGATGAAACAAAAGAAAAAGCAATAAAAGGTCTTAGAATCATTAAACATTGGTTAGAAAGTTTCAAACTATCACTTAATCTACAGAAGACTCATTATATAGCATTTTCCCCAACAAATGTAAATAGACCAAATTTTGACAGAATTTGCCTTAATGAACTGGAGTCGATCTGTGCATGTGAAAAAGTCAAATACCTGGGGGTGATAATCGATCAACATCTAAAATGGACTCACCACGTTGAATATATTGTAACAAAAATAAGAAAATTAATATACAAGTTTTACATCCTTCGAGAAGTACTGAATAACAGGATAATAACATTAATCTACAAAGCGTTGGTGGAGTCTTTGCTTCGATATGGCATTACAGCCTGGGGGGTACATATAGGACAAACCTAAGACCACTGCAAACTGTACAGAACTACATTCTTAAAGTAATTTCAAAAAAGAACAAATTATGTCCCTCGAGAGATCTGTATAATGAAAAAATAATGAATATTCAGCAGATATACATTTTATCAGCATGTACTTACATGTACAAACAAGAAAAATCAGAAATTTTTATAAACCACCTACATAATACACGAAACAGAGCCAATCATAATGTAAGCATGCCGAGAGGTTATAAAACATTAGGCCTAAAATCACTACCATTCACTGCCTCAAGGTTTTTCAGTCTTTTGCCTGTGGACTTGAAGGAATCAAGCAGCATGAAAGTATTCAAAAATAAGTGTTGGGACTTTATATTTAAAAATGGTTATATGTTTCAAAAAGTTCTATACTAATGTTACTGTTGTATAATTCCCATAATGGTTACCTCGATGGTTACTGATTTCTGATTTTGGTAACAAACTTGGAATGGTTTTCGGTCTGGTCTGAGTGATGTTTTGTGCGTTTTGCTATTTTTGCTATTTTTGCTATTTTTACTGTTATATTTTTTTTGCTGTTTGGACTGTGTTGCATTCGTTTCGTTGTTTATATTCCGGTTTTTTGGAATAAACATGATGTTTAGGGCAATATTAGTGTAAACAAATAGATATTCAAATATGAAAATATGTTTATTTTCAGCACATACAGATATTAAGTTATCCAGGTGCTGTAACACAATTAAGTCTATTATATTAAATGAATATTTGGTATTGTAACAATAATTATTGTAAACTTTATAAATACTATTGAAATAAATACTATACTAAATACATTAAGTAAACGCGACATTAAATATATTAGCAATTCCATTTCGCGAAAAAAATTGAAACTAATGCCTAAATTACCGAAATCGACAATTGATACACAGGATTTTTTGAATAGTGTCGTGGTGAATACCGCAAAAGCAGATAATCTCCTTTTAATTAACAAGAAATCTAATAATATAGTTGTATTCGGTAGTAAGACTAATGTAAATTTTATGTGCAGTCAAGATCAATTCTACAGTGCTATCGAGAAAGATTGTAGACCACGTGATCAGTAATTTTCTAAAATCTGGTGATTTTCGTGTTCATACGTTTATGAGATTCGCGTATCGCTAGTATTTGACAGTAGCGTACATTTTATTCACAAATAATGCTGTCATTGTTGACACTTTTAACCATATTTTACATAAAACATTCAATACTACCAACTGCTGTTAATTGGGTTGCCTAATTTGGTAGTCACGTGGTCTACAGGAATTGTTGATATCTCTGTATGTAGACGGAACCTTTGATTACTGCCCAAAACATTTTCTGCAGTTATTTACAATACAAGCTTTTCGTAATGAGCATTATGTTCCTGTATTATTTTGTTTATTGAAAAATAAACAAAAAGACACATATAAGCAACAATTTCAGTGCGTAATATTAAATTGTCGCGAACATGGATATGACTGGAAACCGAAAAGAATTGTCGCTGACTTCGAAAAGGCCATCCATATAGCAGCTGCGGAAAATTTTCCTGATGTGAAAATTATCAGTTGCAGATTTCACCTAGCACAATCCTGGTAACAAATTCTTATATTATTATCATTACTATTATTATTATTTTCGTAATTTAGTAAATGCATTGCCGCCATCCTCTATATTTACACTGATATTTAATATAATTCTTTCTCCTTTGCAGGTGGAGGAAAATGCAAGAGCTAGGATTAGCACGTGAATATAAGAACTGCGATTCCGAAATAGGCAACTGGCTGCGACATGTTTTTGGTCTGACATTTTTGTTTCTGTTTAGATTTAATGGCTGAGCAGCCAGAGGATATACGCCTTACACAATTTAGTGATTACTTAGTTGAAAATTACATCGAAGAAAATGCCAGCTTTCCACCTGAAATTTGGGTTGCGAGTACCGTCTCATTGGCCAGGACAACCAATACATGCGAATCATTTCATTCGAAATTTAATTCTTACTGTTGTTCCCCACATCCTAATATACATGCATTTTTTGGAAGCTATCAAAAATATGCAAATAGATACATATATAGAAATTAATAACTGTAATGACAAAAGGATAATGAAGAAAGAAGTTTTAAACAAATATAACTTTAACTATTTTAAATAAAATAAAAACAAAATAAAACACTTGAAAACTTTCCACAATCTTTATTTAGTCTTTGCGACATATGTTTCGGTATTGTTCATACCATTATCGAGCGGACACTGACAGGTCAGTTTGTGTAGGGTTGTTATATATGTCGTTGCGTTTATTGTCTCTTTTTACGTAAGTGTCTATTATAGGTGTATGTGTGTTTGAAAAGTCTTTGTGTGTGTTCGTTATTTTCTCTTTTCCTTGAATGGGAGAAAGTAACGAACACACACAAAGACTTTTCAAACACACATACACCCATAATCGACACTTATGTAAAAAGAGACAATAAAGACAACGACATATATAACAACCCTACACAAACTGACCTGTCAGTGTCCGCTCGATAATGGTATGAACAATACCGAAACATATATGTCGCAAAGACTAAATAAAAATTGTGGAAAGTTTTCAAGTGTTTTATTTTATTTTTATTTTATTTAAAATAGTTATTGATAAAATGTTCCACCAAGAACCGTCTGCTAACTCAATTAATAGAAATATAACTTTATTAATGACAAAATTAATCAATACAATAAAAAAGAAATAACTAGGTGTAATTTTGTAAAATGTGTGTCCTATAAATGTAGTAATGTATTTTTGTAAATAAAATGTATATATGTATATCGAGTTTGTTTTTGCAATTTAACCATAACACAATTATTTCTTAATTACCTTGCCACTAGCCCGGACGGGAATCGAGGTCATTACGTAAGGATACCCATCTTTTAAAAACTACCGGGCCGGAGTCGAGGTACAGAATGAATTTTACTCTAACCGCGGACCGGAATCGATGCGCCCCGAAGCCCTTACATAAAGATTTAAATAAAATTATTGAGCACCAATAATTAAATATATATGTACTAAATGTTTCAATAAATCCAATCATTGCATTTTTAAGGCAGCTCTGTCATAATCAATGTTATTATTGGTGAGCCATTTCTGAATTTCTCAAAACAATTATGAACGACTTTTCTAAACTTAGAAGAAGTTTGTGTTCAAACCAGTATAAAAAATGTTCTCTCTTCCTTCACCATTATAAACCAGATACTGATTGCTTGTCGGAAGTATTTATTCTGCTCTAAATGAATAAATCTATATCTAAAACAAGATAAAGATACATTACGTAAAAATATGTTACTCTTAGAAATATATTGTACCTTTTAAACTCCACTTTCCATGCTTTTATGGATTTTATAGACTCATTTTTCTAAGATTTGCGCATACTTCCGTCTTGGAAAACCCAGGTTTCATCAAGGAAAACAAACTGGCGTATATTTTCATGTTTTTTAAGAACATATTGTTACATAATGTAACACGTTTGAATATAATTTGTGGGAGTTCTACGAACGCTTCTTGTAATTAAAACGAATACTATCTAATATTGTGGATACTAGATGAAAAATAGTATGCAGAAGATCGCGTATAAGATTAATTAGTAATGAGAGCTATCGTAAAGAAAGAAGATGGTAGACAGTTAGTAATACGATCAATTGAAATAAAAGCATGAAATGCGACATACATAATCATAATCACAAGATCTTTTCGCCAATTCAAATGGGGGGTGCTTAATCATAGTCCCCCTAAAGCCCGAACTTGGCTACTTCCAATTATCTGTTCACTCGCATCAAGAAGTGGCTTGGGGCACGGCACTTTGTTGAGGTACTTCAAAGTTCTGTGACATTTCAGGTTAGTTGTCGCAAGCTGCTGAGTTTTATACAAAAGAGATTTGTAGGTTTGTAAAACACATTGACAAGTGCTCGGCTGTACATGGTGGCTATGTTGAAAAATAGAGAACACCTGTACCTTTCTGATTTAAATAAAAAAATTAGATGTGGCCAGCACACGAGTTTCTTATACGTATGTGCGTTTCAAATTATACAAAAGTTGCTCTAAATTAAGTTTTAAATACTTTTATCTTCAGAAAAAATAAACTTGGGAGTAAATGTGTTACATGACGAATGAATTTTGAGAATTTCTTTTACGAAAATTATTCAAAATTCTACTCTAAGTACTTCTATTCTCTTAATAAATCTCCACAGGTGCATACTTCGCGAGATTTTTGCGAAAAGGTGTCATTCGAAAAGAGTAAAAGTGTTACTTCCGGTCCGAATTTTGAAAAAAATTATTCCCATTATTTCCAAATATATATATATATATATATATATATATATATATGGAATGCATAATTTACGGAATATTTGCAAAAATTCGCTATTTGGTAAAAGAGGTACTTCCGGTTTTTTTTATACAAAACGTATTGAAAATCAAGCTCTATATACTTTTATACTCCTAATGTATTTGCCCAGAAAGCATGACTTGTGAGATATTCGCTGAGTTTCGATAAGAGTAAAAGGCTTACATCCTGTAGGAATTTCGAAAAACTTTTTTGAAAAAATTTTTCTTAAATTTACTTCTGACTGCATTTGAATTCTTTATAAATTTGTTTAAACTTATAGTATGTATTGGAAAAGTTTTTTCACCGAAGTAAACTGTTTTACTGAAAATCTAATCGGATCCCAAGAGAGAGGTTATACTCGTAAATATAAAATGTGGAATTGATAACTTCAGCAGTTTGACCGCTATCGTGGTTACACACACACACACAGAGAGAGAGAGAGAGAGAGAGTGAAGGATATATTTTAAAAATCACTTCTTCGGTATCACGGGACTTGAAAACGTGGATATCTGCAAAAATTTCGAGGTAGGCGGCTTTTGATGAAAATTTTCGACTTCGAGATTTTTGCAGATGTCCACGTTTTGAAGTCCCCTGATACCGAAAAAAAAATTTTTCCTTCTCTTTGCGTGTCTGTCTGTCTCTCTCTCTGTGACTACAAGCAGTCAAACCACTATATTTATCATTTCCAAATTTTGTATTTGCGAGTATAATCTTCCTCTTAAAATTTGATTGGATTTTCAGTAAAAAAAAAGAATTTTGCCAATATTCGTCAACTACTAAGTTTAAACAAATTCAAAAAGAATCCATATGTATACTCAAAATTAAATTTGAGAAGAATTATGTTTAAAAAGTTTTTTGAAATTCCTACCGGAAATAGGTCTTTGAGTTTATCGAAAATCAGTTTTTTGCGAATATTTCGCAAGTCATTCTTTTTGGACTGATACGTTACGAGTATAAAAGTATTTAGAACTTAATTTTCAATACTTTTTATATTAAGAAAAATTCAAAATTCGGAACAGAAGTATCCCTATTATCAAATATCAATTTTTTTTTGCAAATATGTCGTAAATTATGCGTTCTATAATATATATTTATCAAGAGTACAAAAGTATTTAGAGCTGAATTTGGAATATTTTTTGCAGAAATATAATTTTAAAAATTCAGGTCGGAAGTAACACTTTTACTCTTAGCGAAAGCACTTTCTTTCGAATATCTCGCAAAGTATGCTTTCTATAGAGATTTATTAATAGAAGTACTTATAATACGATTTCGAATAATTTTTATATTTAAAGATTCTTAAAATTTGGACTTGAAGTGACACACTTACCCACAGGCTTATTTTTCTAAGAAGATAAAAGTATTTAAAACAATTTAGAACAATTTTTAATAATTTAAAACGCTCATACGTATAAGAAAGTCGTGTGGTAGTCACATCTCATTATTATTTACAACGTAACGATGGTTACTTTCTGAATTACCCTTGTAGAAAATGTGGGAAATAGACAGGCCTGTCCCTCCTTTGGATAATGATTAAGCGAGAAGGGCCAAACGTACAATCAGTCCGAGTCGATTCAGAAACTGGCGTTTACTAATGCGGATTTCCGTATAACATAATCGACAAGATAGGGACGGAACGGAAAAGTATTTCTGGATATAATCCTGGCAGGCCTTTCAGAGCGCCGGCCGATACATAGTAGTGCCCGTTTACAAACGGAATTACTATAAGGTGGTATAGATAGGAATAATTTGATGCCTACCGTCCGGATCGTGCCGATCGTTCCGTCGAATATATAAACGCTTACCTTTAGAACGACTGAAGCTGACTGAAAGCTTTCGAACGCCTGCGTTTAGCAGTAGGATGTTATTTGATTTCGTTTAATTTTCTATAAACGGTTCCAGTAATGAAATTCGAAGTACTCGACATGACACTTAGATTTGACTCAAAATCATTCTCCACTGATGATACGAAAACAGTGAAATCAAGCATACACATATGTGCACGTTAGATATACGGGTATGGACATTTTAACTATAACTATTGTTAGAATAATAACTCACTGAGAAACCTGGAATGGAATTTCAAACTAGATAGATAGATAGATAGATAGACTTTATTTATGTATAAACATATACATTATTTGTCAGTACACGTACAATAATTATAGCTTTTGCTATTCGTCTCACTGGTGAAATGTACACAGACATAAATTTGTATAAATACAGCGCAATACATAGCACATACATTTCACTAACTTATAAAGAAAATTCAATAATTTAATCAATCCTATTAATTTTGAAATAGTCCATGTAGTACTTTAGAAGAGAGTAATATTCTTTATCGCCAACCGTGAGTAAAGCGATGCGCTACCATAGCGTTTTACGGAGGTAAAGAAACACTTTATCAAACTATACAATAAAGTATTTTACTCACAATCGGTTAGTAATCTGTAGATTTGTACCCTTCGAAACAGTCGGGAAGCGACTTATTGCTTAACTACTTCACTTTCCTAGCTATAGCCGGAAAAGTGTTTTTTCTATTCCGGTGCTATAAAGTTCAATTTACGACACCCGTTTTGGTTGCATAAGGTATTACTTTATCGCACGCTAATTTTATTTTTTTGAAGTTGGTAACAAAAAAAATGGAACCAAATCGTATTTAAATGTCAAAATATAAGCCTTTAAAGTAACAAAAATGTGCAATAAAATTGTACTAAGAATAAAAAGCACACATGCTAACATTTCACTTACTAATTAGCAATATAAATTGTTAAGCAGAATTGGATGATAAGTTTTCGGATGCTACTATTGACATTTACTTACCATGTTGAATAGTACAATTGTTATAAAAGTTTGTTTTGATAAATATGTAGAGAGTTTGTGGACGAAAAATTTTCTAAATTGTCTTCTGCTATTTTGCGAATCTCTGGGGGCGTACAGTTATTTATTTCGTCCTTTTTGTTGATAATTTGAAATAGTTTATTGTATAAATCAGTCTGAATTTTAAACACAATTACATATAGCACCACCGATATTCAAATATTTAAAACGTTCTACTTAAAAATCAGAGTAACCAACTTCAAAAAAGCAAAATTTCTAAAATATTCGAACAAAACATGTCTCTTATTTTAAACTTTTTTGAACTTTTAATAACCGAAATAGAAAAAATAGTATAAAATACACGTTTCATAAGACATTTTGCGCACTTGTTCTTTAGAAAACTCGCCTAGCGGCTCGTTTTCTAAACTTGAACGCGTGCGCAAAAATCGTGTCTTATGAAACTTGTATTTTAATATACTATTTCCAGCAAGCAAGTGTCAGTTCATTAGTCACAAATCATTGTCATTTTGGCATTAAAACATGTTTTTAAGAATAAATTGGAATCAAACTATGTATTTATTTAGTAAAGAAACAATAATAAACCTATTTAGAGTTGTAAATATTAATGGTTACATTAGAATTATCATTACTGTTAACTGTTAAAGAAAGACCATGTTGTTGCTTAAAATTATACTGTTCATTTTTAGAAATCGACGATCCTGATTGTTCTACATTTGACAACATATTAGCAATTTTTACTTGTCCATGTAATGAGTTCTCCACACCTTCAGCAACGGTACTGGATTTCCACCCCCCTAATCTTTTCAACTGTAGAATGTCTCCACCTGTATTTGCCAGTAATGCCGCTGAAGTACGTCTGAAACAATGTCCTGTAAACCCATTAACGCTTTCCAGTTTTAAGTAAGTTGCTATTTTTTTGGGAAAATTTCCGATAGAGTTACGCCCAAAAGGCTTTCGTGTAACTTTGCCATACCTCATTTGTAAAAAAATTCTTTCAGATTCAATGTTGTTGTGAAGGTCGGTTTTATTACTTTCATCCATTCCGGTTTTGTGATTACGAATGTACGGGAGGAGTTGGTTTTCGTTACAGGAATTACTATTATAATTCGGCGATTGCCTTTAATAAGATATCCTCCACGTCTTTTTCTAAAGAAGAACTAGCTAATATGGTGGTATCATCAGCATATAAACATGTCTTTACATTGTGTAAGTAATCTCGCATATCATTCACAAATATTATAAACAACAGTGAGCCCAGAATGGAACCCTGTGGCACTCCATGTGTCACTCCACCAACCCCGGACTGATTCCTTTGCCATGTCACTACTTGAGATCTCCCCTCCAAATACGACTTTAGAAGAGCCAACGGCAATCCTCTTACACCATAAAGCTCCAACTTGTATAATAGTATTTCGTGATCTACTGAGTCGAAAGCCTTGCTTAGATCTAAGATAATTATTTGGAACACATTTCTCTCTTCAAATGCTGCGTATATATAATTTAATATTTCCATGACACCCGTAGTTGTTGATCTACCTTTCCTATACCCATGATGTTTATTCGTTATTATATTGTTTCTTTCCATAAAGTCTATGTACTCCTATCTTGTTGCAATTATTCTTTCAAATATTTTTGAGAATACGGGCAACACATTTATTGGAACTATTGGTACCTTTAACTGCCAGGGAAAGTAGCTTATGCAAACATTTCTTAATTTTGTTAGTGGCTTGTATATTTCTCTTTTAATTTCTTTGATGAAAAAGATGCACGTGATGTATACGATATATCAGTATACATCATTTGTATCTTTTTTCTTTAGACTGTTTATAACATTCCAGATTTCATGTTCTGTTGCAGGTCTGAGGTAACATGTAGTTATATTATGTTGCTTTATAAAACGTCAGTAGCAGATATATCACTTTTTATCTGCTTAGCGGTTTCAGATCCTATGGTGCAAAAACTCCATTAAGGTCACTGCCGTTATTATAGATTTTTCTCTGAACTAAAAAGCTGCAGATTTGGAATCGTGACATCTGTAAGTGTAGTGTTGGATATTCGGAATACCAAGACAGGTTTCTCAGAGACTTATTATTCTGACAGTAGTTTCAGATTCCTTTCTTAGAAGTGTCTTTACACGTCTATCTGACGTGCACATATGCTGCATTTAACTGTTTTCGGAACATCAGTAAAATCTAATGATTATACAAGAAATGCATACACAAGAAGAATTATCATATGTATAAAGTTCGATTTCGTTTTTGTTAGTTGTCTATAGCTGATTTATAGTTGAATGAAATAATAATATGGAGGGGTATCCCAAAGTAAACCAATAAAAATTTTTAAATTTATTTATTTAATTATTGTGCAAAGTACTTTTAATCCCCTTCAAAGTACTCTCCACTGACACTGATACACTTATCCAACATTTTAATTTATTGCTCAAAATATTTTTTAAAATCGTTTTCTGTGATGTCTTTCGTCGTTTTTGACTTCATCTCAGCAATGTCGACAAAACACTTTTTTTACATGTCTCTTTTCATTCGTTGGTTGAATAGAGGGGCACAAATATCATACCATTTTTGGCCAAATATTGGCTAAAAGACAGGGCTTCGTGAGCAGGGGTGTTATCGAGGTGAAAAGAAACCAGTCACCTGATTGCCATAAATCAGGCTTTGCTTGCCGAAAACTTGCACAATCTTTTCAAAACATCCATGCAGAAAATTTAACTTTTGAAAATAACTTTCTGCCCCTGTGGAACAAACTCTGAATGGACGACTCCTCTCACACAAAAAAAAAATCATCGATGCTTTGATGAATACCCCCTCGTATTTATAATGAAATAGGATACATTACCTGATGTATTGAAAGCGAAACGTAACATTACTCCCAGGACGCCTCGCTACTCAATCCGTCTTATTTTTCATTGGTAATTTTTAGTTTGTATTTATATATATATTATGCTATTTTATAACAATAAATAATTTAGCATATGTCTTTTAAAATAATCTCATTGTGGGAGGGGGTTCAATTTCGCTTAATAGACATTCTCTGAGTGATAATATAGATCCATCTTAGGCATTATATTAGCTCTGCTATAATTATTATCACAAACTTATTTATTAAAAATCAAACTTCAAACTTTTAAATGTAAAATATTATAGGTGATTTATTTACGAAATGAATGTCAGATACAAAAACAACTTGGGAATACAAAAATCACTATGTTCATAATTTACATAGGAAACATTCTTATCTTGAAGCATCAAGACTTCAATTGTTACATATTGGTATCACATTGAAATACAATTTTATTTCTTAATACGTTAAAGTATTATTATTTATTGTTACATGTTAAATTTGATAATTATATTAATAACGATAGACATATTTACTTAACTTACTTAAGGTCAGTAAGCAATACAGTTCAACGTTTTAAGAAATTCTATTCTACCTAACTACAAAATTAAATTATTTAAAGTGATATTTTAAAACAAACGTGGCTTCATAAGACCTATTACGGTCAGCATTCTACTAAGTTAAATTTGAAATATTATTTGGATGGAGATATTTCTGTTTACTTGTATTTCTACGAACATAAGTGCCTTAAGTTACTTATCAATATGTAGAATTATCTTTCTCATAAGCTTATGTTATATCGGTTTAGTATTTTATACATGTATATTTTTATTTTACATTGTAGCTTTGTTCGGGAAATTAGTTCTAAATTCCAATGAATATTTATAGATGTGGCTTCTGAATATTGTTTATCCTTTAATTGGCACTAGAAGACAAGTTTTCCATCCAAATCTTAAGAAGTACGATGAGGTCGCTGATGATTTCACAAATGGAACTCCTTGTATATTTCCCACGATGAAAATATCTTTAATTTCACTTCCAGAATACGGCACTGACACTTCTGGTTTATTATTCACTAAGGTACTTATACAGGGTTAGTAAAAAGTCCCGGAAAGGTCGAATAACTTTGTTATTTGAAAATTATGATTTCTGAAATTTGGTATGGGGGTATAGTTAATATAAATGCATTTTATGCAATACAGTTAATATTTTTTTCACTTCCGGTTTAATCGGCAATACGTCCAACTTTTTTTTTTAAATAGAACGCCCAGATTATTTTAACACTTTTGAATGCAAAATAAAAAACTACGTTCAGGAAGTATTAAGATGTTTATTTTTATTTACAAGAAAACAGTTAAAAAATTAAAAAAGTGTCCTAATACAGAAAAATCAAGATACATGTCTATTCAGGTTGCGATTACAATAATTGTTCAAAATGCTCTCCATTTACAATTTGACAAAAATGTAAACGGTCAGTAAAATTTCGTATTGAATTTTGTATTTGTTCTGGAGTGATGCGATTGGCTTCTTGAACTATTCTCTCTTCCAATTGTTCAAGACTATGGGGACGATTTTTGTACACTTGACATTTCAAGTGACCCCAAAAGAAAAAATCTAATGGCGAGAGATCTGGCGAACGTGCTGGCCATTCGATTGCTCCTCTACGTCCGATCCAACGTTCCGGAAAAATTTCATTCAAATAATCGCGGACATTATAGGCAAAATGGGGGGGAGCTCCATCTAGTTGAAACCAAAAATGTGCATTAGGGTGATCACCTATGTTTGCATTTGGAAAGAGGGCCGCAAGTGCTGGAACAACCTCATTTCGCAATAAATTTTAGTAGACGTTGCCAGTTAAATTTCCTCTTATAAAAAATGGTCCTATGATGTTGTTTCCAACAAGACCAGCCCAGACATTCACCTTTTGAGGACGCTGTGTATGGACTTCTTCAATCCAATGCGGATTTTCAATTGACCAGTAGCGACAATTATGTCTGTTCACAGTGCCGTTAAGACAAAACGTTGCCTCATCTGAAAAAATGATGTGATCTAAAACATTAGGCTGCTGCTCGATCAATTCCGTCATTGTTTGGCAAAATTGTAGTCTACGATCTGGATCATCTTCAGTTAACTCATGGACGGGATACATTTTATAGGCTTTCATTCTTGCTGATTTAAGAATATTATGAGCAGATTTTTGAGAGATCTCATGAATTTGACCTAATTCTGTTGTGGACACGTGATGATTTTCTTCCACTGTAAGTAACACATTCAAACTAGTTTCTTCATCTGTTGCTGTTAATGGACGTCCCCTTCTAGGTAAATCCTTCACCTGACGAAAGACTTCAAACTTTTGAATTGTTCGGCATACCGTACTTTTACTAATGTGACGATCCGGATAAACAGTATTAAACAAAATACGAACCTCTTCAAAAGAACGTTGACGATCACCGTACCCACGCATCATTAATATCTTAATTCGTTCTGATTCAGTAAGTTTTACTGCCATTTTCAAATGTGTTAATGTCTAAAATAAGTAAATTGATAGCGATGCAAAAGTTAAAACGCTTTTAAAATTGTCAAATGTGACGGCAAAAAGAATGCAAACACTAAACAACAACTTTTTTCAAAGGTACCTTGATTTTTCTGTATTAGGACACTTTTTTAATTTTTTAACTGTTTCCTTGTGGATAAAAATAAACATCTTAATACTTCCTGAACGTAGTTTTTTATTTTGCGTTCAAAAGTGTTAAAGAAATCTGGGCGTTCCATTTAAAAAAAAAAGTTGGACGTATTGCCGATTAAACCGGAAGTGAAAAAAATATTAACTGTATTGCATAAAATGCATTTATATTAACTATACCCCCATACCAAATTTCAGAAATCATAATTTTCAAATAACAAAGTTATTCGACCGTTCCGGGACTTTTTACTAACGCTGTATATTTGTTCATTTATTCGTGATTAAATATAAATTTCTTATTTTTCAAAATTCTGCTTCCTTCTGTATTTTGTAGCATCTTTTTACCTTCCTTTGTTTCTCTTTTTCCAATGCATACTTGATATATCTCTCCAATTTTTATATAATATGAAAATAATCCTATTTAAATTACATTTTTTTAACTAATTTTACTTACATATCTCATAAACACACGATTATCATATTCCCAAGCCTTGTAAATTTTTGTATCTAACTCTATTAATAAACAGTATTTAAATCACTGTAATGTCCATAAATTAAACGATTTTAATAACGTATTTTAAATTTAAAAGGGATGATATGATTTAAGATTAAGAATTAATGTTATTGACCTTTCTATATTTATATTACAACAGAATCCTATCATATACAATGTAGGATATCATACCTGTTGGTACAGCGCACAGCTAAAATATTTTTATTCATAATAAAATGTATTTTAATTATATCTAGGGATGTTAAATTTACAACTACATAAGTCATTCACTGACCTTATACGTATTTCTTTATAAACAAAGCCCCCAACCCGCTTAATTTCTTTTACTATTATTGTTCTATGATACTATAGGTCTATTTCTATCAAGATAACATCTATACGTATATGTTGACCTTCCTACCAGCTTCAACCCCCTATACACACAAGCTATAATGATCAGACAACTACCTTATCTGGCATGAATTCCGTTAAAAACTATCCAACATGAGATGGCACTCATATACATATCTAAAGATGAGTTATCATTTATTTTTTTGACGTAAACATATAAATACCATTCTATTTGTTTTTATTTTTAGAATTCCAGTACCTTAATACAAAGATGAATATTGAAGTTCAGAACATATAAAGACAGACAACTATATTTTATATCCACATACCAAACAAGTTAAACTAATTATCCAATTAAGCTACGCATTTATATGGAATACCAACATAACCTGTAAACTTACTAGAGGAAGTATTCTTTTTAATGTGTGCAAACTTAATTTAAAATATTCTCTTTTATTTGTTTCAGACAACAACAATGTACTTGAATTAAATGTTCTATTTATTCACAACAATATATTTATTATATACTAGCCATCTAACACACAACAGCGACAGGGAAAATACTCAAAAACAATAGCCATTATTATAACACAGTGCCATAAAAATAAATACAATTATATTAAGAATACGATGATATGAGTAGGATTGTTTGACATTAAATAAATTTTGTAAAAATATGAATAGATTACAAACTGGCATGTATCTCATCAATAAATAACTATGAAACTAATTTAAATTAGACGAAAGGGCATTAAACAAGTTATAATAATATATGTAACATAAAATTATGTAGTGAGTTGAAGTGGATGTAGTTTACTGACAACTTTCTGAAAAGCTAGAAAATTCAAATAATTATATAATATTTGTGTGTGCCCTTCACTGTCTCTAATAAAATAGATGCAAGCGTGTGTAAAATGTAATCCACACATATATCGGATAATTCAAGTTTGTAATACATTTGCCCACACATTCCAGACTGTATGTATTACATGTATACTTTTGGTTCTATATTCCCAAATCCACGAGGGTCGATTTGTTACACTCACAATATGAGCAGCGATTGACAGTTTGGAATTAAAGGCAATCCCTAAATACGTCACAATTTGCGTAGGTGAAATTAAATCTCTACCCAAGTACAAATCTTGATAGAAAGTGATAGGGAGGTGACAGTTGATGAGAGTAAACTATGTGTCGACATTGCGTACTAGTAAGTTATAATCGATATTGATAAAAAAACGCTGCAAATCGTTATCACTTGATAAATATTTATTATTAGAAGTTAAAGGACGTATGGCATTAAGTCATCATCACATAACAAATATAACAGATTTCAAACAAGGATAATAATATTGATAGTAATGCAATACATAATAATGATGATGACTGCCGCTTTAGATTTAACATACGACAAAAGTTATTTTCGCTAATAGCAACCATTGTTGGACATGAACGCTGCTAATCGCAAAATATTGTACCTTTGTTACCGATAACTTTTACCACAGTAGGTGGGCCACGGCTTGTCTCGATAACAATTTATAAATAATCAAACACAATTTATATTACTTTTTTACTAATCAAAACCAGAAATAATACACACATTCAAAATTCGACAAAAATGTCAAATTGACAACTCCCTTCTCATTATCTGACATAACTCATAAACAAACATTCATTGACAACCGTATTTTAAAATCCAATCGCACTTGACCTGGAGAACATGTCGAACAACGTCGTTGTATGATTGTAAGGCGGTAAAGAGGCAACGGTAACATACGCCCCCCCCCTTTGAAAGACATTGTTTCGATTATTTCTCCAGGTCCGTTGACTGGTCCCGGGCTGGGGCTTCTGCGATAATTGTAGGGCTGCTCGTAGAATCTAATGGAGTGTTCGTGGTTGGTCCATTTCTCTAGACGGACCTGGTCGGCGTGGTTCTTGGCAGGCGGATGCCCGGATCAAATGGCCTATGATCCGGTGTCTTCCAGCGAGCTTGATCTATTTTCTTGTAGGATCGACGCTGCTGACTATTCAGTGCGGTTGCTTTGGTAGTTATTGGAACATGCTCGTCGTACTGAGTTGGCATGTCTGATGCCATAGTAAGTCTGTCTACGGAGGATTGCGACGTCCTCTTATTATCCACATTGGTTTCCACATGATCCACATGCTCGGCATCTGGAGGGTTGGTGTAGGTTACTAGGATTGAGACATCGTCTAGGCTTGGTACATCCGTTGCCATGGTGAGTCCGTCTGCGGAGGACTCCGACGTTGTCTTATAATCTATAGTGGTTTCCATATATTCCATGTGCTCGGCATCTGAATCGTTGGTGTAGCTCACCAGGATTGGGACATCGTTCAGGTTTGGCACATCCGTTGCCATAATGAGTCCATCTGCGGAGGACTGCGACGTTGTCTTGTTATCCATAGTGATACACACGTAATCTGTGTATTCAATGTCAGAAGAACTGATGGTGGCAGACGCGTTCTGAGTTTCTTTCATAAAAGCTGTATAGTCCTGGTCGTTGAAAAACTCAGTCCGGAAACGTCTGCCAAACTCTGCCATCGACCGAAAGGTGTCCCAAAAATGTCGATGCCACCTGTCAGCTTCTCCCGTTAGGTAATGGGTGACTGCACGGTCCACATCTCTTGCAACATCCTGAGGAAATTGCTGTAGGTAGTCCTCCAGCAGTTCCACGAAAACTAGGGGGTCTTCGCTAGCGTGTCCACTGTAGGGTTGTGGCGGCTGGATGGGCTCCATGCTGAAGTAGTCTTCTGTTGACTGTAGTGGCTTCTGGTTTTCCTCCACCATGTATACATATTCGACTAGTGCGTCGTTTGAAGCGGTGGTGTCAGAAAACGTGGTTTGAATATTGCCCCCTTGGGGCGATTTCTCCATGAAGGCTGCATAGTCTCTGTCGCTGAAGAATTCCATCCGGAATCGTCCACCAAACCCTTCCACATGCCAGAAGGTGCTCCGAAAGCGGTAGTGCCATGCAGCGGCTGCCCCTATTAAGTATGGGCGTACCGCGTGGTCGATGTCCTCCGGTGTTTCTAGGTTAAACTGCTGGAGGTATTCTTCCAATGTTTCTATGAAGGCGACGACGTCTTCGTCAGGATGTCCACTGTAGGGTTGTAGTGGTTCCTGGTAGTAGACACCGCAGAAGTTGACATTAGCGGATCCGGAGGTGGCATCTCGTTTGCGAGCAGCAGCATGCAGCATAGGGGACGGCATCCTGTTCAGTGGTGATGGTCCACATTCAGATAGGAGTTGACCCAGGTGTGGCTGGTCTTGGGGGTCCTCATGGTGTTATTAAGTCGGAGTTCTTCTTTTTCGGAATTTCATTGCGGGTGGGATCTTGAATACTTCACTTTATTCACTGCCACTTAGTTGGACGCCAAAATGTTACCGATAACTTTTACCACAGTAGGTGGGCCACGGCTTGTCTCGATAACAATTTATAAATAATCAAACACAATTTATATTACTTTTTACTAATCAAAACCAGAAATAATACACACATTCAAAATTCGACAAAAATGTCAAATTGACAACTCCCTTCTCATTATCTGACATAACTCATAAACAAACATTCATTGACAACCGTATTTTAAAATCCAATCGCACTTGACCTGGAGAACATGTCGAACAACGTCGTTGTATGATTGTAAGGCGGTAAAGAGGCAACGGTAACACCTTACGTAACGCCATCTAGTAGTCGAACAATAAACAAAAAAAAAAGATTTCTCAATTTTTATTGAAATAAACTTAAAATTAATGAATCTAAACGGTGCTTCCCGACAATTTTTCCATTAGAAATTTGCTCATCAATAAATCTTGAAATCCCTCTGATTTTAACCTAAAAATGCAAAATTATGACTATTTACCAAGAATTTTCCTACATTTCGGATAATCAATTGTCAATTTCTGAATTGCCTTGAGAATTACATGCATTTTGGCAAAGACTATTTTGGTATAAAAGAATGACCACTTTTACGGTTATTCAAGTCTTTTCGGTGGTAAAACTACAAATAGTTTCTGTACACGCCGTAACTTCCGCAAACTTTAAATGAAAAGGCTGAATGTTTGTTGTATCGGAAGAATTTAAGTAAAAAAACAAGTTGTAAAATATACGAAATAAATGTAAAATCGGCCAAATATCAATAACCGAGTAATAAATTAAGAGATAACAAGACTAGATAAAAACCATTCATAATGCATATTTTTACCACGTGCTTTTAAAGATCCGAGATTATACAAATAGATAATGCTTTGGATAGATGGCGCCTCTCAAATTTGTAGTTTAGCAGAATCAGTAAATAACCCATTATTTACGGTACTGATAGCGCGCAGCGACGGCGAGATCCAGTTGGCCTTGGTGTCATTACTGTTTTCGTCAAATATTGCATTTGTTATTGTAAAAAAAGCTGCATGTTAGAAATTGGCTGAGTAGTTTGATTACAGTGAGCCTCTAAAAGACCAATTTTGTGGCAAAATAGAAATAGAAGATCGCTTCGTTCGACATTTAGTAATAAAATATTTATAGAAGAAACTGATTTCAATTGTTTTGTAAGATTTCCTCGTCGTCCTGCGACTGTCAGTGATCAATTTGTGTATGTAAACCAAAATTGGCTATTATTCCAAAAAACACCAATACTATGTACAACAAAGAATATCGGCATGTGACTTACAGTAATATAAAATCATATCAAATACTGCAGCAAATTCTATTTTTCATGAACATTTAGATGTTATAAGATCTGATTTTGATGGATTCCATATAATTTATCGAAGCTCACAAAACGTTTGTGTTAATTGGTGTAAGAGAATGATTAAAATATTTGTCCGAGAAATTGCAAAATTCATATACAATATCTAATAGTATGGAGAATTAAAAAACACAGTTCTGATCTCTATCGATTGCTTCTATTAAATAACAATATGTGCTAATTGTTCATTTTCTGCAAGACAACAAATTCGTCGATTTCCTAGGAAACACACCAAATGGTGTATTAAATTAAAATTTGATAAGTATGACATTTTACCATTGTTTAATAGTATATACCTTCTAAATTTTGGATATATTTAGCAGAACAACGCTCTTTTCTCCATTTTTATGTCTAGTATAATAAGATAGCTCTTGTGATCATGAACGTTTTCGACATTAAGATTTTGACCTGCTTCTAGGACACGAAAAAGTTGTTTTTAAAATGATGCCAATCTTTAAATTTATATTTGAGTCTTTATCATTATCCATTTTATCCCACACACGGTTATATTCTTAGTTTAGATCAAAAATTATATTTTTGGTCTAATATTGATTATCTGCTTCACTTTTACTCAGAAGGACACTTTTACCCTTATCGAAAAACAAATTTTTTAATTACTACGCAAATCATGTATTTTTCCAGATTTAAGTATGAAAGTATTTAAAACTTAATTTGGAACACCGTTTGTACAAAAAATATTGCAACATTCGGATCGGTAGCAAGTACTAACACTTTTACTCTAATCGCCAAGCAGTTTAAACAAAATCATCATTCGGAACAGGTGTAACACTTTGCTTTACTACAAAGACATGTTCAAATATCTCTCAATTTAAAATTTGTGAAGACTTGAAGTATGTTCCAAAGTCAATATTTTTTTTAATCAATACTGGTACGCAGTACAATTTATTATAGAAATAATAAACAGCACCATATCTTTAGCGAATATTATTTCAGTAAATAATAATAACAATATATACATTTTTACCACGACTAAATGACGTATGTTGATAATTTTCCGTTGAATTCTTAGGAAATGGATTTTTCGATGTGATGGATTTGGTGATCGAGTTAATGTGGAAAATGTAGTTTTAATAGATGGAAACCAGATCAGATTAGCATACTCAAGCCTGGATAAAATCAGCGAAAAAGTACACCTACAAAGTGTTTGAACGTCCTTAAAATTACGAAAGATAAATTCACATGTTTTATAGAATTTAGCTGCTTGATAACTGATATGTTCTAAACGAGTTAAGAAAAAAATTTATGGGCACGCCCTGATTTTATATATTAAGTTTGGTACATATATTGATTTTCGACGTACATAATTCATTAGGAAGACTTATTAATACTTGTCTTTTGTAAAATGAGCAAACTCTTAAAATATGCCATTTTAAACTTTATTGAATCATTGAAATTACTAAACATTATTGTTTGGCATTTTCTAAGAATCATATAGAACTCATGCCACTAAGCCAGAACAATCCTCCGTCTTTTGTATTTTCTTCTAAGATGAAATAACGCCTATTTAAGACTAACAGACATGTCTACTACGATATTATTATTATTATTATTACCTCTCGACAACACAAATACCAGCGTGCAGAAAAGGTGTCTGGCCTAAGCAGGTGACGGACATGGTAAAATGCCAAATAGAAAGCAAACGTTCATGGCTTTACGATTATCTCAGCAGTGTAGACATCCATCTTTGTGAACCACCCGAAGTACGGTAATAGTTCAAAGATATCCTTGTATTTAAAAGTTTCCAGTTGACGTGGCGGAAAATCAAAACCAGGACCTAATGGTTGAGTATTTAATCTATTATAAAGCTTTAGAGGCATTAATAAATTGCAATTGATGTGAGAGGAATCCTAGCTCTTAATCTATTCAAGACCTTAATTAACAAACCTTATAAGATTTTTTATTTTATTTATTTTTGTAATTTTTTCATTTATTTTGTCATTCATCGATTGTCATAATTTAAAGAAACATTCATATTTGAAACTAGAAGAATTATATACTAGTGGTGTTGCAAATCCGTTACTAAAGTATTCGTTACTCGATAAGATCCGAAGCAAGATTACTGGTTTCAAATAATTGGTAATTTTTTCAAACAGTTACTCTCATAATATATAACTTTTAGAATACATTCTTGTCTAAAATATTTTATTAAAAAATATAATTTAGAGTAAATAACTTTGTACAAAATATTTGAATTTAACCAATTATTAGTATTACTTGTATTTCCGTAGGTCGATTTCATTATAAAAGTTTTGTTTGAACTAATTTTATTAATGCAATGTAAAATAAAGTATGTGCCGTGTACTAAGTTCTACATTTATTTGTGTGATCTAGTATCGGAGTCGGACATTTTTATAGTTATACTATAGAATATCTCGCCTATCGTAAATAAAATGGGCACTCCTTAAAAAATACTTTAGGCTTTGGCATTTTAGTTTTAATTTTGAGTTGGAATGTTTTGTGGGATATTTTTAACGAATTTTATTTATTTAACGTAATATGTACTAAAATTAGTATATAAGTGAACATTTTGTTTGTACCATATATTAACTATACATATTCCCGCACGGCACATTTGAACGAGTACTCGGTAACGAATAAAATGTAACGGATATTGAATTCGAAAGTAACGGATAGTTACAAGTACTGAAAAGTAACCGAATCCAACATCACTATAAAATAGAACTAGTTAGGTCTTTTACGAAATCAGAATAGTGACTTATATAACATCATATGATGTCTTAAGACTATTGATTATAATGCTTTCAGCAATCTGTTGTTAAATAGTTTATGACAGGTTGTTACAAATTGTATTAATATATTTTAATTTACCCGGAACACATCTTAAATACGTTATTTACTGAAAAACGGGATATATGTAAACAGTTAAGAATCTAGTAATTTGTAAAAAAAATTATATTTTATTATTTGTCGTAATAAGAGTAAAGAATTTTTATTAATAAAATAATAATTGGATGCAAGTGCCTTTTTGGATTAATATGTCAAATCTACTCAAAATCAGGATTAAATGCGATGTGATAACCTGTTCTGGTAAATTCGAACTTATAAATATTTCATGAAATTTTCTTTTCAATATCAATACAAAATGTGTCTATATCATAAATTACTGTTACTTATATCAAATTTGAAACAAAATTTAAGATAAAATGTAAATTGTTTTATATTTATTATGAAAGTATATCAAAAATACAACAACAAAGATTATAAATATGCAACCATTTGCTGTATAAATTAGTCTGATCCATAAGTGTAAAAAACAATGCCACATTTCCAACAGAAATGATAAATGGTTCTATCATATCATATCATAATTTAATCCATCCAAGTCCCACATTATGTGTTGTTTTTTCTTAATTACATCGTCCATACATGTTTTCCATTTGTTCACTGTAACATTGTAATTGTATGAGTCAAAATTTCTTGTGTATGTGACACTTTGAATAGAGTATTTTTTGATGGAATTTCACACTTTGTTTGCGCCCAAATAATTTCAGTTAGCTCGCACTATGATGTTAACGTCAGTACAGTTTTATTTACAGTAGCTGCAATTTTATCGGTTATGTTGCTCATTATGAAGGATACTCCAGGATATAATACAATATATCTAAAACGAAATAATTATACATAATATACCAATGTTGTACTGTTAAAAATTAATTTCTCTTTTACCAGGCACTTTTGTGGCTTTTATTTTGTATAGTTATAGTCATTTTGCCAAGAATTTTATCTTGAAAAACACAGGTGTCATTAAGGAAAACAAATTGAATAACATGTTTATGTTTCATAATAGCATGTTGTTCCAAGAATATAACTCATTTTAATATATATGTCTTATACTGTACTTTTAATTACACATTAACTGAAATCATTAACATGTCATAGATGAGATTCTATTTACTATTGCTATATGAACATTTAAACTACTTGCTACTATCTATAATAAAACAATAATTATTTTAAGACTCTATTAATTGAGTTAGCAGACGGTTCTTGGTGAAACATTTTATTAATAACTATTTTAAATAAAAATAAAAACAAAACTCTTGAAAACATTCCACAATTTTTATATGTATCAATTTCGGCTCGATAATGGTATGAAGAATACCGAAACATATGTCGCAAAGATTAAATAAAAATTGTGGAAAGTTTTCAAGAGTTTTATTTTTATTTTTATTTAAAATAGTTATTATTTTAAGACGTTTATAATGTAAATAATAGAAAATATTAAGCTTTGAACTGCTGATAGCGGAACTAATCATCATCATCATTATAGGGATTTCTCCCGAAATACATGATTAGTGATTGAACGAATTTCCTTGGCTTACTTACCTAACGGATTAGATCTGATTAATTTGTAAAAACAAATGATCTTTATATGTAATATTAATGTTCAAATACAGTAAAAATCAAAGTAGTAAATATGAAAATTAGCTCGTTGTGAACAACTAATCACGTATGTCGTTTGACAAAATAAAATACTTAAAAACTTTATAATCCATCTACGCACATACGTATAGCCCTCGTAATTTTTTTTTTGGTAAATTAACTATATTGATGTGTAATACACTGCCTGTAATCGGTTGTTGCCATATATAGGGTTATTCTAAAGTAAGTTAACAGTTTGAAATGGCCATATGCTTGACAAATTTTTAATATGTACAAAAATAAAAGCACTAATTTGTTCCTAAGAAAACGGGATTTTATTATAACAACAAGACGTAGGAAAAAGTTAAATATGAGTTGTTCAACAAGTGTTAGTTGTTCTGGTATAAACGGCATTAGAAAGTGCATTCCTAGGTATGTTTTCAATGACATCTGATATCGATTGTTTAAGTTCCTCACGAATAGTCGGTCTTTTACTAAATACCTTTTCTTTGAGGTAGGTAACCCCTAATAAGTAGTCAACCGGATTTATGTCTAGCGACCTAGCATGCCAACTGATTGCAAAATGTCTACTAATTACTCGATCACTAAATGTGTTACTTAGTAGTGTTTTTACGGTATTTTGTATGTAAGGTGCAGTTCTGTCTTATAAATAAATAATATTTCAAATATCATGATTCTGTAATAGTGGTATTACGAAGTCTTCCAACATTCGAAAATATCGCTGTCCGTTTACCGTTACTATTTTCTTTTGTCCATATTTAATTTCTTCATAGAAGTAGGGTCCTATTATAAAATTTGACGTAGAACCACACTAGACAGTAACCTTGACATTATGTAATACTTGTTGAACAATCGTATTTGGATTATTATTCAACCATTTCCTTCATTTGTGTGTGTTTAACTCAAAATGTGCCTCATCTGTCCACAAGATTTTGTCCAACCATTCATTGTTATTGCGAATTTCTGCTAACATTTGCAGAGCGAAAGTTACGCGAATCAGCTTATCTCGTTCTTTGAGTTCAAATAACATTTTGATTTTAAAAGGAAGCCGAAGCTGTATTTTCATAATTTGCCACAGTGTAGGGTAGATTATTTTTAAACGCTTTGAAACTTTGTTAGCACTACAAATATTATATGCTAAATTTTCACTAACTTTCCTCACTCCTTGTAAAACTACAACTGCATTCACCGCGTTATTGACTAATTTTGGCCTACTCCATCGTTTCTTCTCAGGAACTGAACCAGCTGCCTCGACTTTGCTCACAAACTTACGAAATAATTTTACGGAGGGTCTATTTCTCAAACTAAGAAACGTACGAAATCTTCTCAATGCATGGGGATATTGTCTATTGCATTTATAATAACACCGAGTGAGGTCAATACAAACTCGTAAATTGTGTATAACTAATAAAATTGACACAATAAAACAAAATAAATATCTCAAAAAAACTCTATTATACCATAGAAGCACGACTAATACTTATTAACACTGTGGTGGTCATATTCTCTTCCTGTCTTCTTATTATAATGAAATCCCGTTTCTTTATGAACAAAGTAGTGCTTTTATTTTTGTACATATTAAAAATTAACCTCATGGCCATTTCAAACTGGGAACTTACCTTAGAATAACCCTATATATTATTACCTACTACTAAATAAATATAATAAAAAAATATACTACAAGCAGCCTGGATGCTTCAAAAATAAAAAAAGGATTTAATAACTGAATCTTAAATTCTAATGAGATTAAACCGATAACAAAAACTTTCCAAAATGAACATTGATTTAATGGACACTTGTATTGTATAATAATGACGATAGCAGAAGAAAGGCTACCGCTGAATTGTGGTAAAAACGATTTTGTATTGCTTGAGCGATTTCCTTTTTCCATGAATCTAACCAAACTAATAAAGGGAACAAGTATGTTTTCGCATTATTATTTCGATTTTATACATATTTCCTTGTTTTTTACAATGCCTGTGTTCCAAAGCATCGCAAAAACTTAGCGATCGGATAACCCACATTTTTTTATCCGAGGCGCTCGTTCTTGCTATCAAACATATAACTGAAAAAATGAATTCTGTTTATATAAAAAGGTTTAAAATAATCCGTATTGGGAATTATTCTGCCTTCCGTGATAGGTCTCTGCACACAAAAAGGAAATATTTAAATATATATGAGATATTTTGCCGGTTGAATGCTAACTTCTTTTGTTTCACTATTGTATTCTTTTCTCTCCGTGTTTTTCTTTTTCGTTAATTAAAACCTTTGTGCAAAATTAATCATTTATTCCCCATACGTTTAAAGGAATCAATTAATATATGGCGTATAAAAAACAAGCAAAACCGCTTAAAAATTTTTAAATAAGAAATCAATGATATACAATTTTCTGAACAAATACAGTATTGAAAACAAATATTGTTATAATAAAATTATAATAATAAGTGTAATATAATAGCTATTAATATAACGAGAATATTATGCAATTTATAATAATTCGAGGACGCTGTGTAGGGTCCGAGATGGTTTGAATCGCTGATATTCAAGTTATATTCAATGCTTTATCGTATCATCAAAGACGAAAACAAATCAATAATTTTATTATGATTATTATATATTTTTCAGGCAGCGAAAAGTGTAAGAACAGATTTTAAATTTACTAAAATAATCAATGTAATTCCTACATTTATATCGTATACGACGAAAACAAAACAGTATATCAACAAATGTAACTTTTATAAAAAAAAAAGAAATACGTAAGTTTGCACGGTTTTGAAAGAAATCATGGAAGATGTTGATATTCCTGAAAGCATTCTAGCGGCAGCGAAGAGAGGAAGATTGGATTTGCTGCCAGAGAAATCAAAAATATATTACCAGAAGAATATGGTCTGTTTTGTGAGTGGTGAGACAGAGAAGAAGTTCAAGGTGCTGGAGAAACTATTATTCTCGCTTATTTTATCAAACTTTCAAATGAATAATCTCCTTTATCTTTATGGCCGAAGTATTCTTTGTTGCAAGCTTCTTTGAAATTGGAGGAAAGAGTGGAAATCGATAATTATGGTGATTTGATAAGTTTTATCAAAAAGAAGAATGTTGGATATAGAGTTAAAAAATCTAACATATTCACAAGAGAGCAAGTTGATGAATTTTTGTGTAGAGCTTCCGACGAAGTATTTTGGATGATGAAAGAAGCTTTTTTGATTCGAGGTAGTGTAGCTTGTAGAAATAATGAATTAGTGAAAACGTCTATTGACGATGTTGAAATTATAGAGAGTAAGATACTCAAAAAATGACAAGAAAAGATCTTTCGTTCTTCTATCTGAGGGTAATATTAATCTCGTGATTATGAATTAGTGAAAACGTCTATTGACGATGTTGAAATTATAGAGAGTAAGATACTTACTCATTGCGGCCGTCACATGTTACCACTAAAAGACTGTTTATCTTGTACAGAAATGGAAAATGTACAATTTAGCCTTGTGGTATCCATTTCTTTTCTAAAATACCTGAGAAAATCGCTACATTTCCTAACCTTAAAAATCCAATGATGTATATAATACCTGTCATTGTATTAGACGATCTTCAGCAACTTTGCTTGTTAACAAAGGTGGAAACATTTTAGATTTACAAGAATTTACAAGAAAATGAGAGTCAAGCAAAAATGCCAGAGGGTATTTAGAAGAAAACCTGATTAAGAAAGTTTCAATTGCGCAGAAAATTCAAGTCGGGAACGTTTCAATAAACAATGTGTCAAATACTAAAGAATCAATGGAATGTTCACTATATGCAAATAGTAAAGAAACTGAAGATCTAGCGATCGCACACCCGAACGGCGTATTTTTTACATTTGCAACAAAATATATATTCATCTTCAAGAATAAACTTATATTATAATTTTGTATCTACCTAATATATTATGAGTAGGGCGCGGACATGACCTGTTTGAACTACGACGAAGTTACAGCGGAGCAAAGAAATAATGTACACGCTTAACACACACACGCTTACTGAATAGCACTAATTCATATGGTGAACTGTTTACGCCCGAGATGTGCCCGAGAATGAGATCAAAAAATGCCCATAAAATAAGGAATTTATAAGTAAAATCCTTTTTTCATCGGCGTTGATAGTGGCGTGAGGGAGTTTTAAAATTTATTATATTTACCTTATATGTATTTCGCAAATGAAATAAAATTTTCATTCATACTTAGTCAGTTTCGTTTTTTCATTGTTTTGATTGTTAGTTACGTACTTTGTAATTTTTGTAATAGTTTGTTTAATACCGGTTTATTGAATCGACTTCTCCCAATTATCTAGACGTAAGTGTGCACTGGATTTCATTTAGTTTCAATAACATACGCGTAAATTTTTAGTTATCATTTATTTAGATCTAGAACGTTGTTTATGTTACTTTTTATGATATAAAAATGAACTGTCAGTAATTCCGAAATTTATTACAAAGTCTGTGAAACATCGTTACAGAATGCCCAAATATCGCATGTTCGTCACTTAGCTTTCCTAAACATACACAGAAATAATTTTTATGCAGAGAATATCGATAGTTCACAAGATTTCGTTACATATTTAAATGACGATGCTCGAAGTATTTCTGAGTGCAAGGAACTAACACAAATCACAAATTAAAAAAATCAGTTGTTATTCCTTCAGGAACACTTTGGAAATTTGCCTAAACTAATCACATATTTTGAATATCGAAATCTCAAATTAAAAGATGGATTAACCACATTAGATGTGGGCTATTAGTAATTTCAAAAGTATTCCAAGTGACTTCGGATGTGGCCTTCGGCAATAGTTAGACGCGGTTTTTAATAGAAATTCATATTTAATAACATTGCGGCAATTGTGTATGCTAAATACGCTGAAATAAAAGAATATTTCAAGTACGCACCTATAACCAGTTGCGATGTAGAAAGGACGTTTTCTATCTACAAGGATGTACTTAATTCAAAGAGAACAAGTCTTACAGAAGCGAAAATGAACAAATAATAAGGTATTTTGTAATTTATAGATCACCAGCCACTTGTTATCCAATTATTTAAATAAAATTAATATTCAACATTTCAATAGTGCGCCCTAGGGCACAATTAAAATAATACGGCAATTTCAATTTAAAGCAGGTAAAGTTATGGGAATGAGGGATTATTTACAAGTCGATTCAAAAACAAGGGTTTAAGTATAATATTATCGAAAGATACGTGTGTATGAATTCGCAGATTCACAGATATATTGGTCGGGCGCCGATGAGAGGCCACGAAAAATCGCAAAACTACTATGGGTAGTGAGATGCTAAGTGAGAAATGACGAAGTTGTGAGAGACCAAGTCAAGAAATTGCAACCCTTTAAAGAATTTGGAGGGACGAGAAAGTTGGCGGTTAATTTCTTGACCAATAGGGAAAAAAGCGTGGCAAAAATATAGAAATATTAAACGTTGGAAAACGTAAATATTTAAAACTTATGTTTATATATGAAATATATTGCCGTAGGTAGTAGGACAATATATCACTCTAAACCCTATAATACAGCCCGACACTCCCAGTACGGGATAAACTGAAAGAAAATATCTACAAAGCCGCTGAACAAAATCTAGGCACGCAGGGTACCGCAGAACAGCAAACCGAACAAGAAACCGTGGTTTACAACGGAAGTCAAAAATATCACCAGAGAAAAGAAGAAAAATTACTTACAATACAATGAATCTCCAACGCAAGGAAACCGAAATAAGTATATCGAAGCAAGAAACAGTATGGAGCACATAAAAGTATTTGGAAACAACTAAGGGGCATGAAACGAGAAACGAATGAAACAATACAACTCAGAACAATTACAGGAGAAAAATGGGAGAAATATTTCCGAAATCTATACGCAGACATAGAGAACCCAGTGGAAACACAAGAACAGGACATACAAAACGATGCACCAGAAGAGTACGCGCAAATCACAGAGAGCAAGTAAGGGATACGGTGAGGAAACTTAGAACAGGAAAACTCCAAATCAAGACAAAATACCAAATGAACTAAAAAAAATGGATCCTAAAAGAATACACAAAACTGTTATATAATATCATACTGCGACATACAAGAATACCTGAAGAATGGAAAACAATATCCGTCTTCAAAAAAGTAGATAAAACCAATCCAGCAAATTATCGTGGAATAACATTGTTGAGCACCTCGCTAAATCTCCTAACTAAGATCATTGCGGACGAAATATCCACAACCATGCCAATAAGCGAAGAACAACAGGGATTTCTAAAAAACCGATCTACAACTGATGCACTATTCATACTTAGACAATTGGTAGAAAAATCCATAGAGTACAACACCCCTGCCTATTTCTGCTTTGTGGACCTAAGAAAGGCCTTTGACAGAGTACCACTAAAAGACGTCATGACGATCTTGGAAAACGGTAATACGAAGAAAGAATGCATAGAACTCATTAAGAACCTAAACACAAACACAAAAAGGCAAATACGCACAAATCACACCCTAACGCAATATTTACGAAACACAACAGCTATCCACCAAGGCGACAGTCTCAGTCCTTTGTTCTTTAATACAATAATGGACGATATAGTCAAAGCTGTGAAGAACACCGAACTAAGATATCAAACGGGCATGCATAAAATAAATATATTATGCTACGCTGATGATGCAATACTTACTGCAGAATCGGAAGATGACCGCCAAAGATTGTTACAAGCGTTCAACAAGCAGGCAGGCAAACTGTAAAATATGAAAATCTCTACAAACAAAACCAAATGCATGACGATAGCAAGGGAATTTCTGCGCTGCAAATTGGCAATAAAAGGCAATGTCATTGACCAAACCATGTCAATCGAATACTTTGGATGCAAAATTAGAAGCGTGGGTTTTCTGGGGGACGTAGTCAGGAAACAAGTTAACAAAACAGCAGCAATATCGGGACACCTTAGATATCCAATGTGGAGAAATAAACATCTAAGTACAGAATGCAAATCAAGAATATAAAATGTGTTCGACCAGTGATGACATATGGTGCTGAGACGAGAACGGAAACAACAGTAACAAACAGATTACTAAGGACAACTGAAATGAAGACCTTAAGAACAATAACAGGACATACATTGAAAGATAGGCAGAGAAACGCAAATATAAAATCAAAGATGTGGTCAGATGGTCGAGGAAGAGAAGAAGAAAATAGAACCACCATGTTAGCCGAATGATCCCCGATAGAATGGTCAGGATAGTACAAAATAACACACCTATTGGAAGAAGACCCGTAGGACGACTACCAAAGCGAAGGCGTAATAGCTGGCAGTCAAACTCACAAAAATCGCCATTGCAAAGAAACCGGAAATAAACAGGCAATACGCCTACCAAAGGAAGGAGAAGAAGGAGAAGGTAGTAGGGGACAGAAACGTTTTATTGCTCTACACGCATTAACAACGGAAATGTATTTCTTCTTTAGAAAGTACCCGCGGTCAAAATTCGTCTTGCGCATGTGAAGATTTTAAAATAATTGCAAAATGTTTAAAAATAATATTAATACCTAAAAATGAGTAATACAAATTGTAATAGTACAAACTAAGCGTGGGCTTCTATTTAGATAAATATTTTGTTATAGAAAATAATTATTGTTATTATTGTCGAAAAAATGTACGAATCTCCTGCCGAGGTAATTCATTAGATGCATCCGACAAATAGTGACTACAGTCACATATTTCTAAATCGTAAAACACATTTTCATGAGTAATGATTATATAGGTAGATTATAATAGAACAACTATTGTCCTTCATTTAATATTTACTATCTCACGTTTCTGTGATGAATAGCAAAAAATTGGAAAATTATTTATGTAATAATAAGATTAATCGAAGTTCTATCTATGTTACATTTTAGATTTTGATTTATTACTTTTTAGGACATAATTTGTAGTTCTTTATTTTTGGAGACCCGTGTACGTTAATTTAAATTAAAAATCAATTTTGAGTTTAGCATTTAGTAATATGTAGTTGAATTATTATTGATTTCCCTTCTTGTCCTCATAAGGTAGATTTCTGTGTTATATCTGTACTTTCTTATTTAATTGTCTCGGCCTTGGTTTCTAAATTTATTTTGGTAATTTTTAAATATCATCCGGTTGTTCCCTTTGTAAAATAATATTCACGAAGATATTAAAAAAAAGTTTTTCTTATAGTATATTTTCCTTAAAATGCTGTAATATTTGTAAATATAAAAGAGCCATCAAAATATATTACTTTTAAATGAAGAATTAATTCAAGAAAAGCCGGAATTTGTAAAATTTCTAAAAGGTTACAAATTGGAAAATAAAATATTGGAAACATTATTAATATCAAAAAGGCAACTAGAAACAATGGCACAAAATAAATAAATCTACATTTCCTAAAACAATTAATATTTGGTATATAAAATACATGTTTTAGATTAGTAAATTAATTTTTATTTTATTAGACTCATAAAATCTACTAATATAATTACTTAACTAAAATATATTATAACAAAATACATAAATTATAATTGCCACATTATCAACATTACTCATTTAATTTCTTTCTAAATAAACATTTATGTGAAATCTGCAATTTATAATTTTAATGGCAATTTCTTGAAATTCTAGGTCTTCGTAGACAATATTATACAAAACATTCATTGCAAAAATTACTACTGTAGTCTAATTTAGTCTTTGTGTAAGTTCTAAAGCCAATCCAAAAAATCTCCTTTTTTTACATGCTATGAAACATTTCCACAGAATTTAAGGTTCTTATCAGTGACTCATTAAATAATTTCTCAGCTTTAATGCTTTGGGTTGGATGGAGCATGGGGAATTCTCCTTCCAACCCATTGGTGTCTTTAGACTGAACAAGTTAGCGTAATTTTCTTGGTATTGATGAAAAGCAATCTGCAATTATGATAAGACTATAAGTACGTATTCATTTATAAATAACACATATTCTTTCCTCATTACCTCTGTATCGTTACGCCAAATGTGTTGACTTCATATAATACCCATGAGTGTGGTTTCAGTATGTGTTTAGTATTTGCTTTTAAACTAATTCGATTAGTGGCTTTGTTATTTGTAGGAAAAGGATTTTTAAAAAAATTGGCGAACATTTATTATTGAATAACCACTTAAATCAATTTAAATGAATACGAATAAGAATTATTTAGCTTGAATTACATTCGTCGACTAAAAACTCCTGTGCCTGTATAAAATCACGTGGTATACGGACTACCGATACTGAAATGTATTTGACCCAAAGTTGCTATTGTGATCGTACTAATTGAGGGGTAGTTGGCTTTACCTTCAAGTGCAATCTAGTATGTTTTGTACGGTTTCCTATTGGGCGTACTTAAGCTTCGTTAACAAGTCTACGTGAGTGCCACAATCTCGGTCATCTCCTTGGTTGCCTCGGCGACGAGTCGTAGGGCAAACATGTAATTAGATATCCGTAACGTGTTTAGTATGTATTAAAAGATAAAGGTTTCAGTTTTGTAATAGTTAAACGGTTTTCTAAATAAAGGGTTCTTAATTCTTATTTTTTTTTGTGTTTCATATATGCGCTCGTCTTTTCATTTAACTTTATTATTATTGCGGGGCGGATTTTTAATAATAAGACTCATTCTTTACGATAAAGTGATAATAATTTACATCATCTTTTGCATTTTGCTATGAAATGTGTTTTATATCAAATCCAAGTAAGTTGATATTAATAGTTTGTATGCGTTTTTTGGTAAAAGTATTTTCGGAGAAATCACGGCACAAAATAAAGTATTCGTATTTAAGTAGACGAAAAGGTAGCCATTAGTGTCATGAAAATTATACTGGTGATTTCATTTTTCCATTAATAAAATAGGCGGACTTTCAATCTTTACCCCACTAAAGTATCCTAATTTGCTTTAACAACCACTTTACGGGTTCGATACATTTATCCTATCGTTTGAATGAATTTATGGATATAATTTTATGAACATTTCTAATCTTCTGGAAGTAGAAAGTTTCTACTCTGCAATCAGTTTTCACCAAGAACGGCCTACCTTTAACTTTTTTCATTTATGTACGCTATTTAAAGGTCATTTTTCCTTGACGACAAATGCATTATACTCCCATAGTAATTCTAACAATTTTCTAATGATAGCATTTTCACGTAATCATCCCGACTACGTATATGTGCTGCATATAAGTTTTTAATCTACTACATACTGCTTATAAATATTTTCTTCGAAAAACTGCTATTGATCGCTGTCACCTCTTACTATTGTTCACGGTATTCTGGACGATTCAGGCATTTTAAAATTTCGATATCTTCTGTAATTTGTCACTTATTAAATTATAATAATGTATTTATTTCCGGTTGTGTTAATGACACCATAATAATACAGAATATAACATTATATTAATTATTATAATAAAAATAGTGAAAAAAACCCAAAGAATAATAATAGCTAACACAACCTTCAACCTCAAGGCAAGTTCAACAAATTTTTCTCTGCTCCAACTAACTAAATTATCACTCAAGTATAAGAATATAGCAAGTACGTATATATCCCACCAAAAACGTACAAGAAGGAAAAGCAGACCGCCTTTTCTCAGATATGTGCATTAATTATTTTTACGTACACATTACTTGAATTGTCCTGATAAGCACATAAAACCTTGTATAAATTGATAAACCTCCAGATCAAATTTGGCAAGTTTTCAGAGGTTTCAATAATGTTCATAGTTCATAAGTTTGCTTTGTTTTTTTACATGTATGCTTTTGGTGGGATATCATAACTTTTTGTTCAGTTAATAGTGACACGCATCCGAACTCCATGCCGACTCGCATGGCTGTAATCTATGGACGAACATCTTCGCTCCCGCTAGGTCCGTGGTTCACTGTTGCGTTTGGCCCTTGCTCCGCAACTTTTCCGTACGTTGCGTGCCGCATCATTGACGCGTAGTGGTTAGTAAGAATAAGGATACTCATTGGTTTTGTACTAATTTTCGTAAACCAGTATCTTGAACATCATTTATTTGTTACGAACCTCGTATAGGGAATCTAAAGCACTTTCATAAAAAAAATGGAATGCTGCTTTTTGTTATCAATCTTAACCGCTACGGAAATTAGTTGTCGAACTCAAATAGCCATGGAGATAAAAGGAGGTCGAAAAGAGTTCGAACGGGTTTATGCAAATATTGCACAGTGAGCATCGACCTATTTTGTTGAGAGTCTGTTGCGAGAAATTGACCTCCGTGTACCCATATCAATCTGAAACAAATGTTTGCGACGAATAGCAATACAAATTCCAAAAAATCAAGTATTGTGGTCTTCGGTCTTGCAGATCGTTGTATGTATTCAAAAAAGTCTATATCTTGCGGTGGATCAAATGACGCACTTTCCGACTGTTCTTGAATGATATAATAATTAAACGAGTACAAAGAAAAATAGAAAACTTTTGCAATACGGCGTAGCAAAAGATTATCTAAGAATTCCAAGCTTGCATGCGATTAAAATTAAAAGTTTGTTAAATAGCTGGAATACCTAAACTATTGTAATAATATCACTATGGTATAATTAGATGACTGTATATCAAAAGATGATAATATCGATTTCCAGCAAACACATAGATATTAATGTAAAAGCAATTGCAACTTTTTTTTTTGAAATAACAATAATTTTATTGCATCATTTCTTAAAATTATATATTGAAGACGTTTAGCACACTATCAATAATATAAACTTATTTGTTGTAACTTATATAGATTTTAAAAATGTTTAAGAGGGCTCGAATTCTATTTAATATGGTATCAAGCATGTTCGTAAATTGGGGCCACACAATAAACACTCTCAAGAATATATAGTTAAAGAAGACCAGTAAATCGGAGCAATAGTCATTGGCAACAGATGAAAAACAGTAGTAAATTCAAACTGCAAACAAACAAATATACAAGCAATATCAACTTTCGTAAATATAACCAAATACAAAACAAGAAAACTCTGTGATGGTGTTAGCGGCACAAATTTAAAAAATGCTTCTCCTCTTGACTTTTTCCATTCTTCCGATAATTTATGAAATCGGAATATTCACACGATGTTCAATCCATTGAAACATTTAAAAATTAATTTTCTGTTTAGTATATGAATTTACTATCGAAATGCAATCATTACCGTTGTACAGTAATTAAAAGTAGTTGTTAGTAGTTTTATTTAACTACCATTTAACTAACATTCTACTACTCCTGAAATAAAATAATAATCAAGCCTAGTCTGTACTGACACTTATTCCCAAGTGTCAATTAAACTTTATACTTAATTACATGATTGTATTGTAATGAATCAATATATGAGATAGCCGCTTGAAAGTATATATGTATAACATGCAATGGGACCTAAGTGAATCATGCAATATCTATGATATTTGCACAAGGACGCTATAATGATTCTATATGTATATATTATACTACTCCTATGTTTTCAATAGGATAATAGTTAGTTAATTACTACTTTATATATTTTTAAAGTAGTAATTTTAATTTTATAACAAGTTGAAAACTTATTATCAAATATAAATTTTGAGTTGCACAATATTTATTTTTACTCACTGTATCCAAATTATCATGAATAAGATTATAACTACATTCATAGTATTTGAATAAAGCTTACGAGGAAAATATGCATGTATGCAACAAAAATTGGTTATGTTTATTATTTTTACCGGCTTAAAATTTCTTCGTATATAATTACTAGCTCAGTATAAATTTATTTATGAGACTCCATGAAGTAATTTCAGAGTGTTAGAGTTCTTATAGTATAGAAGATTACCTTCGTATAAAAGAAAAACAGTATCAAATCATAAATAAAAAATATATTGAAGTAGATACATGAACTTATATAAATTGAGGTTAGAATCAAACATTCTATATAATAAACAAAACTGCTAGTGTAATGTTACTATGGAATTGTTTCTATCCAGCAATAATGGGATCAACTAAACATGAACGGTATGTATATAATTTGTTTTTATAGTAAATAAATCTGTGTTTAGAAAAAAAAAATCAAGGTTAATCTAAAAATTCTTTTATCTCTTATATATGGAAAACTTTAATACTCAACTTTTAATATATTAACTTGTGATGACGCTTAGCATAGAATAACTCTTACAATTAAAGTACATTCTTAAGATAAATTATTTAGATACTTGTATTGCAAGTATAATTTTTTCTAATTTCTGATTCTTTTAAAATCAACGTTAATAAAATTTTAAGTACTTAACTCGAGTTTTTAATACTTTGTGGAATTGTTTTAGCGGACTATATCTTCGAAATTGTCTCTGGGATCTTCTATACCCTGATGATCCTCTTCGTCCTGGATACTGTGTTGGTGCGCAATTCTTCCAATTGAGCTGCTTATTCCTCGAGCCTTACGTTGTACTTTTTCTTAATTTTAGGTATAATTTAATTTAGCACATATATTCACAATTATTTAGTTTGGATTGTTTCTTGTAGATCAATAGATACAATTTAATCGACTGGAACTTTATGATGGTACATTTCCTCATTATTTTAGTATAATGTTATTGTTGAAATCGTGATAAAAAGATCTGCACTATAGGTATTTAATATATTTCTTTTAATAATAAAATTTAACTTAATTTCTGAGAGCGTCCTTTTAAGCGTGTCTTACTTGTGAAAACTTCTTTAATAATCCCATTTGTTTTTCTTTTTTTGCCCACAAATGGTTAAGTTGATTTTTATTTTTGATTTGTATATTAAGTTGTCTAACTTTGAGTAACTAATAAATATGTTTTCTAATATTGTTTAAAATGTTATTATTCAATTTTTCCCTTAATTCTTGGGAATCTATTAACTTTTGATTTTTTTTAAATAATTTCTTTGACATTTAAATATCTTACTTAAGACTGAGTTATTCTATAGTAATTTGTGTATCTTAAGTTGCCTATATACAAATATATAAATTGTAAATAGCTAATTTATTATTATATATGTGATATTAACTGGTATATTTTTATATGGTCATTTATATATAGATATTTTAAATAGATAGAATCAAGTTAGGTAACAATGTATATCAATAACAACACCATTCTGGAGTTAAGTATATATTTCTGTCATATATTTATAAATAAATAGCATAGTAATTTTATTTATACCAAAATAATTTAAAGTGTACTTGCTTTGTGGGCATTACTATTACACTGAGATCACTTTAATTTCAATTTCTAGAACTTGGTCAACATTGGCGCCAAGTCCGGTGTTTACATCTGTCATTTCTATTTAACATTTCGTGATCTTGGTGTCCTTTAATTTCTAGTTTAATTTAAAGTTCAATTAATTGACAGATGTAGAACAAGCTTAATAATTTTGGTATATTGTGACATAAAAAGGTAAAATAATACCGATGCATGACATATACGAGTGTCGTCAAATCAACAACGGAAATGAATTTTTCCTTTTATTATATGAAGAATTGCGTGTCTGTAATTAACTTACGCATTGTGATTTAGAAGTTTTAATTGTATTAAATTGGGAACTTGGACACGTCTTCCTTCATTTTTTCTACAGCCAGCGCCATGCCAAAATATTTACTTTTCAATATACACTTCATTTTCTATTCAAATGATCATACTTATATGTAACTATAACATTGCCAGTATGTTGAAATAGAAAAAGCAACCTGTAATTTTGAAATCATATTAGGCTAAGGTTGACTATTTTATGCCTATACTTTTAAAATCATTGGCAAAAAAAAAACCTTTAAACAGCACTTATGAGATTCGAATGTCAAATTTGATAATTAATTTGAATTCAAGTATGGGTGGAAATTTTGCTACGTAAAAATCACTAAAATGCAAATGGCGGCACAGCAGCGTAAATCAATAACAGACACATTATCTATGATGAGAATGAGGGGCTTGCAATAAACAAACATGGTAAATAAAGTTTTCATTAACATTCAAAAGCTGCAATGTTTATTTTAGAACTTATCAAATCAGAATATATAATTACTTGATATTTTAAAATTTAGAAGAGTGAACACCTAAGATCTTGATTTGAATATAGGGACAGACAATTCTCTGATTTTTAAGTTCATCAAAGTTTTCTCGCAGTATATTATTTTTCGTTTCGTTTATTATGTTTTATTTTATTGTGAATCCATTTTCCTCAAACTTTTCAGTCTATAATGTACCTTATAGCATGAACAGATGCTACCTCCAGTAATGCAGAATATCGAACGTTTGTTTTATAGCAAGCTTTTATCCTCGGTGTATATATGAAGTGTATAACATGACATGAAACTGCTTCTTTTAAATTTGTTGACTCAATAGAAATATCTCTTCTATATAATTTCTTTCAAAATAGACTTTGAAGGCAACACCTTGCTGGAGACGGTTGGTCCACTTTTCATAGCAGTGATGGAACTGACATATGGAGATATACCTTCAGGTAGTTGGTTATTACATTTTCAATGTTCTTCAATTTCCTAAAATAATATTCTGAGAGGTGAATTTTAACACGTTAATAGAAATTGCCCTGTAGCAAGAAGCAATGATGCAGGAACCAGATGTTATTGTTATCACATAAATAACCTTTTATCGCTGGCATATCGATAAAATAATGATTCATCTTATGTCCTTTAAGCAGAAATTTCTCATGGACAAATCCAATTTATAAAGAAAGCAAATCAGCATGCTTTTCTGATACTGATGTTTTGTGTTCTGGTCCTATTTCTATATTCAAAATTAGTCAACGTTATGGCAAGTCTCAGAAAATGAGGAATATTGTCAATTCACCCCAACAAGTCAAAACATATTTTCCGCAAATTGACCTTTTAATTCTGTAAAGTTTTTCTTGCAGCAATTCGTATATTTGCTGCATCACCAATTCATTATTGAAAATCTAGCGTGCGACTGTGTGAATTTGCTCTTGTCTTATTATTTTCAATGTGAAACAATGATCAGAATGCACAAGATGGACATTTTCATCTCATTTGCAGTTGAAGACCTTCAGCGGTTTATCAATATCCAGATCGAAAATTGACTTGCTGAACGATAGCAAGAAGATGTGAATGTATAATATAGTTCTTCTTTTTGTAGATTTTCTATAAACAAATTAAACAAAAAGGTATCTATTCATAAAAAAAACATGAATAATTAAGAATACCGATATTGGTAAATAGTTTTGGTGTTGTATACATATAATGTGCACAACTTTGGGCACTTAACGTAGCAGTTAATTCAGTAAGTTATTTGATTTATGCGCATATTTATGCAGACATAATCGTCGCCCGAAGATTAATAATCATAAATAACAGCCACTATGAATACAGCAGTAACTTACCTGAAATTTAAATTAGTTGGAACGTTGTTTAGCTGCAATTTTAGAGATCGAAGTTTGAAATTCCTTGTTTCTTTGGCAATGTTTTCGGGAGTTTGTGTACTTTGATCCCTGTGACCGGCACCGGACGTGCTCGTACTATTTCCTCCATTTGCGTAGGAAAGTTGAGGATGTGATGTGCTTATTCGCATTTTGTTATTGGCCCTGAAAATTTGATAGAAAAGAGTCAGCGCAAAGTAATCTGAGTAGTTCAGAAATTTAGAAAGTAAAAAATCGAAGAAAGAACGTACTTCCAATCTAAATCTCTCTTTTTTTATTAGTGTATATGTTCTTATGTACACTTTTCTTTGAGTGCAGTCTGTTTATGAATTTTTAATTTTTTGCGCATGTAAAAAACTACATTTCGTGTATATTTTTGCATAAAGTAATTAATGAGTCTTTTTTAATTACAACTCGTCCACGCTGTTAGAGGTGAAACTCTGTTAAACTCTATACCCAACAAATAAGAAAAGTAGGATAAGTATCTATTTTTTGAGCTCATATATTTTTAGTCTAACCTGACCATCATAATATTAAAACCTACGAGGGAGAGCTTTTGAGTTCGCGGAATGGACCAGTTGGATGGAAGTGGAAGATCTCATTCTTTCTTAAATATAAAGTTTAAATACAATCGCGTCAGTAGTCTTGCAACTATCGTCGACCAAGCAACTTAATACGGAAGAAGGTGTAAAACATGGTGGAAATCGAGTATCCGGCTGTTATCAGTTTCCTACAAAAAAGTAAAGCCTATTCATACTATATTGGAAGAAATATCATCGGCTACAGGGATTCTTGCCCTGCAAAAACTTCCTTAAGTGGCACGGAAGATAGGGAAACACTTGAGGACAACCCACGGCCGGGGCGGATTCCAATGAGGATTCCAGAACTTGTTCAAAAAGTCGAGAAAATAATAATGGAATATGATCGGCTAAAGAAAACACAGCTCGCATAAATGACTGAAGTACCTGATTCAATCATTTTTAAAATTCTTCATGCTCATCTTGGCATCACTGAGGTTAGCACAGGATGGGTGCTGAGAACGCTCACGCTGATACAAAAACAACAACTCGTGAAATGTTCCAGTGCGTTTTTGGACTTTTGTTATGGATTCAAAGATGATTTATTGGATCGAATTGTTGTTAGGGATAAAACTTGGGTTCGTTATTATGAACCTAAGTCAATTAAAACTCATGTGGTGGGCTAAAAGAGGTACACCAGCACCCAAGACGTTTAAAGTGTCCCAGTACTCATGCCAACTGTTTTTGGTACTCAGAAGCAATAATATTAATCAAAGATAAATGCGTTTAAATAATTTAAGCATCCTACGCTGCAATTCTGGAGCGATTAAAGTAAGTCATTAAAGAAATAAAACGGGTAACATTGACGAAGGGTGTCCTGCTTCTGCACGGGCATGCTGCGTGTTGCTCTTGTTGCCCAGTATAAACTGGGCTTCGACCTTTTGAATCACCCACGTTATAGGAAACAAAATTACGAGTGATGAAGAAGTGAAGGACGCAGTTTGGACGTATTTTCCATTCAAAGACTTTTTTATGAAGGCAAAGATGATACTTAAGCTAATTGAAAGATCTGAAAAGTATATACCTATTACTATTTGCAGGTGAATATATTGAAAAAAAAATTAATATTTTATATTGTTATAAAAGTCGTGTTTCGCTGGCTGCCCTGCATAAAGTGGGCTTTGATATTTTGAATAACACACCCTATAGTCCAGAGCTAGCTCCTATCAACTATTGCTGTGCCCTAAAATGAAGAAAGAGCTGCGTGTGAAATAATTTATGAACTTCGAAACAGTTTTTTTTTTATGTTCTCTCCTTTTTCCCCATTCCGCAAACTTATAAACGCTCCCTCGTAGTTACACCGAGGTGCGGTTAAATGCACATTGCACTGTCTCATCCTATTAACCACAGGGCCATCCACTTGTAATTTTGATTAACATATCGATTATATTTCTTTTATGTGGTTATTATGCAAAAAGTGAAAGAAATGTTATCGAATAATATCTTGCATAAAAGCTCACACAGAATGCAATACCTAGCTGACAATTAGAAATGTTTGAAACAGTAATAACTATAATTAACATGTTCACGTCCAAGGAGTTTTATGGAGTATGTCCTCAAAAATATCTTCTTGAAGGCAAACTGACGTATTATCAAAGTTATTTTCACAGTACGTTTTCAGTGGTGATCTTCAATGGAATGATCACATCACTTGCGCTATTTGTGCCGTGTACTTAAATATGTAATAGTAGTGCCCTTCAGTTGGTCGCTATATGTAATAGTAATTGTTTAAAATATAATTAAAATGACTCAAATAAATAAAATGACTTATTGAATGCTCCGCGTAATTTAGCTCAGTTAAATAGTTCGGTTTAGCATAAGACTCTTAATTTCAACACGGTTCAGGTATTTAGACACTAAGATTATTGTCCTGCACGTACTATTACTTCTATTTTATATTCCAAATTTCTTAGAGTGAGGTAGACAAATAACACGCAAAAGGATATTTAAATATTATTAATATATTGATAAAAACACCATCAACACAGATCAAGTTACAAACAAAGGTTATAGAAACAAAATACAATTTAAAGGGTACAACACGATACAAATTACGCATTAATTACAACATGGGCACATATAATAAACGACAATGCAATGGCGCTTTACCTCTACAGTATACCATGGATTTAATTAGAGGCTAATTGAATTGTTTTATGAAAAAAAAACATGCATGATATAGGCCTTTAATTCAAATTACGGTGGGTACCTGATACAATGCTTTGAACGCCGCTGGGCCAGTATTTTGACGGGCAGCTTTCCCAAGGTAGACTGAAATCGTCGTCTTCTTTTCTGGAGATACGACACACACTTAAGTATTAATAGAACTTTTACTTCACTTGACCCACTATTTGTTTTATTAAAACTTATAACAGTTTTCTCAGTAGGCTTTTCTTTTTACTTTTTACTAGTGCGTAGAATTACTTGTAAAGCACTGTTAGCCTGTGAGAAGCGTTCCCTTTTGTTGGGTGCGGTCTAGTGTTATTCTACTTAACACGGCCTGCGAACCTATTCATGCGTCGGCTAGGGAACGTCTTCCGTCTTTACGGGCTAGGGAACGTCTGTCTGCCTACTCCTTGCTTAAGTCACGCCACGCCGTATTTTTACTCGGGGTTTCCCCGGGCCACCTATGTACTTTACATTTCTTCATCACATTCAAGGTTCCACGTGTCGGTTGCACACAAACGGTTTCTTATTGATGTCGCATAACTTCCTGGCTAGCGCCGATATCATTGTCGCCACTTATGTTTTTACACCGATATACCTACGCACTATTTCTCTTTTACATATACAGAATTTATATAGGAACATTTTAAATAGGAATATAATAATTTAATACAAATAAATGAATAATACATGTTTCCTGATCCGTGTTGACTTATTATCTACCATAATATCATAATACACATTACCCTCCTATAAATACTTTGGATGTTCTATTATATTTATATTTTATTTATTATATACAGGGCCTACCGTTACAGATACCCCCCTTTGCCTTTTCTGACAGGCTGATAAGTCTAAATGAAAAGCAAATAATGGTAACGTGTACATAATAAAATATAAAAAGCCAAAACAAAAAAAATATCTAAACTACATATAACTCTAGTTGGCTAAATGAATGATAATAATTTGATAGTAATATGTATTTTATATTTACAGATTAATTTTCTATACCACCCTATATCTCTGTTGGGTCTTTTGGCGGTTTTTTATACTTTCTCAAATGCATAATGTTTTGGGTGCATTTGTATTTGGCGATTGGGTCCCCTAACCAATAAGCCTTTTCACTTACTCTTCGTAAAATTTCATAAGTTCCGTTATACACATGAAAAAACTTTTTTATTTCCTTGGTTAGTGCTGACGAATAGTTGTGATTTTTCACTAACACCTGATTACCCATTCTACCTCGATCTTCTTGCGCAATGATTTTTGGGATCATTTCTAAGTGCCAATAGAAAATCTCTATCATATATTTTCTTAAATACCTCACATTTTCCCGGTTTATCGGAGAATATGTCTTCATAGTCGGATATTAGCCGTTACACCCTATTCACCAGATTGCATTCTGTGGTACCCATTGTTAGTGGGTTGACTTTTGCAGTTTCGTAGTTAGACTCAAATAAGCTGGGAACTATTGATGGTGGTTCTCCTATTTCGGGTAATACTTCACTAACTTCCTCGTCTTTATCCTTTTCAATACAGATTTGGACCTTGGGTATAATTGGAGAATCTTGTGGAGAATCCTCGAGGTCTTTCTTGTCGTGCTTGAGACAGTGGCTTTGGTTGAGGAGGAAAGGTAGCTGCTGCATATATTGTTTCCAGGCCTCTAATTGGGTGGTCCTGCTCGGTGTGTATTTTCGTGGATTCGGTTCTCTTACAGGCTCCCTCATTTTCATATGCAGAAGGCGAGGAGCGTTTGCTTCTGCATTTATTCGTTTCCCGAATCAACACTCGGTGGTGGACTCCGGCGTCCTCGGTTGCTATAATGACCTCTTCCTCTATAGTGACCTCTGTTTTGTTGGATCATTTGCACGTCCCTGCGATCATCACGTCTATCATGGTTTCGTGAAGAAGGCCCCTCTCGATTTTGTATTCCCTCGACTATGCTTATTAGCTCGGGTATTGTCTTGGCTTTTGCTGATAGTAGAATACTTTCCACTTCATAGGAGAAATGTTTACGTATTGCTTCTATGAATAGTTCTGCGCCGATTGGTGGATCCACATATTGTGTCTTATTCACCCAATACCATACATGCTGAGTCATAGTCCCAAATTTCGCATTATATGTCCTAGGCCTCAATAATTCCATCCAAATTCTTTTTTGTTCGCTTTCGGACCAATACATCTTCAGTAGTTCTTGTTGGAAATTTTCTATATTGTCCCACTGATGTTTCACTGCATTGGCCCATACTCGTGCGTCGCCTTCCAATTGGCCTATCGCAAAATCGAGCTTTTTTCTTTCGGGTATTGTTCCAAATTCGAAATGTCTCCTTAGTGCTTCCAGGAATTCCTTTGGGTGAAGCCCTCTTTTATCCCCGTTGAACATAGGTACTTTCTTTTCTTCTATTATTCTTTCTATGCCCACTGGTATTTTCTTTAAACACTCAATTTCCTGTTCGACTTCTTGTCTGGTCTTCGCGACCTCCTTTTTGGTGTTTTCAATTTCCATGTTAGTTCTTTCAACATCTTTGTTTACTTGTTCAATTTTCTGATTGACTTCATGTCTTCTTTCTGTTTTTTCCTCCTCTAATTTTCTTTCGAATTCCTCTGCTTGATGCTGAACCTTCTCATTGACTGCTTTCAATTCTGTTTCTGTTTTTTCCTTGAAATCATCGATTTCCTTTCTTAGTTGTCCTTGGCTCTTTGCTATTTTTTCATACATCTGGTAATTTGCTTCTTGGATGTCTTTCTTTAATTCTTCGAATTTTCCCATATTTTGGTGTATTTTTTCACTCATTTCCTTCTTGGATTCTACCATATTTTTATCTAATTTTTCGAACTTCTCATCACTATCTTTCTTTAATCCCTCGAATTTCTCATCACTATCTTTCTTTAAATCCGCATTACTTTTCTTTAAATCTTTCATTGATTGTCTCATAAAGTCAAAAAATGCCTGTATATCTCCTATTCCTTTGGGCGTCGCTTCCGTTTCGACCATATTTTCGTCCGGGGTTTTATATCCGGTTGCTCCTTGGTTTGTTTCGTCACTTTCATTCTCTACCTCTGAGTTTCCCATGATCATTTCTTTTTCTCCTATCATCTTGCCACTCCTTAAATGCATTCACTTCAATTCCTTATTTAATCTTCTTCCAACTTTATTTCCTTTGGAGGCTATGTTTATTTTATACAACGGCGGCTTTATTTAAACAACGATAAGGCATATAAAAAACAACTAAATAAAAAATTTGACAACAATGCTATAAAAGAAAATTCTTTTTTGTTCAAATTTTATTCTACTTTTGCCTTTAAAAGCTCCGCTAATTGTATAAAATGTTTATTTACTTAATTTTGGTGACCCCCCAACCAGGTGTGCCTATTCCTTTGGATCACCCTGTATAATCCGTCGCCAATTTGCTTCCAAAATTACCGCTTATTTGTGTACAATATTTTGGGTTTTATTCCTATTTACCCCCCAATAAAATGTCCTTTCTTTCGAAACACCCTGTATAATACGTATTATTGTACCGTATACCTTATATGCTATGCGCCCTGAAAATGTTTACACAACTTTTGTAACACCCTGTATATCACAAAAAAATATACTTAAATTGTCTACCTTTTAATTCAAATCTAAATTGCGCTTTTATTTAAAAATTAAAATTTTGTTCAAAAGAATTTAAAAATTTCGTGAAAATATTTCTTAAAATATTTGATAAAGCTTTGTTCCTACCGAACTACTCCACACAAATTTGAAATAAATTGAAAATCTAGTGTCTTTTCGGGCCCCACGTTGGGCGCCATATGTAATAGTAGTGCCCTTCAGTTGGTCGCTATATGTAATAGTAATTGTTTAAAATATAATTAAAATGACTCAAATAAATAAAATGACTTATTGAATGCTCCGCGTAATTTAGCTCAGTTAAATAGTTCGGTTTAGCATAAGACTCTTAATTTCAACACGGTTCAGGTATTTAGACACTAAGATTATTGTCCTGCACGTACTATTACTTCTATTTTATATTCCAAATTTCTTAGAGTGAGGTAGACAAATAACACGCAAAAGGATATTTAAATATTATTAATATATTGATAAAAACACCATCAACACAGATCAAGTTACAAACAAAGGTTATAGAAACAAAAGGGTACAACACGATACAAATTACGCATTAATTACAACATGGGCACATATAATAAACGACAATGCAATGGCGCTTTACCTCTACAGTATACCATGGATTTAATTAGAGGCTAATTGAATTGTTTTATGGAAAAAAAACATGCATGATATAGGCCTTTAATTCAAATTACGGTGGGTACCTGATACAATGCTTTGAACGCCGCTGGGCCAGTATTTTGACGGGCAGCTTTCCCAAGGTAGACTGAAATCGTCGTCTTCTTTTCTGGAGATACGACACACACTTAAGTATTAATAGAACTTTTACTTCACTTGACCCACTATTTGTTTTATTAAAACTTATAACAGTTTTCTCAGTAGGCTTTTCTTTTTACTTTTTACTAGTGCGTAGAATTACTTGTAAAGCACTGTTAGCCTGTGAGAAGCGTTCCCTTTTGTTGGGTGCGGTCTAGTGTTATTCTACTTAACACGGCCTGCGAACCTATTCATGCGTCGGCTAGGGAACGTCTTCCGTCTTTACGGGCTAGGGAACGTCTGTCTGCCTACTCCTTGCTTAAGTCACGCCACGCCGTATTTTTACTCGGGGTTTCCCCGGGCCACCTATGTACTTTACATTTCTTCATCACATTCAAGGTTCCACGTGTCGGTTGCACACAAACGGTTTCTTATTGATGTCGCATAACTTCCTGGCTAGCGCCGATATCATTGTCGCCACTTATGTTTTTACACCGATATACCTACGCACTATTTCTCTTTTACATATACAGGGTGTCATTTTGAAAACGTACCACCCTCTATATTTCGGCCCCTATAGAAATTCCAAAAATATGCAAAAACACGTCAAACTTATTTTTAAGGGGGACATTTTGTAGGCTGGTTTTCAATTAAATTACATCAACCCTCTAGCGGGGGTGGACATAACCTCCAAAAATTTAAATGGAAATGGGGGTTGAGTGATACCTCATTTTAAAGGTCGTTTAACCCGCTTTTCAAAAATGCTAATTTCTTGTCCTTTATTTTTAATACTTTTGAAGAAATCAAGTCAAACCATGAACATACAAGTATCAAGTGTTTTGCAATAAAACATTAAAAAACTAATAAAAAGTAACTTATTTTATAAAATTTTCGAAATGTTGTCCATTATTTTCTAAACAGTGATAAAGTCTACTCTCAAACTCCTCTCTAACATTTCGAAACACTTCTGCCTGAAGTTCTCCACATGTAGCTGTTATTCTTCTCTTTAAATCTTGCAAATCTCGAGGCGGTGTTTTATAAACAATCGATTTTAGATGCCCCCATAGGAAGAAATCTAAAGGCGATAAGTCGGGTGATCGTGGTGGCCATTCTATTGCTCCTCTTCGACCAATCCATCTGCCAGGAAATCTATCATTTAGCCACTGTCTAACTGGAAGATAGTAGTGTGGTGGAGCTCCATCTTGTTGGAAGTGTAGAAGATCTTCTTGCAAAACCATGTTACCAGCCGCGTCAATTTGATTTTCCAAAGTAGTTGTTATTAAGGGGTCTATTATTTCTGCAAGCAAATTTAAGTAGAGCTCACCAGTTAGATTTCCTTCAATGAAGGCAGGTCCAATAATAGTATTCCCAAGGATACCAGCCCAAACGTTAACTTTTTCTGGATACTGTGTGTGACCTTCCCTAAAAAGTCGCGGATTTTCATCGCTCCAGTAGCGACAATTTTGCTTGTTAACATGCCCATTAAGAAAAAAAGTACACTCATCAGTAAAGCAAATATTGTGCAAGATATTTTGGTTTTCATTTATAAAATCCGTCATTGTTTCACAAAATTCAATCCTTCCGTCGAAATCGTCGTCAAAGAGCTGTTGTAGAATTTGCATTTTATAGGGGTGAAACTTATTTAACTTTAGTGCTTTCCTTACTGTTTCGTGAGACATTCCAACTTGGCGTGCCACAATGCGAAGTGATGTGGAGGGATTTGCAGTAAAGGTGCCTAATACTTCTATTTGTGCTGCTTCATCCAAGACACGGCTAATATTTCTTTTTTTGTTAGCAACGGAACCAGTTTCACTAAACTTAGCGACTAATTGTAGAACATACTTATGATTTAAATTACTATTCGGATACCTTTCATTAAACATTCTTGACGTTCTTCTTGCGCATCTTCCACATTCCCCATAAATAAGAATAATTTCAATTCTTTGTTGAAGAGTAAACACCATTTTTAAAAATAATGTCGCAACTTTTACCTCGCAAAACTAATTTTACAATAAAGTAATTTTGGCTAAAATAAATGGAGTGACAAGTAAAGAAAAATTTGACAAGAATGTCAAGAATGCTTAAACCAGGGCTTTTTTTTCTACGTTAAACTACCTGTACGACTATCACAAGTACTAGTTCAGGTAAATCACATTCTTTCCAATAATAATGTTTAACTGAATAGTATGCGTCTTTATTATTTCGTTGGATATTAGAAGTAAAAATAGTTTAAAAATTTACCGTTATGTAATACCTCAATTTCATTTATTTTAATTCATTAAAGCAATATCACAAAGTGTTTTTGATATCTAAACTTCTTTACAGTTTTCACCAAATATCTCGCGAACTGCTAAAAAGAAAAGGCAAGAATTTAGCATTTAAAATTTTATAAAATAAGTTACTTTTTATTAGTTTTTTAATGTTTTATTGCAAAACACTTGATACTTGTATGTTCATGATTTGACTTGATTTCTTCAAAAGTATTAAAAATAAAGGACAAGAAATTAGCATTTTTGAAAAGCGGGTTAAACGACCTTTAAAATGAGGTATCACTCAACCCCCATTTCCATTTAAATTTTTAGAGGTTATGTCCACCCCCGCTAGAGGGTTGATGTAATTTAATTGAAAACCAGCCTACAAAATGTCCCCCTTAAAAATAAGTTTGACGTGTTTTTGCATATTTTTGGAATTTCTATAGGGGCCGAAATATAGAGGGTGGTACGTTTTCAAAATGACACCCTGTACAGAATTTATATAGGAACATTTTAAATAGGAATATAATAATTTAATACAAATAAATGAATAATACATGTTTCCTGATCCGTGTTGACTTATTATCTACCATAATATCATAATACACATTACCCTGCTATAAATACTTTGGATGTTCTATTATATTTATATTTTATTTATTATATACAGGGCCTACCGTTACAGATATATTCCTAATAATTACTCTGATATTATTACTTCTTATGTGTCTTCAAGGCTTTTCATAGATTGTATGTATAATAAAATATTGTGATCATAAACATTTTTCACATTGCAATGTTTTTGATTTGAGTACCATAATTACGAAAGAATTTTTAAAATGATCTCTCTCCCTCTTTCTACCTCTCTCAGTAAGCCTGTCTTTTCGTCCATTAATCCGTGTACACTTTAACGTCTTAAGCTACCTATACATATACTAGAACAGCTGATTAGCCTTTGATATTTTGACAATATATAGGTATATTGCCAACTCTCAACTTTATTAATATTTATAAAATTTGATAGGTACATCCTTTATAGAATTTTATTTTAAATAATTTAGACGGAACAGTTTTACCTTTGTCTATTAATATATTCTTAGAAATATTTCACAAATTTTGCATTCTACGCAGATTTCTTATTTTATATTGCAGCATTTTAGTTGAATCAAATTAAAATTCAGTTTGCTTCTGATATGCGTTTTTAATTTAAATGAATCCTTTCGGCAACAGAATATTTGTTTATTTGTCAGTTGTTAACTATTTTAGCTGTTCTCTCTTTATGGTTAGCCCTATATATTGGATATTGCTATTTCTTTTCTTAAGTTAAAATTCAGATTTTATTTAATATTTTTGTAACATAAGATGCCACCTATAACCGGCACACCCAGTTATCGATGCGTTTAGATTAAAGCTTTGTTGTTGTTCATGTTGTAACCTATTTCAGTTAACGCTGTGAAGAAGGGGCACAGCAATATGTCCCGATCAAAAAATTAATAGTTATTAATAGTTAATTAAACGTCCTGATTAATTCCACAGCAACGTGTCATGGAGCGAATTTGGATGTTGAGCTACTGTGTGCGGAGTATGTCAAAAAGTAATGACAAGAACTAGATATTAAGGGGGCTTACGCAGAGGTGCCGACTAACTGCAGTGAGGTAGGACGTAAGGGGGTGGCGCCATATGCGCTAATGTAAATTCCGCCGATGTAAGGTATTCGTTAAAATAAAACAAACAGGAGACATTTTTGTTTTCCTTATTATGTTTTTCCATTAATATGATTCCAAAAGATTAATTAAGGCTTCCTTGGAAGTACTTTCTTATAATTCAAATTATTTACTCCTACGTTTCATTCTCAAAGTTGGTAAAATTTACAACATCATAACACAGTTTCAGAAACTTTGTTTTTGAAAACTAATTCCAGTCGAACATGCACTGAGCTTTTGTTTATTTGTGTTTAAAATTTCGTAAATAAAAGCGGTACTATTGTTTTAACGAAACCTTGTAAAGTCCAGAATTTACATTAGCGCATATGGCGCCACCCCCTTACGTCCTACCTCACGGCAGTTAGCCGGCACCTCTGTGTAAGCCCCCTTAAGTAACGTCCTCTTGGTAGAAAATCCCAGCTATCCGTATATAATAAATTGATAGCTCATGACGTAATATTCTTAACGATGGAATAAAATTTGATATGTTTTTTTGTGCTATTTCCATCATTTGGATTCTGAACAACTGACGCTTCGGCGGACATTACGTCTGTCATCTTCAGGGTAGCTGTATCTGTTTCTTGTCAAAAACTAAAAGATAATTGTATTTTTAAGATGAAATTCTTGTAAAACACTTATGAGAGTTCTAAATGTCAATGTGACGAGGTATTTCATACTTGATCTGAATCTGTAATGTAGTATTAGGTAAGGTGTCCATATCCTAACGAATAATTGGCATCCAGACCCCTTTAATCTCCAGGCTTTGTGCACTTGTAGGATTAGTTACTGTAGCCATATATGCCGCTTCTATTATCTCCCTTCTGATGCATTTTTTTTATCAGAATTGTCGCGTCATTACATTTGATTTGATGGCCTGCATCCCGAGGGTGTTGTGCCAAGAGGGGCTTTTCAGTTTGCGAACCAATTTCTTGTGTTCTTTGGATCTGACTTCTAGGGGCCAGCCGGATTCTCCTATGAATGAACGTCCACAGTCACACGGTACTTTAAAAGTTTTCTGTTATTTGGTTCATGTTGCTTGGCTTAGTCTTTGTTAAGGTCGATCGAAGTGTATTGTTTGTCCTAATCGCAGTTCTTATGTTATATTTGTTGCCTATTCCCAAAATTTTCTTTGATTGGCCTCTGAAGACGGCAGATGTAATGTCAGTCAAAACGTCTGTTGTTCAGAATAAAAACGATGGCAATAGCACAAATAACATATCAAAAAATAATAAATTGTTCGTATACAATACAAATATTTGGAACTATGATATCTCTGCAGCTAAGAGTCATATCGGCAAAATTCAAATATTTCAAAACAATGTTTTAAGAAACGTTGTGGATGGCCCATAGTACTACCGAAATTATTATTTATATAGATTTAAATATCTTAAGGTTAAAGAACAGAGCAAGAGATTTGCATCGAAACACGAGGAGATATTCCATGCGCATGTGAATGCTGAGGTACTGCAGCTTTTGGGCAATACCTATTTTGTAAGAAAACTTAAACGGAATAAACCCACAGTGTCGAAGCAGAGCATAGAAATTGTGCACAACTTGATAACATTAGTGTTACATTTCAGTAGATAAGTACCAAGCTTTAAAAAATTAAAAACAAACTGCAGCCTAGGCATATAGTGACTATGTATGAACAATAAATTAATAGTAATACAAAAAAATTTTTGCAGAAATAAAACTCTTTTTCAACAAAAGTGTATGAAAAGGTGTCTACTAATAAATTCGTAAAAAAGAATCAAACTTTTATAAAAATTTTCTCTTATGATTTCTTACTGAAATGCGATTGAAATCTCCATAATTTTCTTCCGATTGTACATAAATTCTGACTTTGATGTTTCAACAGAAACTCATGCAAATAACTTGGTCCGGATGATGCCTCTGTTCGAAAATTGATTTTTTACGCGGATATGTAAACAAAAGGAAAACAAAAGCTTTTTGTAAACCAAAAAAAAATACATGTAGGCATCGAAACTATTACCCTAATGGAGACATTGTCCTCCACACCGACAAAATAAATGTAATACATAAATCACCTAATACTATCAGATTTTGCCTTTTTGTGCCACAACTCTTTCAATTTCGTACGATTTTTCGTTATTTATTTGGATCTTATTCGGGACTTTTTTTTTGCATGAATCGCAATTACAGTTCGCCCCAAAGCCATCCAATCGACAACAAATAGAATTCCCGTCGATTTTTGCAGTTATATTGCTCCGACTGGGGAAAGTCACTAATTAATCTAAAGTGCTTCAGTCTCGAAGGTTTTAGATCGGTCGGGACAGTCTTTAAAAATTCATCACTTCTCACTCACAATGGAAATATTATATACTATTATGGCATAGAAAATGTAGTAAAATACAGAAAAGAAAGTTATTTTTAGTGTAGACATATCGCGCAACATGGAGAATTACATATTTTACCTTCAAATGAAAACTTCAGAGACATGCAAATGATCAATTTTCTGTGTATTCAATGTAGGAGAATGATTATACTCCCAGAGTGGCTAAAAAACAAAGGGCTAATGGAACGACAAAAAGCAATTTTGCTTTTGTGTATAGGTATTTACAGTTTCAATAACATAATCATTCCGTTGTAAAAATATTTTTTTGGTTTCTCAACAAAATCGTTCCCATTAGCTGCAATACGCTTGCTGTGTAAATTGTAGTTGTAAAGTGTTAAAATAAATAAATAAAATATTCTTTGGTTATCCAATCTCTATTATTAGTAGCTTGTTACATGTCCAAATTAATTAATGTTAAATTATTCAATACGATTTAGGTTACATTCGAGAACATCACCATCGTTGTACAAAAGAAACATAACAACTTAATAATTTTTTTATTTCAAGCTTAAAACTTTTAGTTGACTTTTTTTTAATAAATAAATTTATCCAGCATTTTGTTATAAAACTAGTAAATAGCAGAAAGATTTGATATACCAGATCGAAACCCATGTTGACAAAAGCTAATAATGTTCGATGGATTGGTCAATGTTACAGAATCTAGGCGATAGTTTTCAATAGACAACTTAACTTTTTTCTTGAACACCGGTGTCACCTGAGAAAGCTGTAATGCATTAGAAAAGTTCCAAAATGGAAATAAATTAAAGAGATATGCCAAAAGTTGACATATTAAAGGTCGACAGAGTTGAAATTTCATTTCCTAAATCATGAAAGGTACCATGTGTTCATTAATGATTGAAAGGCGTTTGAATCCCCCGCCCTTTTTTTATGTCGGAAAGTTGGTGCTTCTTGAAGATATACCAGTAATGATCAGAAGCGTCTTATTATCTTGTTATTTTTATTTTGATTTTCATTTCCGTCTACTTACTTTATTGTGGTACTTATTTATTACTAGAAAGGCTTTTCTTATTGCCACTTTTTACATCCGCATATTAATATCGGTAAGCGACGAAGTAGTCATAATAGATCCGTACAAATATATTCAACATTCGCTTTTAGGTTAATGATGGTTTTCACAGATTTGCATAACAAATTTATCGTTGAAGCATATTTTCGTTCAGGAATATCCAATCATTAAGGAATATGGGACTATTCCTATCAAAATTGCCAGCAGCAATTTCAAGAAGAATTTCCCAACGTAGAATTTACACATGATTGGTTTTGTACAGCATGTTCGTCGTGTAATAGATTTCGCAGAACAGGGAATGTTGCGAAAGGGAAATCTACATGTCATTCTACTGTTCTAACTGAACAAGTTGTTGTAGATATTAGCCAAAGAATGGATGCGATTCCTAAAAAATCTTTATGGTGCTTATCAGCCCAAACAAATTTATCACTTGGTACCTGTCAAAAGGTTTGCAAGAAAGTTCTTCATTTACATCTATACAAGATAACCGTAACTCATGAATTGTTACCTCTGGATTTTCCTCGTCGTACACAGTACTGTGAATGTTTCAGTGAAGTTTTAAACAATGACGATATCTTGAATATTAATTTCTTCAGTGATGAAGCATGGTTCCATCTCAGTGGATATGTAAATTTACAGAACAATAAAATTTGGTCTGCGGATAATCTTCATATTTTTGTAGAGACTCCATTACATCCTCAAAAGATCGGTGTGTAGTTAGCGATGTCAAGAAGAAGAATCATCGGTCCTATCTTCTTTCATCAAAATATTGATGTGAATACCTATCAAAATATAATTTTAAATCCTTTCATTCATGAACTTCACATTGATGAATTGCAACGTGGTTATTTCCAACAGGATGGTGCTACAGCCCATACTGCGCAGAGAACATTAGATTATCTGCAGCAGTTTTATGGCGACAGATTGATAAGTAGAGACCGCTGGTCTCCTCGGTCACGAGATTTGACACCTTTGGATTATTTCAAATTTGGTTATTTAAAGAAAGTTCATTCTAACCGCATCCATGCATTGGAGGAATTACAACATACAATTTCGGAAGCTGTAAATGACATTAGACCAGAAATATTACACAATGTATTCGACAATATGAAAAGAAGAGTGAATTTGTGATTGAATTTTCATGGGCAGCATTTTGAACAAATGTTGTAATTTTCATAATTTTAAATGATAAATATCTTGAATAAGTGTTATACTTTTGTAATAATTTTGATCAAATGTTGTAATTTTCTAAATTTTAAATTATAAATATCTTGAATAAATGTTATACTGCTGCAATAATTTTCAACGAATGTTGCAATTTTCAAAATTTTAAATAATAAATATCTTGAATAAGTATAATTTTTTAATAATTTTCATTGACCAGTCTAAGCTGAAATTAAGATTAAGGACAATTTAAAATATCAACATTAGAAAACAATTTTATTGTAATTATCTTTTAATAAATCAACTAAAATTGTTCCCTTTCTCACTTTTTTATGTTACACCTATGATGTACAATATTTACAGCCTCAGAGATTTGACTAGGACTTGGCACCAACTTAAAGCAAAAAAATAGAAAGCGGGAAATTCAAACGCCCTTCAATCATTTATGAACACTCTGTAGTATACAATCCAGTCCGTTGGGCTTTTTTTACTTTTCTTTAATTGATGAGAATTCTTCCTCAGGGTATTCCAAAGGCATCACTATTACATTGAGAAAATTTGGATGTTGTCGAAATGTCAGGAACAGGATTCACAATTCTTTGCGGGTTATTAAGAAAGAAAGTATTAAGTGTTCCAGCAAGGTTCGATTCCCGTCACAGTGGCTGATATTGAATTTATTCCAAGCCTCCAACAACAACAGCAAGTTTTACAGATTGTGAGTTGTGTATTGGCGTAATGTAATCGAGTAAGAATATATCTCAAGCTAGGTATCTCGAAATTCCACTTTGATGGATTCTCTGCACTTGCGTAATATGGATATAATTTTGTTTTTTGTTTGTTGTAATAGTGCCAATTGCTGAATGTTATGTTTTTTTTTGAAGATAATTTTAAATACCGTATGTGTCAATTTTCATTAGGTATAGGGATTCAATGTTTACGTGCGATTTATACGTATACAAGTAATACATGGCAACGTGGCACCGCTACTGTCCGTCACCAATCCCGACAACAATCGACATCACAACGTTTTTCTCCGATCTTCCCACCAGATTTTACATTCAATGTTTAGCTGCGAACACGTTGCGATCTAGTCTGCAATAAAAGCCGTCTTATTACTGGAACGGGAAACATCAAATGGCCGCCGCGATCTCCTGGTCTAGTAGTTTATTATTATTTTCAGAATCCTTTTTTATTTACCTTATTTTTAATTTTATTTATAATTACGCCTTTGTTTGTGTCATGCAACGTGAACGCAGCTTAATAATTCTCTGTATTTACTGAAAGGAAAAAGAAAAACAAATCCTTGCAACTCGTAAATATTATTTCTGAACGCATTACAAACACCCAAGCCGGTGGTCGAATAGTTACTGCTAACCACGCTAACTTGTATTTACGAACATGCATCGGTCGTGCTGGCATTGGAAAGGAAAGAAGGGGTACTATGTTGCCACGTACTGTATGGATTAATCGCCTATGGCTAATGAAAATTGACACATGCTGCATACTTGAGGCTTCTTTCTATTTGTTTTTTGTAATTACCATGTTTTGTTATAAGAAAAAAGCAATTCCTATATATGTCTAAAATCCGCTTCTTTTGATTTTCTCGTGTAAGGCTGGGTGCACACACAATATATTTGAGGCCCGTACGCACACAAATTTAAGAAACTATTAGGTTGTTGTACACAAATTAACCAAAACATATGTAAAACTAATATATATATGCATTTGGCATTTACAATTAATGTCAAACTTTTTAATAACACGTTATTTATTAAGAATTTACCAGAAATGTGTTAAAAATATTTGTCTAACATTTTGTTTGATTGGTGTGCATCTCTTTCAAACAATCCAGTATAATTTAATGGACGCTGACATACTTCCAACATTTTGTTTGACAAAAAAATTGTTTTGTATAATTGGTGTGCATGCAGCCTAACTTATTGTACTTACATCACACAGTGTTCAAAATGAACAAACTTGTGATCGAAATTAATCACGTTGTAAGAGTAGATTAAAAATTGAATCTTATTGAATTATTTTATGCCATACAAATATGTATAAACAATGGATACCGACTCAATCGATTTCAACCCCTTTCAACCCTTTAGGGGATAAAATAAGTACTTAAGGACGTTACGATCTCAACGATCGTTACTTCCTGTGGTATTTAGCACATAAGTATTTGTTTATTAATAAGTAAATACTAATATTTTGTTATAAAGAGCTAGAAGTGCTGTTGTAAGTACATTTTGCTTTCATCGTCATACTCGTACTCCTTAAGTCCAAGCTCATCTTCGTCTGTAAGATCAAGCAACAGAATCATGCTTTGGATTGATATAAAATCAGAATCATATCAACCTCGTTAAAATCATTGATTTTAACGAGGTTGATTTCTTTGCATATGCCTCTTCCAGTACTTCCTTACGTAGAATTTTTTTGACTCTAGGACTTCTTCTGATAATTTACCGTTAGGCAATAGAACTTCCTTAGCAATTGCAGCACCATGAATAAGAGTTTTATGTATTGCAAATGACGTACCAATTATACAAAGATACATATAATTGTACAGGGGCCTTAAAATATTCGTCAAACTTGTCAATATTAATAGAATATCCACTATTTAAAACACGCAAAATGTCACCACTTTGTAAAGTATTGCAGAAAAAACGATTATTTCGTTTGAAAATGTTCTCTGAGATAGTCCAAAATACGAATTTTTTTCACAGAAAAACCTTCCATCATTTTCTGATGTGTAATTTCCATAGCGGCAAAACGTCGAAAATGCACCAAAAACACTAATTAAACACATAAATTACTAAGTACACACTAATTGAAGAAGCAAGAATGCGAAATTAAAAAGTTTTCTGAGGATACCAAGAAAATAATAAACTATACTTACGACTGCACATCATAACTTCTAATAAAAGACTAAATACACACGGCAGGTCCTGGTCTGCACCTCTCCGCAGGTAAAATAATAACTTTTTTAATTACCTACACTATAATCTCTCATTTCATGAAAATTTCACGGACTAGCAAGTACTAGCCATAAAAGTTAACCCTCATTAAAAATTCAATTATACTGTTTTAGGATTATAGACAGCCGATGTTACCTGGAAATAAAAGCAGCTTCCTAGAAAGTAATGATGCCATTTGAATACGTTTCACTTGTAATAATCACTTTTATATCGACCAAGCAATTGAGGGATTTTTATCGAAAATAACCAACGTCAAAATCACTGTGTTTCCAGAAAACAAAAAAACTTCAAGCCAATATCATTTGGCTTATCACTTCTTTTATGCTAATATGAGTAAAAGTCCTTATTTTTGCGTGATTTGCAATAAATTTTATGAATATGAAACATTTAGTTTGGCAGAAAAACAAATAATGAGCTTTGACAATGGATGTTTTTGCTAATAAAAAATCAAGATATTTTTAATTAATTTGTTTTATTATGTAAAGTAATTAATACAAATATTTTCTTCTATTCTTGTCCATCGCTGTTATCATCTTCATCAAGGTTAATATTGTTGGTGGCTTCTATTACAGAAAATGGTTTGTAAAACGAGACACTTTCTGTTTTTTTCAAGAAGGCGGCCAGAGTTGTTATATTTTTTATTTTATCAGAACTGATAGAAAGTTTTTTATTATACAAGGTTTTCAAATCCATGAAATCTTCTAAAGGTTTTTTATTTCGAACGGCGCAGTGCGTCCATGGGCCAGTGTAAGTTTCTCGAACTTTGACATATTGAGAATCAGCCGATATTTCGATAACACGGGCGTGCCTCAAGCTTAAACTTGGTCTTGCACTTTTTAAGAAGTAAGGAAAACATGCCCTTTGCATATCAAAAAACATTTCATGACTGATATTGACGACGTTAAATGGAGATGGTTTTTCCCTCAATTCTTTTATTAATAAATCCCAATCTTCTGGAACTTCTGGGCAATTGTTTCTTTTTTCTTCTCAATTAGAGCAAAATGCTGATCATTAGGCAGAAAAGAGTGGCCTCTTATGGGAAATATGTGAGTAATTTTTTTGAATAGTTTTAAAACATATACCACCATGTACTGGAAATATACCGTTACATGATTTTTGTTCTGACCAGAACATCCATCACTAAATATAATAAGGTGATTATTATGTGTTATATCCTCTTTATTAAGGTAATATAGAATCATGGATGTGACAACGTTCGAACCTTATTTTGCAGTATGTTTTGTATAAACATACATAGAAGCTGAATCATCAGCTAAGTTGTGAATCCCAAAGACGGTACCACAGCTGACTTTTAAAAAATACGTCACTGCAGGTTCTTATATGCGGCAAAGGAAGATGTTGTTGAAAGTCAAATGATATTGCCATGCATCTGTCTGCTGTTGCTTCTGATTTATAATGTCTCTTTAACTGGGTAAACTTTTCTGCTTTTCGCAGGTGAAGATCTTTTTCAGTCATAAGTTGATTTTTGATAGCATCATCGTCAGCAGATTGTATTTTTAGAATAAGTTCGTCGCACTTAGCGCACGTATCACTTCTTGGTACACCAAACGTGATATAAAAATCATACTTAAATATTTTATAATAAATGGGATATCAAATATTAATTCTAATTTCATTTAAAAACATCTTATGCATTTTCTTAACGCTTAACTCTTAAGGTAAATAGACTTTGTTGGGATTATCTCTGCTTGAATAATGAAATTGTCTCCCTCTAAAAAACTTAATGTGCAGCCGAATAAGATTCAAAATCTCATCTGGTGTTTTAGAAGGCCTATTGTCATGTTTTCCACGCTTGTCACAAGGAACTAATCCAGAAGTTTTGATGGAATCTTGTATTCTTCGCAATAGACCTCTGGTAATCCCATGCAATCTCAAAAACGCAGTATGGTATAAGTCTTCTTCTTTTCCATTTAATCTAATTTTATAATAAAAAGCTACAGAGTGGTCGAAAGATGGATCGTCATCATCGTCGTTTTGATTGCGTCTAGGTCTTCTTTGTTTTACATTTTTGAATGAAATAAGACCCGCTAGGTAGCTGTCCTGTTCATTCTTTGAAGACAAAGAATTGAATTTTTGCTATATGTTTTGAGGATCGTTAAATTCAATCTTTTCAAAGCATTTGTAGCGTTTGCATATGCATCAAAAAATATTAATTAGAGAGTATTAATTACCTTGGAATCAATGTAAGTTTACCTGCAGTTTACCCCAGTAGACCTAGTCGGTTTAGCAACACCTTTATGATTTATATGATACTCTCCAGATACTTTCTGCTCTTTTATAACCTCACTTTTTCTCGCTTTGCGTTTTCTTTTAGCAGGCCACGGTACATTCGAATCTGGATCTCTTAAAATGTTCGATGACATTATAGAGTCTGTGCCGTTTATTTTACGCTACAAAAATAGAAGGAATAAAAGACACTGCAAAATAACAAGCACGTTGCACGGTGAACTTTTTAAACTGATTTTAAAATCTAGACAAAAACTGCCAATGTCATATTGTGACATTGGTTGTAAAACCCCTCAATTGCAATTTTTGTAATTAATGTCTCTGGTTCTAACAAAGCTAAAACAGCAATCTTGGTGAAAAGTTGTACAAAAAAATACATAAGTTAGACCATTATCAAAAAATTTAAACTTTTTCAATTACGATCAATTTTTTGTCGATTTTGAACACCGCGCATCAGTCTTGAGATGCCAAGGTAGACAAAAGCATTCATGGGTTCCGTTTTCCCGGGTAGTGTTTTGTCATAGTAGATATTTTCTGGAGAAAGCGTCACACATAGCACCAAGATTGACAAGTTTTACTAATGGTGGATCTCAACGTTCTTCTCTCTTATAGTCAATGTTTTTTTTTCGCTCACTATTTTTTACATAATTATTTTACCTATTTCTGGTGCCCCAGTACAAACAAAGGACTAATGAAATACGCAACACATGCTTTACGTACTGTAATCATATTTGACGCATGTCTCATATTCTCATTGTTTATGCATATGTATTAGCTGGAAAACAAGATATTACCAAAAATTTGAGAACGATAAAAAAATTCTGCACTTTTTTCACTGTAAACGCTAATTCTTTATCAAAATCATTGTTCAGCAGTATAATTGTTGTATATTATTGATTTAGTTTCTGGTTAATAATTGTTACAGAACTGGGTTCAATTAAATCGAACTATTTGTGTAAATTACAGTCATTAGCTATAAACAATTTATATATATTTATACTGATACGTCTTTATATACGTACGACGCAATTCTTGTTCAGCCTGCCTTCCGCTGATTCTCGTATGTCTCTGGATGGACGTGATTCATCTAAACCGGGCGTGACTGTCACGCGGTGAGTGGTTACGCCACCGCGTGATTTATTACAATACTATAGATAGGTAATACGGGCATCTGTTGAGAAGGTGACTCGCGAAAATATGAATCAAGTTCCCAATTCTTTATTTTATTTTACAATTTTAAGCATTTAAAATACTTAATTGGAAAAATGTCTACTGCTAAGAATGTAACACACAATACTTGTTAAGTTCTTGCAAAAAAATATATTTCAAAAAAGGTATATATTGTTATGATGTGCTTTATTAATAAAAAAGTAAAATATTGAATTTAGATAATACAGTAGAAATTAAGTTTTTAAACGATTATGTTTTCTTGAATACTCTGAACTCCTTGTTTATGTACCATACTTTTGTGTATGATGGGTAAGGCTCCCATGCATTACAATCGTCGCCGTCAGTCGCCAATTTTTTTTTACTGTGATCAGGATTATGCATACTCAAAAATTTGCAAGACTCGCATTGCTCGTGCCTGAGTTTAGTAAATGAAATATTCATTTGAGCTACAATGCTTCTGTATAAATCGTATGAGCACTTTAGATTGGGATGCTTTGAAATTAAGTCTTTATGCATTGAAGAAATTGTTACATCGCTCGGCAAATAACGTTTATTCGGGGCGTGCTCTCTTCTGTAATGTGATACACGCGGATGAAAACTCTGTATATGTGTGAGAATGATTTCTCTATCTGTTTTTGGTTTTTCATGTCTGCCCCTGCCATCAGGTTTTGGTGAATCGTTAGGCTCGGTTAGCACGTCGTGAACCACTGTGTTATTATTTTTGGAAAAACCTAACGTGGTTAAAAAGACGGTTTTGCAAACCGGCACCCTGATACTTCCATTTTTTAAATAGTATTCAAAGGTATTTTGCCTTGTAGAGTCCTCACCCCCTCTGCATCGTTTAATCGATTTTCTTAATGTGTTATTTTCAACAAACACCCTTCTCGCAATATAATTTAATTTTAAAAATGCTCGGTTAATGACAATTCATCTTTCTTCAGTGAAGAAATTTGTGAATGTTTTTCTGCATTTCTCATTACAAGGTGGATGGACATTGTGAACCAATGCTTGCTTTTCTTTTTTTGTTGCTTCCTTGTGCTTAAAAAAGATTTGTACCTTTTCTTCTTCCGTTCCGAAAATTTTTTTGTTAAACCTTGTTCTAAATCTTCAACAATTAATTCTTCCTCCGAGACTCCTTCTTGTTCTCCAACTGCTTTTTCTTCTACTCCAACTGCTTCATTTTGTTCTCCAACTGTTTCCTCTTGTTCTCCAACTACTTCCTTTTGTTTTTGTTCTCCAATCGCTTCCTCTATTTGTTCTCCAACTGCTTCGTTTAATAGTAACAACTGCTGCACTTCGAAATTATTAGTTTCCTTGTCGATGATCATATTCTTCATGCCATTCTGTTCTAAAATAATTATAGGGGTGTTTCAGATGTCAATTAAATTTTCCAAATTATAGTCACCGCCACCGATATTACTGATATCTTCACATCCATCGCAAGTGACTTTTGTAGTTTCAGATTTATTCTCAATTTGCTTACTAATAGTGATGCCACCATGGTTATGTTTTTGTGCAAGGTCTACAATTCTTTGTGTTCTGTTCATTACGAGCCTAATAAACAATATTGTTGTAAATTGTGAGCTGGACGTGGAATTAATCATTTTACTTACCCTATTATTACAATTTTCGGTCAATTCTTGACACTAAATTCACGCAGAAAACACAAAACTATGAATTGACATAACCGAACTTTCAACACTAAAACGTTGGTGAATAATAAGCTAAATGGCCTTATATCCATTTAATTTTGTACATAAGGCTTTTTAGCTTCTTATTTATACTTAAAGTATTTTTGCCTATGAGAATGATGAGGTGGAGATATAAATATTTTGTTCGTTCGTTATTTGACTTTAAAATGGTTTCTAAGGTATCTTAGCCTAGCAACATTATACTTTGATAACCCCTTAAGCGTTTGGAACACCTAACTCATTTTAGCAGGAAAATGGGCTAAGGTCTTTTTTCTTAGGACGGCAGACTTGTTGAAATCATTCTTCAAAATTGTTCGCATTTATTTCATTTCATAAGGTACAATTTTGGAGCAATATTTGAATAATTCCTTATTATTCTGAAACAAGTTATAGTAGCTTCTTCTTTCGCTGGAGACAGGAGAAGTGGTTCTCTATCTATCACCAGATGTGGGAATGAATTCACTTGATTTAAATACATTGTAGAACACAATAACACGTAGAAAATGTCTGTAATTGATTTACGCATCCACCATTTGCACTTTCGCGGTTTTAGCGTTTTAGTTTCCAACCATGCTTATATTCAAATCACATTTGACATTAGAATCCCATAACCACAATTTAAAGGATTTTTTAGCAGTACTTTTTAAAATAATCGACATAAACTGATCAACTTTAAAAGAACATTAATTCGAAATTACATATTATTAATGCTATTTCGTCCTATTGACAATGCTATAGTTGTTCGTAAACATGATTATAAAATGATGTTTGTTTTTGTAATGTAGCACGATTCTGCCGGTAGAATAGATGGAGAAAGACAAGTTACCGAATTAATAACATGAGAATTTCTAAATCGCAATGCGTAAGTCTATTACAGACACATACCGGGTGTCCACACTTAAGTGCGCACTATTGATAACTCTGTTATCTTTGGAGGTGCAGAATCGGTCAAATGGGCAAAGTAGTACCATTTCTTATGGCGGTTACAATTGTGAAAATAGAAAAACAATTGAACGTCGGGTTCTCTAGATATTCGACCAAACAATTTTTTTTTAAATGGAACACCCTGTATATTTTTTGGCGATTGGAAAGAGAATCGCAAACTGAACAAAAGAGTCTTAGTACACTAGTATAAAAAAATGTCAAATAAAGTAGTTACTGAGATATCTGTATCTTTGCTTTGTTTGCATGAAATCGATATATCTACGGACAATTAAACATTCATTAAAGCCTTTAATTTAATAAACAAATAAAAATAAATACAAAAATAGTAAAGAAAATTATTCAAATTAAATGTTCAAAGACATCTCCTTCCATTTCAATACATTTTCTCAATCTTGTGTGAACATTACGAGTAGCTCCTAAAATGGTCCTACCATCGATGGCGTTAATGATGTTGGAAATTCTTTCCTGAAGCTCATCCACTATTGCATATCTATGTTTGTACACTTGATCTTTTATTGCTCCCCACAAGAAAAAATCTAATGGCGTCATGTCAGGCGAACGTGCGGGCCACTGAATAGGACCATTTGTGCCAATCCATCTATTGCCAAATAATCTTTCTAATAACTCCCTTGTCTCGCGGTGATTATGGGCAGGCGCTCCATCTTGTTGAAAGTAAATAATCTGTCTGTCTACCAAATTTAATTCATCCAGAAAATTTTCTAAAATTTCTGTCAATAATGCCACATATCTTTCTCCTGTTAAAGAACCCCGATAGAAAAATGGCCCAACAATTCGGGATCCGATTATACCACACCAAACATTTAAACTGAATCGGTGTTGTGGATTACAAGGATAAACAACAAATGGGTTTTCACGACTCCAGTAATGATTATTTCTTTTATTGATCATCCCGCGATTAGAAAAGTTGGATTCATCACTCCATAAAATGTGTCTGAAGAAATTGTGATTTTCTTCAAAAGCATTGATAAACCATTGAGCAAAAGTTAATCGTCTTTGATAGTCACCCAAAAGTAGAGTTTGAACAGGCTGATATTTAAAGGGAACATATTTATTTTTTTTCAAAATTTTATGGATCGTACTACGCGAAACACCTGATTCTCTGGACAAATCCCTTACAGAATTATTTGGATGTACCTGAAAATATGCCAATACATTTATTTCTGTCTCTTGTGATAATATAAAATCATTTTTGATCCTCTTCTTTATAAAAACTGTTTCGTTGCTTCTTAATCGTCGATAAAGTTTTAAAAAATAGCGACGATCTGGTACATCACGATCAGGAAATTGCTGAATGTAACATTCGAGCGCTTTATCTGAATTTTTGTTAAACTTCAAGTACAACTCCAACATATTACACTTTTCCAAATGAGTAAATGCCATTGTTACGGTTGAAAAAATTGTAAAACCAGTACTTTTTCCACACAGTAACTTTAACAACAGCAAATACAAATAATTTGACAGCTACTAGACAATGTGACGCTTTAATTTTCCATAGGTATATCGATTTCATGCAAACAAAGCAAAGATACAGATTTCTCAGTAACTACTTTATTTGACATTTTTTTATACTAGTGTACTAAGACTCTTTTGTTCAGTTTGCGATTCTCTTTCCAATCGCCAAAAAATATACAGGGTGTTCCATTTAAAAAAAATTTGTTTGGTCGAATATCTAGAGAACCCGACGTTCAATTGTTTTTCTATTTTCACAATTGTAACCGCCATAAAAAATGGTACTACTTTGCCCATTTGACCGATTCTGCACCTCCAAAGATAACAGAGTTATCAATAGTGCGCACTTAAGTGTGGACACCCGGTATACAGTGTAGAAATAAAGTAAAGGACTTTAACTTTGTTAATAATCATTTTTTGAAAAAAATGTCAAAGTATTATATTTTCATTGCATTTTCAGTTTCTTACATCGACTATTTAAAAGAAATTGGTGACGTCATTACATGAAAAATAATGTTATGATATGACCGACTTTTTTTTAATAAAGGCATATAATTCTTTAATTGATTTCCATTACTTTCAATTCGTTATCCAACGGTATAAAACCTTTAACATATTAATTTGACAAAAAATTGAGAAAAAGAATTTAAATATTAATAACTCATTAAACGAATATAGTCCAAATTTGATGGAAAAATTGACGACACCACATTCGCTTTTATTATCAAATTATAAAAATGTTGAAAAATCGAACTATAAATTTACCATCTACTCCATTCTAAGTTAATAATCACATTAAAACAAAACTGATTAACCAGACAAAAAATCTAACAATAACATCAAACGCAGAAATAAGCAGAGAAATAGCATTTTTGAAATTACATTACCCTAAGAGTTCAAAATTACGATCCTGTACCATGTGATAATACCCAAGACGATTATATGACTCATTTTTCACATTCTCAATAATTTGAACTAATATTAATCCAATTTTAAGTCGAATTCTGTGATTGAGTTCTTCTAAATTATTAGGTCGATTTTTATACACTTTACTTTTTTTAACCCCTATAGAAAAAAGTCTAATGGTTTTAGATCTGGAAACCTAGCCGGCCATTAGATTGGACCTCCTCTTCCTATCCATCTTTCTGGGAGAAGTTAATTGCGTAATAAGGCGGGGTAATATCATGTATTATAATCATATACTATTATTTGGTTGGTCAAAGTTATTTGCATTAGGAAATAATGTCGATAATGCAGACATCAATTCGAACTGTTGAAATTGCAAGTATCTCTCTCTAGTCAAATTGTTAGCAAAAAAGAATGGACCTAGAATATTGTATAGGAATTTCTTGCATTCAATAGGGATTTTCCATAGCCCAATATTTACAATTCTGCCTATTAACCGTTAGATATAAATATATATTATATATATTGCCTCATCCGAAAATAAAAGACCCAGGGAAAACAATGGACTGCGAAGACGAATTACATCATTTAAATCAACAAAATTCTTGTCTATGATCACAGCCATTTTCTGCCAACTCGTGAACCAATTGCAGCTTATAAGTATGAAATTCTTGAACTTTAAAAAGTTTCAAACTGAAGTATGGTTTACATTGTTGTCCAAAGCAATGCTTTTACTCGATGAACTTATATTGTTTTCAATTTCTAGTAGCACATAAAGTCGTGCATCTTCATTTACTGCCGTTGGACGTCAAGTTTTTTGAAGATTCTTTACAATGGCATGTTCTTGAAGTTTCTTATTCATCCTACTAATTTTTGATTGAATTGTGGGCTAATTCGGGTACTTTTCTCTAACAGGTTAACACACTTCTTGATGTGTTGTATCTCTGTCGCTATAACTAATCATTATTAACACTTCGTTTCTCTGTCTCACGCTCATTATTACCATTTTTATTAATAAAATAGTTTGCAAAAGGTTAATTATTCTATTTTACAAAAGGGAAATAACATATATTTTATCGACCAAAATCAAATAATTGTCAGTGTTACAATGACAATTATTTGATTTTGGTCGATGGTAACCATCTTTGCGATGGTCCAAAATGGAGAATATAATGTTGCCCATAATAACCATCACTTGGAAGACTGTACAAGATCCTAAGATCCTAAGATCCTCACGGTCATATGACAGGTAACATTTTTCAAGTTTAAATTCATATTGTGTTTCTTTTAGGAATATTGGTCCAGTTGTTAAGATTTATCAACTTAATATCGAAGGTATATCCAAAGACAAATGAAATTCATGTAGCATCAGTGGATTGACCGGTTTCAAGAGGAGAATAGTATGCTTTTCAAGTGAAATATGATCGCGAGTCCAGCTTGTGATAAACAGTTAAACATATTGTTGAAGAATGTCCTATAGCTAAGTTTGAATTTGGATACACGGACTTACATAATTTAAGACCTTTAGTTTTGTGGCACTGTGATGTAGGTTTTTTATTCTGCAGGTTTTTTCCTACATCCTAGACCAAATGGTGCAGTGTTTTAGAGGTCCTCCCTGCAGTTATTAATATTTGAACTTTAAGACTCTTCCTTCAATTTTTTTTCACACATTAAAAATTGTATACCGGTGGATAGGGAATTGAAAGTACTATCGAAATCAATTAAAAAAAAATATAGGTGTCATTAAAAAAAAGTCGTTGACCTTACAACAGAAAAACAAATGACATAAATAACTGAAACTACGACGAAAATAATCCCCATAGTTAAAATCGCTATATCTCTTCAAGATTTTTTTCAAAAAATGAATATTAACAAAATTAGTGCCTTCACCCTTTACGTTATTTCCACACTGTGAATTTATAGCGGGAATTTAAATAAATTTCAATGATATGAAATTCCACTGTATATTTTCTCACATTGGCTAAAACAAATACTAGCAACTTGCATATTTACATAGTATAAAATAATTTAATATTTCCCTTTATTATAAAACTGTATCTTATTTACGATTTATTTTAATAACACTGTATATAAACGCTCGTGAAACTAAGATATAAGGCATATATGGTGTAAGGAAGATACTGAGCTTACCTGTCTGCATTTCCGGCAGTTCTCCACATGGTCTGATGCGTAGCTATTGTGGTGGGTCGTTCGGGCTTCGTGGGGAACCTTCCGCCTAATCGACGGAACTGATCCGGTTCAGGATGTTCTGCAGCGAAACGGGCCTTTTTTCGCAACAATTGCACAGTCAACGCATATGTCACAACCATAATTACCATCGGCATATAAAAGGCCACCAGCGATCCAAATACGAAAAATGCCCTATTATTTATCACACATTCATTCGCTCTCGGCATGATGTTTTTCGGATTCATTATTCCTGAAACATTTTCAGAGATGTCAGGAAACATTGTTACTAGTACACTGTTAATGATGTGTATAGTTTCACATGTAAAAGGGTGAAAAGGCCGAATGTTTGACCGACAAATAACGGTTGATGTAAAATGATTCTCGCTTTGTTAAAAAATTCTTATGTTATGCTCCTACTCCTGTTAAAATCATGTACTTCGGTTATTAAGTAGTTTTGATTCCATGCTTTTTAGGCTATTTTTAATTATAGTAATATTATGCTGGTCATATGAAATATTTCGAATTTGTTAACTAATTGTAATCGTAATTGTACCAAATGACATTGCAAATTATATATACAGCGTGGTAATACTTCAATTTTTTAAAATTTTCAAATACGTCTGTCGTTTTTAACTGTAATAAATATTTCCAGCCTGTTTAATGCTATAGGCTAACAGTTATTGGCCCCTTAAGCGTCATGAGATGTATTTTAGCTAATAAATAATAATAAAATAATTTCGAAAATTTATTCATTATGACTACATACAAGTTAAATGTTTAAGTTTTATTATAACATTTACTAGATCCTGCTTAGTTTACTGTTAATATTGTTATTGACAAGTAAAATGAACACATCTAAAAAGTACAGTTATTGACATTTTTGGTTTAGTTATTGACATGACTTGGTACAGTTATTGGCCGTTAATATAACTGTAAAAATATAATAATCGTTCAATTAATCAGGAGGTATAAATAATAAACAAGTAATAAGAAAATTTACTGTTTATTTTTGCAGGTTTTGCAGAAAAATTGTTTTAAATCTAGATCTGTTTTTAAACAAGTAATATGAAATCTTCTAATACATGTCGTACACGTTGGCTCATATATGTAGCAAATGCTGGAATTCAATCGCTTTATGCCTTCTGCTTCTTTTTCTTCTTCAAATAATTTTCTTGTAGCAAAGTCAATTTTTAATTTAAATTTCAATGCTGAATCGCCTCTTTCCAACAATAAATCGTCTTCTGGAGTATTGGATTCAGGGGAAATGTCATATTTAGGAATATTTCCTTGATTTTCTTCTGCGTTATTGTTGCCGTCAGTTGGAGGAAGTGTGACGCAAGATATGATGTTAACCTTTTTGGGAACAACGGTTGACACATTATCAACAATCTTGGATAACCGCTTTTTTGTTGCATTATTGGACTTCTTCTGATGTTTTTTCAGATTATTTTTTATTCTCTTTGCTTCATTTTGTTTATATTTGGCTATTTTTTAAAATTCTGTTGCACGTTTTCTATTTTCCTTTTCAAGAATTTTCTTTTGCTTTTCAGTTTCCTTTTTGTCGTTCAAATTTTTCCATCCAGTTGACGTTATTACATATGCCATTTTTTTCAAATGTTGCTTACTCTTGTCTTTCCTTTCTGGTGTTTGGGGCTAAAAAAAGGTGTCCTCGCAGGTCAACAGATTCGCTTGTTGGCAAGTGCAAAATCTTTAGGGATTCTGTACTTTCAATTGAAAGTATTTGGTTTGTTAGTTCAACAAATGCACTTGTTCTCGATTCTATATTTACAACAGTATTTGGTCTACAAAAACAATTGGAATGTTAGAAGTGTCCAATTTTTCAATATTATTTGAGAGCCTGTACTAAACATTTGTAATGGTTTCTGGTTCATTTTCCGTGTCATTGTTGGAATGAACTAATGCTTCTATAATAATTATGTCGCGCTCATTATTTCAGTATTTTTATTCATAATTTGGTCAGTTTTATTTTCTGTTGTATTCAACTCAATGTTGTTCAATTCAAGTTTGTCAACTTCGAGAAAAACATTTTGTAGCTGTTCTGATGTTGAGGCAGTACTGTTCTCATACATTTCTCTTGTGTTTTGGAATTCCTTCCACAACTTATACAAAATAAGAAAAGCGTCTCCATCGTCTTCTGTCCCAATTAGGTTGGTAATTTTTTTTAAATTTACTTATCCTTTCTGAGCCAACTATTCTTGCAAATTGGTCGTACTTTAAATCGTTGGTTTGTGGTTAATTGAGAACGGTGTCATTATTGTTAAAATATTTTCCCAAACATTTACTAAAGTTAATGACTTCCACATTCCACGGGAATATATCACAAGCTCTAAATCCATTCGTTATTATTTCAGATCTCATTGATTGTTCTATAACACATTTAAGAATAGGTGCAAAACGTTCCTTGGTAATATCTTCGGTTGGATGATTTCTTCTCCATTCAATTACACCTTTGCGCCAACCATCTTTTAAATGCAGAAACTTCGCAATGCTGCAAAATCCTAGTTGCAGTTTAGTTCTGTACAAAGATCACTTAGTTTTCTGTCTAAATAGGTTTGATTTCCATCCACAAACAAAATGATAGGAAACTCAATATTCTGCTTTTTTTAGGCTTGGGTAAAATACATTTCCTATGTATTTGTAAAAGATCTCCCGCTTCATCCTACCAGTGTCGCTAATACCTACTCCCCAATCCCCAGGTACAGATGCTATAATTTCTTTCTTTAAATTTTCTAGATAAAAATATTCTTAGATTAAAAACAATCTTGGGTTCAGACTTAGAGAAAATTTTCACCAAGATGAGTGATTGGCATACCAAATTTTACAGTAATTGGCCGGGGGGCAGTAATTGTATAGAACCGTTAAAATGAAGTTTGTTTAGAATGAGAAATTGTAAAATCGATTTAAAAAATATTTTAAATACGAAATTAACAAAAAACATTTTTTTCCTTAAATACCTTAATTGGCAGGAGAGGCCAATAACTGTGGCTAGTGGATGATTTTAGATATAATTATTGGCCCCCATAAAAAACACAGTTTCAACAGTATTTTTTAGGATATGAAAGCATTAATATTAAATTTAAGTATCTAAGACACAGTTTCAATAATAGTATAACGTACAACCACTCACATATTTAATTAACAAATATTAATAAACCGAACTGCACTTACCAGACCGAGAAGAAAACCGCTGCAACAAACCTACGCACAGAATGTTTTAGGCGGTAATTTTCCATGCAGCCAACCATCATAAATAAAAATACACAAAAAGAACAAGAAATGCTCCCAGATATCAAATATATATGAAGCAATAGTAAAATTGGTTGCATATCCTTATTTAATACAATTAAACCGAAAAAGGCCTATAACTGTGTGGGGGCCAATAACTGTCTGGCTTACCCTACATATATTACTTTCAAAATTATATATAGAAAATTCATATACATTTACTGTATGATATACTCGAAATGTGCCCTTTTAAAATTAGCATATTAACTGTCAGCCTCTTAATTTTAGATAAAAGTAGTGGCTGGTATTTAACATCTAAAGCGTGATGATCATAGTGGTGTTTGACACTTTAAGTTGTATAAATTTTGCGGCATAGTTTTTTAAATGGTATCCTACACAAAAATAAAAACGGGGGCAGGTTGATGTAGTGACATTGTTGGATATCCTGTTGGGCTCCGTTTTCCAATCCAATGATTTAAGAAGATAAAGTCGAGGTAATGACAAATTTTTGCTTACTAATTCATGCACCATTCTGTTAGAATTATATATTCCTTGGTATTTGTTGATTTGCTGTACCAGAATAAAAAATCCTCAGTAACGGAATGACAAGGTTTTTAAGAAGACCTAAGTAACTTACACCGTTTTTTATCAAAAACTAATGGACCCATAATGTGGTCTTCTGTTAATCCTTGGCGTACTAATATTTTCGGATCATTGAGTATGCGTGACTCTCATCCAATAAGAATTTTTCATAATTAATTTGAAAAAATTTCTGAAAATTGACATATCCGTGTAGAGTAAAAGTGGATTCGCCCAAAACCAAAATATTTTCTGTTAGTATTAGCTATTGGCTGTGTATTCTTTCCATCATCTGCCCGCAAAATTCCGTGATCTTATCAAAGTCGTCTAGATTTCCCTAGCTCTCTAGAAGAAATTATATTATACGGATGTATTTTATTTTTGCTTCGTGTTCTTGCAACCCAAGGGAGACTAATATTCTTCTCGAAGGAGATTTGTTAAATTGAGGCATTCGGGCTTTCCCCTAATGTAATTACTACATCTAATTTTGTTTTGTTGTCCAAAGAAGAACTGCATTTGTAGTTAATTTTTTGTCTTTGCAAGTCATTTAGATTTCTATATATATAGCGAGTTTTTCCAGTTATTTCCGCTTCTCGCATCCTAATCGCCATTTATCTCTATCGTTCCACTCTTCCTCCCGTAGACCTCTCTTCCTCATTCCTTCTTTTATATTTTCCATCCATCTCCTTCTTGGTCTGCCTCGTTTATTCCTTTGAGGTGGATTCCAATTCCATGCTCTTCTTGGTAATCTTTCTTCCTCCATTCGACGCAGATGTCCATACCACCTCAGCTGCCTCCCATTTATAGCATCTATAATAGCCTCTTTCACCCCCCCCCCCTTCTATCTCTGATGTTCTCATTTCTGACATGGTCGGATAATGTTATTCCGCAGCATCTTCTCCAATATGTCATCTCCGCTGAAAGCAACCTTTGATTCATTCTTTTGTCTATCACCCATATCCCTGACCCATATGTCATAACTGGTTCAATGATTGCTTTAAATATGTTCGTGTTTGTCTTTTTTGTCAGGTTTTTGTTCCACAGAGTAGGGTGTAATGCTTTCGTTATATTATTTTCTCTGCCTATTTTCTTCATTATGTCCCTGTCGTCTCTTCCGTCCTCGTCTATTGTGACCCCCAGGTATTCATTTTTTATTGTTCCGCTGTCTAACTCTATATCCTGTCCTTTCCCTCCTATGGGAGAGATTCGTAATTGCTTAATAAAATCGCGAAGTTTTAGTAATTTATATTTAAATACTTTTTGCTTTTTAATAATTTACTTTTCCTTTTACAATTACTTTTTCAGTTCCAAAATTCTTTTCCAATTACAATTACTTCGTCACAATGATTTTGGATATCTTTCTAAAGTCAGGAAAATTCCTGCACAAACTGCAGAATGTTTTTGCAATAGTTACTAATAACTGGTCAAATTTTTTAAAATCATTAGCAATATATGGTATTTATGAAGTATGACATGATCATGATAATATGGTTGACTTGCATTTTGAAGAAATGGTTTAGACGAGATAGAGTTTGTTTCCGTAATAGAATTCGTGCAGTCAAATGAAACCAAATTTGAATCCACTATTACATTATCCCACAGTAGGAAATGTGCCAGTCAATTCATTAATTTATTGCGATAACAAATATAATAATATAAATAAAGCAATTTAAGGAAATGCCATTTTAAGAGAAAGATTATTGACTTACAAAATGCACGCAGTTATGGAAAAATGTCTCATCGACTAAGAACTTCTCATATTAAGCCATACTTAATGTATGAAAATATCAAACAAATACTTGACGAGAAAGAAAACTTTCCACTCTTTTAAAAATTATAAATACATTGTTTTTCTGAATACGAATTTACTCTGAAGAATATTCTACAATCACTGTACTTTTAGCATAGACCCTAAATATTTTACAAGGTGAAAACAATGTCTTTTATGACGTTATTCTGTCTAGTCTAGTGTCACATAAAATTAAGCTAAATGAATTCACTAAAAGAAGTTTAGAAATGGTGAAGATATAATTAATATTCCATTATTTTAAAACATAACAAAGGTTATAACACAAAAAAAAATTATGTTAAAGAAGGGTTTGCATATAATGAAGATACAGATTTAATAATTTAAAATTCTAATTTTAATAATAAAAAGATTGTATTCACAAGATATGAATAACAATAGTGTAACTATATTTCCTATAGAGAACCTCAAGTAATAAGATGACAACAATTGAAATATATTGAGAAAGCAAATATATTACTTACAAAAAAGAATAAAATGAGTGTTTATTCGAGTGTCTTAACCTGTGATAAATATCTTCATAAGCATAAAAGAGTCTAGACGAGATGAATTTAAGAGAAAACGGAATAAAGCAAATGAATTTCAAATATCTAGGCCGGCATCCTAACATTAGTCAATTTTTATTCTGAGCAACCACAAACAAGATATTTGGGACCGAATGAATTTCGCTTTTCAATTGGAATACCGTAGATATTTAGCTAAAAGATTTTTAATAAAATGTAATTCTTGTTCATTTTAAAAGCAATGACTTTCATAAATTAAATTATATGCCGAAAACGTAACTAGTATATTAAAATATTTTTTTACTTGATCATTATCTAAATTGTGTCTTCGAAAATCTATAAAGAAATTTAAAAAGGGAAACTAAAAAAGACTAATATGTACAATTACGCAAAAACTGTTTTCCAGCATTTTAACAACTTCTTAAAATGTTATACTTTTGAAATTAAATTATGTAGGGGAGAGTTACCTAAGATGGGACGATTTTTTCCGAAAATCAATATTTCAAAAACTAAGTATAAGAGACAAACATTGTGATAAGTAAACAAACATTTATTTCAAACACAAACAATTTTTGGTAAGGAATTTAATCACAAATAAACAAAATGTCTTATTTTCTATGGTAAAAAAAACAAAGCAAGGGGCCCGTCTTGGGAGACCAGCCTCTTAAGATGGGTCAATGGGTTACCTAAGAAGAGACATCACACTTCACATCCGGCACATGTGAAATACAGGTCATCCATGACTCCACAAGACTCATGAGCCCACTCTAAACATTCATGGCAGTTATACCAGTCCTCCTCACTACCCACGTACTTTTCTCCACATACGATGCAACTTGAATCATCAACACTTTCATTGATATTAGATTTATTCTGGTTGCAATTTGATTTATTTACGCCTTGATTATTTTTGCCTTTGAAAACAACTACTTTCTTGATTGCTTTGATGTTTTTCGCGGATTTTTGGGTCTGCAAAGCTGCTAATTCATTTTTGTAAGGTGATTCTGTCAGAATCGTAGATTTCAAGGACCTTCTGGAAGATGCCTTCTTCTTCTGTTTTTCTTTTGTCGTTGGTAGGGGACTGATATCAATTATTTTGATCTTAGAAGAGGAAAGCTTAATATTATCAATGCTTTTTATTTTACGCTTACTGACAAAGGTTGACAATGGAAGCTCTTCTTCAGAGTCACTGTTATGATGTTTTCCAGGTGTAGGTGAAATATTATGCACCCTAGAGGTAGAAGGAGTAGGATCTTCGTATGGATTTATATTTAAAGTAGGCAGTGGTGTTGGTTCTCCATTTTGGTCTGTCGAATTAATATTTTTTTCTGTTGTTTCTGACGCAGAAAATTCCCAGTCCTGGAATACCTGGTCATTGAGTGGCCAGATTCCGGCTCTGCGAAAACCGTTTGCGGCAGTCTGTACGCTTGATGCTTTACCAAAAGCTTCTGCAACAGCTCCTGTGATTTGATACAGTCCGAAAGTGCGACCACAATGATTTTTTAAACACCTAGTAATATAGATATCGTAAGAGCTCATAAATGATTTAAAATACGAAACGTCTAACGGCTGCATTTTATGTGTGCAGTGGGGCTGTGAGCACAATAAAATGACATTATTCTCACGGCAAAAGTTTATGACGTTTAAACTTTTTGTATGCGAATTATGACCGTCCAAGATAATAAGAATTGGCTGCTGCTTCGACGGTCTAGTTTGCTCAACAAAATATTTCATAAACTGCAAAAAGACGTCACAATCCATCCAACCTTTGTCTTGTGGAAAAGCTGGACTTCCAATAGGTGCATTGTCCATCAGCTCAGCTTTAATTCGCTTACGGGGGAAAATGAACGCAGGTGCCAGAAAATTTCCGGTTGCACTCATAGAACTGACAATAGTAACATTCACTCCTCTTTCGGCACTCGTAAGTCCACCTACCTGCTTTTTACCCTTTTGAGCAAGAATTTTTGGTAATTTCTGAACGGTTGTTACACCGGTTTCATCGATATTCCATATTCGATCTGGCGTGAGTTTTTATTTCTCATAAATACCTTCAAGATTTTTGAAAAAAATTCGAACTGCATTTTGGTTAAAGCCCGTGGCTCTTGCATAAAATGTTGCTTCGGGTTTTCTTAGAGAAATATTTTTGTGTCTACGCAAAAACCCGTAAATCCATTTCTTAGAGGCCATTCTAGCATCTTTGTTGAAATTATTAGGAATATTATTGACAGTGGCAAAATTAAATGCTAATCGACGGAGTTCTGAATAAGTAATTCCAAAAATCTCATTTCCATTTGGAGAATATACTCCATAGTCTCGTTTTCTTGTTCCTCAGAGGAGACCTGCCTAAATCGTCCTAGATATTTTTCATTTTCTGTCACAATTTTATTTTTGTTTGTGACTCTTCTTTGCAATGTACTTTTCGGAACATTGGACTGTTCTGCGGCCTGTCGAAATGATAACCCTTTGTTGCGAACTTTCTTAATAGCTTCTAACATGTCTTGAGCCGACCATTTTCCACGATCTGTTTTTCTTTTGTAGTAGCGATCTATTTTAGGCATCTGCAATTACGACATACAAAGGAGGGGATCAACCGTTGTATTATATAAGAACAGTTTCTCAAAATGGGACGTCCCAACTTAGGAATCTCGACTATGTCCCATCTTGAGAAATGTTGCCAATTATGAATGCGATTTAACCTAAAAATATTAACGCGATAAATGTAAAGCGAATTTATGGTAAACTACACTATAAAGGCCGGACCCCACATGACCGCACCGCGCACGCACCGTGCCCGACCCGCAAGTCGGCCGACTGTGGGTGACGGTCAAGGAAGACCTCACTCACACCGTTTTTCGGCCGTGCAGTCAGCGTCACGGTTGCAGTTCAGTATTCTTGTAGAAGCTCATGCAGCTGTTTCGTGGAGATAAAATGTTGAGAAGTTTTACAAACAGTAAATTAGGGATGGTAGCACTTGCTTTAGAGGAAGAAGATGTTAATTGGAGAAGAAATCATCGCAGATATCGGACAAGAATGTGGGTTCACAACGCATATATTTTTCGTCAGTCTGGTCATACAACACAGAAAACTTTCTCACCTCTTCTATTAATTTTTCCGTATTCATTATTAACAATAAAAATCAATTTCTACTCTCGTACACCGCACCGTGCACGTCAAAAAGTAAACTAAACTAGTCGGGCCCGGTACGGCCTCGGTGCGGTGGTGTTGGTGGTGTGTTGGTGCGGTCATGTGGGGACTAACCGGCACTCTTGCATTGTGCAAGTCACTCGACGTGCGATGCCCAACACACGACCGTCACACGGTGCGGTCATGTGGGGTCCGGCCTTAAAGTCTGCTCTGATTGACGGTCTTAGATAAATTAAAGGTAACTTACGTTTTCGATGTTATTTTCTCTTTTGTATCGTACGAAATATTTTAATATTTTTACAAGAATCGCCAAACTACCATCACTACCGGCTATGGATATTGGAACTGAAGCAACTTTTAAAATAAGTGTGTCTACCGTGGGAAGTTAACTTACAAATATTTAGATGGCGCTGTAGTGCTAAACTTATCAATTTATTAACATGTCCTTTCTTAGGAGACTGTCCCATCTTGGGTAACTCTCCCCTATATGTAATTTTTACGATTTTACCGACAACAAATACGTTTGAAGAACATTTTAAATGATATCCTGTCGCCATTAACAATATTTTTTAGTCAACCAAAATTAGGGAAACGAAATAAACAAGTCTAAATTTAAAATTGTCTACACAGAGTTTTCTCCTTTAAATAAGGATTTTTAGGATTTATCTCCGAGCTCAACCTAAATGTTGGAGATGCCACAAATTTAGAATTGCAAAATTTTTGGTAAATAAACTTAGTAAATGTAATGCAGCCAGAAATCAGAAATATTTGTACGTATGTCAGGATCTTAGGAAATGGTTATATGTAAAATCCAAATATGGAAGCCTTTCAAAAGTGTGTTTGTAAATATCCCTTGTACATAAGAAACATATTAACTTATCATCAATTATTTGGTTAAAACATGGCATTATTTTCCATATTGTTTCATTGAGATTTTATAATATACAGAGTCTCCAAAAAAATATGAGTAGATAACTTCCTTATATATTGGAAGATTTTAATTATCTATACAGCACATAAATTGTTACCTATTGGCTACTAAATGACTTGATAAAATCACAGAGATTTTAAAGAGGTTTAAGGCTAAACTGTCAAACATTTTTAATTAAATTTGAACATTTTTTAGTAATTCTAATAGAGATGTTTATTCTTAAAATTAATGAACTACACGTGTACACTCACAAAACTAGAAGATAAAAAGGTAAAATATAAGCATCTCCTATGCTCAAACTGTACTCCAGTTAGCGCTAAATATTGTCGGCAACCCCATATGTTGCGTTGGAGGCGACAGATACACTTGATCGTGAAAATATTGTAGCGTTTTCGGGGTTGAAATAAACAACTCGTGCAAATGTTTTGAAAGAGTCTGTATATTTACTCACTTAAAACTAATCTCAATATAAAAATATAAAATAAATGTATCGCACTTAAAACTACTACAAACAAATTAACACACGTATTTATATCTATCACTACTATTTATGTCTGTAATATTTATTTACTTCTTGAACTGCACTACTCAGGTTATTTATGTTTATTTGCACTGTACAAATACTATTCAATGAATGAATCCCTTATCCCACCGGTGGCATTTATATCTGTAGACAAAAGGTCTAGAGATATACCAGCAAATTCTGGCTCTCTTCTACCATATTCCAGACTTTCTGTCACTGACGCAGTACACGAGTGCAGTTGATTTATGACTTATTTACGGTGCGTCGCGCCGATGTTTACTTTTCTTTTGTGGACTTATTTCATTACGATATGTTCGAAATATCCATTGGAGCAATATCTGACGAGCGCGTCGGCCATGGTATGGGATCATATGTTGCAATCCAAGGATCATTCGAACATTCCTGTTAAAAACTCCCTATTCAGAATGGTGGTTTGAGGGCAAGCAACATGCTGTTGAAATATCATCGAAGCATACTGAGCGGTAGCTCTTCAAGATAGTTTTTCATGCCCTCACGAAAAATGGTGTTGTATTTATATATTCGTAGTTTTAAAAATTGGTCTAATGGTTCTATTATGTAAACTACCGCACTACACATTTACCGAAAATTTGCGGTGAAAAATGCTTACTGTCGTCACGTGCCGTTTCCTCGAAATCGCATGTTGCATGTATTTAGCGTGAAATATACCTTATGTTTTATCAAAATTCTAAGCACAGTATCCTTTGAAGTTTCTAGTTTTTAGATATCTCTGTGGTGAAAGTCCACTCTTTTCCCTCGGCACTCATGAGACGTTAAGTGCTACATTTTCACCCCGAAGTTCAATCGGTTTTGGTTCCTTGAAATTCCCATAACCGCAAATTTTCTACTATCCGCTAAATTTTGCATCGACTTCAGGGATTTCTGTACGGACAGCGTTGCTGATAAAGTTGTGAGGCGCACTCGAAAGAAACTCGAACCATGTCTACATTGTTCATTCATTTTACAATTTTTTGCCGTTAGGCTTGCGACTATTATTTGTCACTTTTCTTCCCAGCCAACGTAATGCTGCGTTTTGAGTGTTACTTTTTTACACAAATTTTTTATATTTTGTATTTTTGTTATGTAAGCGTATACCTATGAGACATTGTAGTTTTCAGAATAAAAACAGAATTACTAAAAAGAAGTACACGTTCAAATTTGAAAAAAGTTACAGTTTAGCCTTAAAACGCTTAGATTTCATTTTTACGAGACTCTATCACACCATTATATATAAATAATTCAAATATTTTCCAATAAATAAGAGAGTTATGGACTCGTTTTTTTTTTTTTTGGAGACTCCTTTAAATTAAAATTTCATAACTTAACGTTCTATGCCAAAATTAACGCTCTTCTGCGAGTTACCTCTGACGTTTGGGACGATTTTTGATGGCCATCGTTATCAATTAGTTACGAGGGGTAAACCACTGGGGATGTTTAGTGTACACATGAAAGGATGTCCGAGGATGTCCGGGGATGTCCAGGGATGTCCGGGGGATGTCCGAGGATGTCCGGGGATGTCCGGGGATGTCCGGGGATGTCCGAGGATGTCCGCGGATGTACACATTCAATTGATATCACGACGCATGCGCATGCACAAGCGCAGTGTCTTCTTTATATCATCTGACACGAGAAACTATGAGAATTCTAACCTCGTGTTGACATCGTGTATATGTGGCGAACGGTTGGTTAAATAATTTAGAAATAAATTGCAGATTCAAACTAGATACACGTAATTTAGATAAGTCTACAATATAGATATTTTATTATATATAGAACGGGGCTTTTAACATTTTTAATGATAGCTACTTGGTGTAAAATGGATACAGCAGATTGCTTTGCCGAAGTCGAAGAGAAATTAAAAATAAGTGTTCCGAAGTATATTAAAACCATTTTAAACATAAATGGGGTTAATAATGGGAGACTACTTTCGGAAATTGCGGACCATTAATGTATGGTTGCAGTCCCAATGTCATAGTGACGAAAATTGGAACTTAATGAAAAAAAAGTACGATGACTTTGTGTTTGAAACAAAAGTAGACACGAAAAGCGAACTATTTTGTATAGTAAAGTGTCTGTGTGGCATGAAAATTAAAATAACGAAATATGCAAAAAATTCAAACTGCACAAGACGGTTTATGGTAACATACATAAACACTTAAAAAAACATTTAAATGAGAATCCTCTAACTTTCAATTCTTCTACAAGATTAAACGAGCTAAGTACTAAGTTATTTCTCTACAACTAATACCACAGATAATGAGACAGACACTAAACAATTTAAAATTTTACAAAACACAGTCCTTTCGCCAGGTACTGCAAGGAATACAACTGGAAACGCACATTCAGAGATGTCATTATCAGCAGCTACACTCAATGATGGTCCCACTACGTCACAAGTCCTACAACATAAAATACATAGCCACCTCGTTAGCCACAAATGGGAGAGTTAAAAATATCAACAATCTGAAAGAAGAAAACGAGCGCGAGAGCAAACTGAAAAACAACCACAAATCACCAACTTTTTTTCAGTTATTGATAAAATTACAAAAGTTATTGCTGATAATTTAAATTGTAACAAAACTCTCATGTAGGTTCACTTAAATTCCGATACGATAAACTCTTTACAAGACAATCACCCCCGAAATAGACATCAGCAATTACTAAAAATGTTAATGGATATAGCACTTCAGAACTCAGGTAATTCTGCCCATCGTAACAAATATGATGACACTCTCATAAATTTAGCGTATACTTGTTATACGTGGGAGGTAGGATACTTTATGAAACTCTATATGCAAATTTGAAAAACGCAATACCTTCAATAATAACTTGTTTGAATCGATACGTACAAAAAACCTCGAACAAAATTGAGGAGAGAGTTTTTGACTACGAAGGATTAAATAGATTGTTAGAAGAAAGAAAGCTAGCTAAAATAGTGTGGTTAAGAGAAGATGCTACAAGAATCACAGGTAAAATTGAGTACGATAAAAAAAACAAATAAACTCGTTGGACTTACACTTCCTATAGTGAATGGTCTTCCCTAAACCAATACATACATCGCAAGTTCTGCAAAAATAATGCAACAATATTTTCTTGATTCTACAAAATCTAGCTATGCTTATGTTATAATGGCGCAACCTCTATCAGAATTGGCTCCACCATATTGTCTTGCGATCTATGGGACAGAGAACAAATTTAATTACGTTGACTTTCAAAGCAGATGGAAGGAAATTCAAAACAGGGCAGCCAGTTATGGTATATCTATTATAGGATTTTCAGCAGATGGCGTTACACGTCTTTTAATAGCTATGAGGGAAAATGCCATGCTTCTAGCGGAAAAGAGTAACGACTCTTATTCCTGGGAATGGTTTAATGCTGGATATGATAAAAATAATCCCAATTCCGCTTCATTTGTTCAAGATAGTGTGCACATAGCTACCAAGTTAAGAACGCGTATTCTTAAACCTGGAATCACGTTGCCTATTGGCAATTACATCATTACACCAGATCATTTATTTCAAGTAATAGACATGTTCTCTAAAGGCAAACACTTTTTGATAAAATCCGATTTGAAAGCAGAAGACAAAATGAATTATGAGGCAGCTAGAAAACTGTGTTCATCTGCTGTATGCACGTTACTGCAAAATGTTCCTGAAAGTAACGGAAATATTTTCTATTTCAGAGTAATGCATGCTGTAATTATGTCGTTTATAGAGAAAAATATGACCACTAGGGACAGATTATTCAACATTTGGTACAGTGTCTTCTGTTTGCGAATTTGGAGACAGTGGATTATTGAACACCCAACGTATGTATAATCTAAGTAAAAATCTTATAAACATTTATGTATTGAGCTGAACGCTCATTCTTTAATCAATCTTATCAAGACATTTCAAATGAATGATATACTCTCCCAAAATATGTTTCTTCCTTGGCTCTTTAGTAGTCAAGTCTGCGAACAGACATTTCGAAGCACACGGTCTATGACTTCGACTTTTTCGACAAAGGTAAACTTTGGTATGAAAGATATTATTCAACGATTAAATAGAATTCATGCCATAAACAATGTAGTTAATGACTTTAAGGACACTGTAATTTTCCCTAGAGAAGTCAAGAAAACCGATAATCAGTATAATCTACAAGTAGAAGATCAAGAGCTAAAAAAATTTAGTGATGAAGTCATTGCCGCATTTGTAAAAGAAGCTCTAGAAAAAGCACTAGGTGACACAGACAATCTAGGAATGAAAGTTAATTCAAGCTGCTGCTACTGGATTCCTATGTTCTTTAATACAAAAGCGAAACAACAAAAACATTCCGAAGTATATGAAAGCAGTGAAGATGAAGAAACAGTATATATAGCATCAAACTGTGAAAATGAAGATACTAGAATGCTAGAAAACCTAGAAATGTACTACAATAATAACATTGATACCAAAGACTTACGAACGCTAAGTGATTTAAAAGATATTTCGCAACTAAATATTAGCGGTACTTTAAACGTTAATGATTTTTCTAAACATAATAATGATGTGAAATTAGAAAGAAATGAATTTGTTAGAGTAAATGTAGGCAACAAGTCTGTTGTGATAAAGAAATCCACACTCAGTTGGCTACTAGAGGAAAATCATAATAAAATTTGCCCAGATCGATTAAGAAGATTTATAAATAATTCACCTTCCTATTCTCCTCATAAACGACCTAAGCAAAAATCATCATTTCCACAAAAGAAATATACTTTTGGCAATAATGGAAAGGCAAAATCGAATCAAATATCATACAAGATATCTTCATCATCGAGTTTATCATCTTGTTCCTCGAGTTGCGATGAAAAGGAGTTTGTTTATGCTCAGTCTACAAACACCGAAATAGAAGAAATCACCTTTGAACCAGATCAAGCCAACGCGATTTTTATTAAACCAGGGAATTATTACGGGGTGTTTTATGAGGAACGGTGGTATGTAGGAAAAATGGAAGAAATTATCAACGATCGTATGTTTAAAATGAAGTTTCTCAAGCAAATCAGACAAATAAATAAATTTACTTGGCCCAAAGAAAACGACCTTGCAAATGTCCATAAAGAATTTTTAATTATGGGGCCTTTAGCTTTAACCGAACAACCATCGTCCTCTAAAAAGGACATTGTTATTTACACTTTACAGGAAAATAGTTATAGACATCTTAAGAATACATATAATGACTGTAGTTGAGCATGTAGAAGTATCTCGAGAAGTACAATACACTCGACTATACACTTAAAGTATACTAATATGGTCGGTATTAGTATACTTTAAGTGTAGTTCTGGGATGTTTGAGGATGTTCGGGGATGTCCGAGGATGTCCGGGGATGTCTGGGGATGTCCGGGGATGTATGGGGATGTACGGAGGATGTATGGGGATGTCCCTATAGAAGAGGATGTCTAGTGTACACATTTTCCCCAGTGGTTTACCCCTCGATTAGTTAGTATATGTTACCGCTTTTATGTAGAGTTTTGTACCACGCCAGCTTGCAGTTCTATTTTGAAGAATCGTATCTTTAGAAACCTCACACTTGTAACATCCGATATGGGCCTATTGAATTGTAAAAAGTGTGTTCTAGACGCACCCACTCTTCGCAAACGTCGAAACCACGTATCTTCGGAGGAGATAGATTTAAGGTTTTGCTATTTTTGATAGATTCTAATGGATCGTTAAGGTATTTTCTCTAAAGTTTTTATAAATAATACTTCTCGGGGACGACAAGTTCTTGGGAATACAATTAGAGAAGTGCTGCAGACAAAGTGCAAGAGACCTAGACGATGTTATATTAAACACTGGAAATGCGCATTTAAAATTGTAATTATATCGCAAAATGAGAAAAAAAAAGCATAATGTTTGTTAACGAAACTGAATTCAGCATATTTAAGATTTTGCTAGAACTTCAGCAAACCCGTTAGTCGCGATAATATTTTACATTAAATTCGAACGAGGTCAGTTTCAAATATTTTATTTAGTTTTCAGTTTCTCATTCACTATATCCGCTACACAAAATAGTAATATTGGACTCCAGAACGTCGAGTACATACCTAGATCATAAACTTCTCTAAAAGTTTTGATATGCTGTGCTGTATGAACCACTAAATATTCGTATTTACGATATACGAGATTTCTTCTGTATCCAATATTACAGCATATAGGTTAGATATGACTTGTACTTTACGTCTACAATTTCCCGAACCTACACGTACATACATACATAAGTTTAGTAAAACTTACCGAGTACTGTGATTGAACTTGATACAAGCATAGATAATAACCAGACGAGGGCGATCCTTAAGACGACCGTTCGATTCGTATATCTGTGCCTGGTTTTCAGTGGATTCCTTATACCTAAGTACCGATCCAGACTTATAAAACACATGTGCATTATGGAAGACGAACACGCCAAAACGTCACATGTTACGTATATATTGCACCATATCTCGCCGAATGGCCAATATCCCCCTGAAACAATAAATTTAATATTATTTTTTGCCGTACATTAAATTCAGTATTATCAAAATATACAGGTGGCGAAATAAAACAGTTTAGTTTAGTGAGTAGATAATCACAAATGAAATCTTTTGAGAAACAAGATTCTTAGTTTAAGAAGAGCGTTTACCCATCAAAAAAAAATGGCACGATATAGCTTCGCCGTTTTGCGTTTTTTTAAGCTATTTTATAATTTTAGAATCTCAAACTTGGATCAACGATGCACAAAGCATACATTTATAACGCCAAGTTCAGTTTTTGTATTAATTTATTTTTTTAAAGAAGTTACGTGTTTTCGAAAAAACCATAAAAATGCATGAATTGGGTTAATGTATACTAACTAAGGCTGGTACATAAAAGAAAAAACTAACTTCACGCGCTAGCTACACATTTGATGAACAATATAGAAAAAATTCAACTTTATGTAATTATATTTGAAGATACAATATTTAAATTAAAAAACCGGTGTTTTCGAAGCCATCTATCCCCACTGTTTTGGATCCTCACCGGGTCGCATATTCGGAATTCGCCGACGCATTAGCCGCTCGGAACAATTCGGATGATGCGAATGAAAGACTCGTAAAGTACCGACGTATTAGACTAATGCGTCGGCGATTTACATTTTAAGTATTTTTTTTCGCTGTAAATCAAATCAAAGTGACTTAACAACTTTCTTCAGCTGTGAGAAAAAGTGAAAATGGAGCCAAAGACATTGCCAAATATGTGTTATAAGGATACATCCTCTAATACGATTAGGTTGCAAATAAGTGATATAGACAAATTTGAGGTATGTCGACTTTTATTATTTTTTGGTTAGGTTTATGATATAAACGGGCTTTATATACGCCACGCCAAACGTATTAAGGCGGGATTTCGGCAGATAAATGCATGCAGTAAAGGAAGTTGCTTCCGAGACAAATTTCTCCCCTACTGGTCAACAATAATTGTTCTTTTGTGAGTAGAAAAAAAATCACGTTGATATATTTATAAATAGGGGAGAAATTTGTCTAGGAAGCAACTTCGTTTACTGCATACCGAAATCTCGCACTAATACAAAAATTTCTTGCTTGTTATAGAAATGGTTGGCTGAATTGGAAAGTGTTAGAAAAGAAACTTGGAGAGTTTCAAAAACCTTTAAGCTTGGTACTGAAAACCCCCGTATAATATTCAAAAGATTATATCACTGTCATTTTAATGTAAAACAAAAAAGGAAAAATGAAATTTGTCGAAAAAGACATTCTCGAAATATAGACTGTCCAGCAAAATTATCGGTAACTATAAAACGATATATTCCAGACACAAAGTCGAAGAACAATGATGTTTATATGCCAAAATGGCCGTGTATTGTGGAATTCCGGGATAAACATAATCATAATTTAAATTCTGCTGCTGCTGCGCTAAGAGAACGACCAGTTGCCTTGGATGTAAAGAATCGTATTGTCGAGCTATTTGAGAAGGGCCACTCTGTGTCATCTGCATATCATTCTTACATTTTATCAATGACGCAGGAACATGGCGACAACTATGAAAATATTGTTATGGATAGACACTTTATTCCTACTAAGACCGATGTAGAATCCATATGGAAAAGCCATTTCAAAAAAAACTATGGCGAAAGAACTGGAGAGAGTATGTTATTGCACTTAGATAATATGCTTAGATCGTTATCAGGAAAAAACGGTACTCTCTTCAAAATAATCCGAAAACAAGATCATTATGCCTTGGCACTCTGCACACCAAATATGCAAAGAGTTGCAATGCTTCATCAGTCGTCAGAGATTATGTTCGTTGATTCCACGGGCAACTGTGATACACAAAATCACAAGGTTTATTACTTTACAACACAGTGCGCTATTGGAGGATTACCTTTAGGCTGCATCCTAAGTAGCAGCCACGAATCAAATGTATTCGTAGAAGCCGTTTATGCTCTTTATGATATTTATCCCATTAAAATTAAACCAAAAGTTATTCTTACGGATGACGATTTAGCAGAACGGAACGCTTTAAAAAAGATATGGCCTGATTCATGTTCCTGGTTGTGTACTTTTCACGTTTTGAAAGCTTGTTGGAAGTGGCTTAAATCGAGTAAAAATAAAATTCCTTCAAATGATGTGCAAAGCTGTTACAAATACTTCCGAAATATTCTCGTATCAAAACCATATGAACATCTAGAAAAGTCTTGTTTGGAATTTATTCAAAATTGCAAATATGAAAATTTCATAAACGATATAAAGAATATGATGAACAGAGCTGACACGTGGTGCCTTTTATATCGACAACATTTACCACTAAGAGGAACTGATACTAATAATTACATAGAAGTTATATTTAGATTGCTAAAGAGTTTAATTTGCCTCAACTCTGTGATTTTATTACTACCAACTTTGAATCTTATTACAAGCAACGAAATTTAGATATTCTGTTAAAACGAGTGTCTAGGACGGTTATTAGTCGTTATTTGCCTGATGAAAAGGTCGTGGCTGATAGTGATATAATACAACTCAATGACTTTGAATATGAGGTTAAAAGTCAGAGTGATAGAAATGTCATCTACTTCGTAGATTTATTACTTTTCAAGTGTACGTGTCCACGGGGATTCGCTGGTAAACACTATAAGCACCAGGCAGCGGTGGTAAAAAAATTTAATATACATTCAGTTGTTAATACATTATCTGTAAAAGTTAAATGCCACCTTTACCAGATTGCAACCGGAAAGCAGGCAAACGAGCAGCTATTTTCGCCGATTCAAGACATTTCAATGGAGCAGAACACTGATGCAGATGTTAATGCAGATGAAGTTTCTTCACAAAATCTTATTTCTGTTGTGAATATTGATACTGATAAAGATAATATTGATGATATAATTACGTACGAATATCATGATATTGCCGAAATGAAAGAAAATTGCAAACAACACTTAGAAAAAATCATGGGACATTTGGAAAGAAGCCCATCATTATTTTATCCTGCTATTAAAGCATATTTAAGCAATTGTAATAAATATGCGAACTCAGAGCAGACTTTGTTATCTGGATTACATACAGCTTCCAAATACAAGGGAGTAGTGTGTAAAAAGAAACGACCTCAAGCTACACGAAAAAGAGGTAAGCATATATCGGTACAGCCTACATCAATTGGTCGTAGAAAGACGGCAATGGGAGGAAAGAAAGCAATGTGTAGTGGAAGAAAGTTACATCAATTTAAAAGTACGATTAGGAAAGCACCCCATTCCTTGGCGACATGTGCTCAAAATAATGTGGGATTGGGAGGAAATAAATCCAAAAAATGAAAATACAATTACATCATATTTTATACTTTTCCATTTTTATTTAGTTGATAAACGTTTTTACGGATTGTTCTGTTTATTTTTGCTAGTACCTACTCATGTGTTTGTAAACCAAAAAATTGGTATAACGTATAAATTTACCATATATTTGTAATGTCTTTATTTATAGTAATTTTTCTGTAACTAGTAAGTAAGTAATATTTTTCATATTCTTCATTATCTTCATGCGTATTGCAGTGTCACATGTCATAAATCGCCGATGCATTAGTCTAATACGTCGGTACTTTACGAGTCTTTCATTCGCATCATCCGAATTGTTCCGAGCGGCTAATGCGTCGGTGAATTCCGAATATGCCACCGGGTCAAGAAAGGACGTAATTCTATCGGAATTGGTCGGTTATTGCTGAATCATTTCTATCGCGGATGCATCTTGCCCTGACAGAAGCCAAAAATCGTTTAGTAACACTTACTCACAACCCCTTGCTTCTGCTGTCCCACTAGTAATGCAAGATGCATAGCTTCAATTCATACAAATGCGACTCTTAACTATCTAACTTCAGATAAGCTTCAAAGAGGAAAATGTTTACCATAATAGTTTCAACCAAACATAAAGTCTAGAAGGAAGCATTTTTCGATGTTCTTGTTCTGATAGTCCGTTTCATTTTCTTATACGTAGTATAAGGAAGTATTGGGATAATGAAAATTTTCAACCTCGAGATGTCCACTTTTTTAAAGTCCCATGATATCGAAAAGTGGTTTTTAAAAAATGTATCAGTCTCTCTCTCTCTCTCTCTCTCTCTCCCCCTTCCTCTCTCTCTCTCTCTACCCCCTCTCTCTTCCCCCCTCTCTCTAACTGTGTGTGTGCCAAACGGCTAAACCCAATATAACCAAACAACCATTTACGAGTATCGAAATCCAATTAGATTTTCAGCAAAATCTGTAGGCCGGAAGTAGTTATTTACTTCAGTAAAAAAGTCAACTTTTACCAGTATTTGTATATATTTGTTAAGCTGAAGATTTTCTTTAGTAAACACTGTAGCATTTAGATCGATTTTAGTTTTATATTAAAGTAAATGCCCAAACCATTGTATTATACTATTATTTGTCCGCAAACGGCTATTTCAAGATATTAACAATTACTTTACGTTTATGTTACTAGAATGCTGGCGTAATATTAGTCCTACATTATAGACCTTTTACTTTGGCCTATTTGTAGACAAAGAACTTTTTCAAGGAACTGTTTAATTCAGCCGCGGCCTCATTCAATATCTTCATACCATTATTAGTTTTATAGTACGGGCAGTTTGCTAAATTATACACTAGTATTCTCTAATACTGTGCATCATTTCAAGACGTGTCAAAGAACCGATCGCCAAGACCTCTGACATTGTTGCCAGCCTTTGTTATAAATGTTAATAAATAGCATCCTTCCTTTGTGACCAATTGTACGTATAACAGATTGTTATGAACTAGCATATTGTACCGCCTACTTTCAATATTTTCCTGTACTTATCAAAAAAGGCTCTAGTGTGCCATAGTCTAATCGAGGTCCCCGGGGTATCAAGTTGTATTGATCAAGTTAACTCATACTAAAATCACAAGTCAATATCTCGCAAGTTATGCTTTCTAAACATATAAATTAAGAGAATGAAATAATTTAGAGTTTCATTTTGAATAATATGTGTAAAAAAATTTCAAAATTTGGACCGGAAATAGCACTTACGCTCTTAACTATATGCAGTCTTTTGCAAATTAATTGAGATGAATTTGATGTAATTTTTGTACAAAAAAATCAAAATTCTTACCGGAAGTAACACTTTTACTCACAGGTCTATTAAGAAATTAAAAGTATTTCAAACTTTTTTTGGGACAACTATTATACAGGGTGGCTGACAAAAAACGCCCCAAGCCGTAGCTCCGTTATTTACTATCCGATTTTAAAAAACGAAATATAAAATAAAATGGTTAAGTAAATACTATCATTGGCGTAATCAAAATATTATTAGGAACAAAAAGTTTGAACATGCGATAGTCAATTTTTTTTTTTTAAATGGCAACGAATATTTTTAATTAATGTTTCGGATAAAGAATGTTTTCCTGATTTTGATGATGTATAACACGTCAATTTTTCAACATAAGTTTCAAGCGTGCCGTGAATAGCAATCAAATGCATCAAGTAATAAATACTGTCAATTAGAATGTAAATGTTAATAAATACTGTCATTGTGACATTTGTGTATCGGTGTGACATTAGTTCAACGTTCTGATTCTTTCTGTGAGTTTAATTCATCATTAACATGGATAGCAATCAACTGACCGACATGTTGCAAGTATACTTTGAATGTAATCGAAATAGTGCTGAAGCTGTGAGACTCTACAGTTATCGTTATCCGACAAGAGAGGTTCCAGACCGTCGTAAATTCGGAAGAATCGAACAGAATTTAAGAAAATATGGAGCCTAAAAAATGCCAAAATGTTAGAGTCGACAGTTTAAGGAAAATACAGAATTGGATGTTCTTTTATGCGTGGAAGAAAGTCCATGGACTTCTACTCGGAGAATTGCAAATGAGGTCGGCGTATTGCACCAAACAACACAAGCAATACTCAAAAAGCACAAGTTCATACCATACATCTCTCAAAAAGTACAAGCACTATTGGAAAATGATCATGGTCGAAGAATGCAATTTTGCAACTTTTTCTTAAATGTTACACAACGAGATCGTAATTTTTATCGAAAAATTATTTGGTCGGACGAATGCAGTTTCAGTAATTATGGCATTTTTATCAGAAAGAACAATCGATGTTGGAGCCAAGAAAACCCAAGAATTATAATTGAGAATAACTTTCAGCAAAGATTCAGTTTAACTGTATGGTGCGGTCTTTGGGGTGATCGATTAATTGGCCCATTTTTCATAGATGGCATCTTAAATCAAGCAAAATACCATCAACTATTACGTGAAAACATTACAAACTTTTTAGATGTTTTGCCAATTGCCGAGCTAAACAGAATGTACTTTCAGAAAGATGGCGCCCCTCCTCATAATGCCTTAATAAATGTTGAATGGTTAAATGCGACATTTGCTGAGAGGTGGATAGGGACCAATGGACCAATTCAATGGCCCGCTCGTTCGCCCGACCTTACGCCGCTGGATTTTTGGTTATGGCGCTATCTTCAAGATCAGGTTTATTTTACTAGTCCGGAAAATATAGACATTTTACGGCAAAGAATTCTGAATTCTTGCCGCGAAATACCTCCTCATTTTATACTCAACGCCACTAATAGAGTAATTAGAAGGTGTCAACTATGTCTTCAACAAGGCGGCAGACAATTTGAACAATATTTAGTAGATAAGTTTCGTATTTATTTGTATTTTTTTAAAATTTCCATTCCAATAAAATGATATTAACCACGGCACACTTGAAACTTATGTTGAAAAATTGACGTGTTATACATCATCAAAATCAGGAAAACATTCTTTATCCAAAACATTAATTAAAAATATACGTTGCCATTTAAAAAAAAAAAAATTGACTATCGCATGTTCAAACTTTTTGTTCCTAATAATATTTCGATTACGCCAATTGATAGTATTTACTTAACCATTTTATTTGATATTTTGTTTTTTAAAATCGGATAGTAAATAACGGAGCTACGGCTTGGGGCGTTTTTTGTCAGCCACCCTGTATACCAAATTCGGAACACACGTTCGTATATGAAGTTGTGTGATGCTCACAATTCATTTATTTAATTTTGAAATTTACACTATTAGTGACGTATACTCTAAAATTCGGAATTTTATACATCACAAAAAAAAACATGAATTTAATGAAAATTTTGACATTGATTAATAATCCCTGTTTTATAGCATGTGATAGAAATTGATAGATGATCGAAGAAATGTTTACCGAAGTATGACTATAGAACACAACTATCGTTCTCATTTGAGTCTCTTGACGACAAGGCGATACTCTTGTGGTTCTTTCATTTAACTGAAACTCTTTTTGGACAACATATTTATCTAGTTCAACAGAATTTTCCAGGACAATAAAAATTATAAGTTTTTACTGTGCTAAGGTTTAACGGGTATACGAATTAGTTTTATATGTTTTATATTTGTGAACGTGTCAATATTTATAAACTTATATAGATAATGAAAATTATGACATTGTCTAATATGTTGTTACTATCTACTAATGTAAATACCAATAATATTGAGAAAATACACAATATTCAGGCATTTTCAAGACAGCAAGACATAAATTTCATTTTCATTTTCTTAAACGAAGTATTGTGATAAAATTTTCAACCTCGAAATTTTTGGAGATGTTCACATTTTGAAGTCGCTTGATACCAAAGAAAGTAGTTTTTGAAAATGTCTCTCGCCCAAACTGCTACCACTGTGTGTATTTAGCATGGTATATAAGAATATAATCATTCTCTTACGATTTTAATAGATTTTCAGACAAATTCGTAGAACAGCAGTAATAGTTTACTTCAGTGAAAAAATCAAATTTTATCAATGTCTCTATTAAATTTAGAAAAATTTCTATAAAACGCAAAAATATTAAGTATTTTTGCGTTTTATAGAAATTTGAATTTTAAACAAAAAATATAAAAAGACAGCAATTCGAAATTCCTACCGAAGGAACGTTTTTGCATATATCTCGTAAATTATGCTTTCCAGCCAGATTTGATGAGTATTTAGATCTTAATTTGAAATATTTTTTCAAAAAGGAACTTTAGACCAGAAATAATAATAATAATAATAATAATAATAATAATAATCTTTATTAAATTCAGTGGTGTAAATATACATAGATTACGTCAAAAATCTGTCACATAAATTCAAAAGACATACATACATAAAAATATATTAAAAAAAAGTATGGTAAATCCATACAACCTTAAGTATACCTGATACGGTACAGTTAAAAACTCCTGAATGGAGTAAAAGGCTTTGCTTACGGTGTAATTCGTCAAGATTCGTTTCAGTTGGCTGTTAGTCATTCTTTTCACAGTGTTCGGGACATGATTGTATATTTTCACACACTCTGTCAGGATTTGTCTCTGCACCCTAGCCAGATGCGTTCGCGGCTGCAACAAGTCATTGCGTTCATTTGTCCTAGATGCTGTGCATGATTCACCTCATATATCTTTAAAAAATCATTGTAGTTCGTCTTCACAAAAATTACTGCCTCAATTATATAAAGAGACGCCAGAGTAAGTATTCTGTTTTCTATAAATACCTATTTACAGGAGTCATGAGGTTTCAAATTGAACATAGCACGTACGCATGCTTTCTGTAATTTAAAAATTCTACCACTGTCCGCAGCATTTCCTCAGAATACCAGGCCATATCTGAGGCGAGACTGCACACACGCATAGTACACCGTTAAAGATGTCTCCACACCGACATCTCTTGCAATCACTCGCAATGCATAGCAAAAACTGCTCACCCTTGCCGCGAGAGACTTAATATGAGGTCCCCAGGAAAGTCTACTGTCAATCTCGACACCAAGAAACGGCATCCGATCCGCACACGCGAGCGTTTCCTCCTCATGTCGGACAATCAGATTCCCCGCACCGGCGCCAAAAGACGTTAGTCGAGTTTTTATGATATTTAGCTTTAAATTGTTACGCTCAAACCACAATCCCAGATTTAAAAAAATTGTTCTCCATCGTCAGCGTCACCTCTTCCATAGTACGCTCTCTTAGTACGCATGAGGTGCCATCCGCATACAGTACTGCAAGGCCACTCACAACAGTAGGAAGGTCATTCACATACAGCAGGAACAGAATCGGTCCGAGGATCGAGCCCTGAGGAACCCCACACACAATGCCCCGCCAAGGTGATCTTATCTTTATTCCCGATTCATCATTGGTTGACACGCACTGCTTTCTGCCGACTAGGTAGGACCGTATCCATTCCAACGCCACGCCCGGGAAACCCATTCTTTCAAGCTTATCTAGAAGCACCCGATGGTGTACACTATCGAAAGCCTTTGACAGATCCATGAATGCGCAGGCCACCACATCCTTGCTGTTTAAGCCTTGTAAGATCTCCTCCAGCAGCTGGAAAACTGCTCTCGAGGTCGATCGCCCCTTTATGTATCCAATCTGACCCCTGTATAGGACATCGTGCGATCTCAGGAAACCTACCACTCTATTGCACACCAATTTCTCCAATACCTTTGAAATATTTGATAGAAGGGCAATAGGTCGGTAATTGTGGAGATCACTCCTGTCTCCCTTTTTATGTATAGGACTTATTATTGCATATTTCATTCCATCAGGAAACAACCCATCTCTGAAAGACATGTTTATGATGTGAGTTAAAGGTGTCACAATTTCCTCAGCACAAAACTTCAACACAGACACTGGTATGCCATCATTGCGCGTAGCCTTTGAGTTCTTTAAGCTATTTATAGCCTCCATAACCTCTTCGGGGTATGTCAGATGCAATGAAAAGGTGTCGGATACATATAGCACATTTAATCTTATTTGATAAGCATTTTTTGCACAAATTATGCATTCTATATAGATCTATTACACAAGCAAGGATTTTATAAAAAAACATTAATATTCGGACCATAACCAACACTTTTACTCTTACAGAATAGCAGCGTTTAACAAATATTTGGCAATTTATGCATTCTACATAGATTTATTAGTATAACAGTATTTAGAGCTGGATTGGGAATAATTTCTCTATAAAATAGATCAAAATTTGGACAGGAATTATCAGTTTTACACATATGTTTATTAAGAGTATAAAGGTATTTTAAACTTGTGTAATTTGGAAAAACTTTTCTTATAAAAAATTCAGAAACCACATACATTTAAAGAAGTTATTTGATGCTCAGACATCATTTTCTTGTAAGACGAGTTGGACCTTTATATATTTCACGCCCACCTTGACGTCACTAGGGTGACCTTTCTACCAGGTGCACGCGCTGCCGGCCGGTCGCTAACTACGACATTTTAAATATACTCTAAACATTGAAAATAATTAAAACTTAACTAATCTTGCAATATCAACGATGGATGTGTTACTTATGAAAAAAAAATATTTTTATTCAATGTAAAAATGGTAGTAACAGCCACAAAATTTAAAATTTTTCTACCACTGACGCACGCACTGATCTTTTATCCTACTTTTACTTATTCCCAAATATCATTTCTGTTTCTCTCACGCGAAAAATATAGAAGTCCATTGCAGCTTGTATAATTCAATCTGACAATGTTCATATTTTGCAATAGAAACCTAGAACAATAAGGAATGTTATTGTTATTATTAGTAATAATAATAACAATAATAATAATGTGTATTTATAAGTTTTTACTAGAATCTTTACTAATTTTGTCCTTGTTGTAAAGAATGTGACATGGTTTGATAAATTAATATTTCAAAAACACAAATATAATGCACATTTTTTATAGTTTTTTTTTGGTAAAGGCATGGTGAAGATAGAATATCTCCCATCTTTACAGACCAATTGAAATGTTGTTACTCTTGCGACATCCCACCGCGAAGGTATTAAAACAACAATTACACAGACCGCTGGCCAAACTGGGGTAAAATATTCTGTGAAATATAGTATATCAAATAATCGAAAGACATTGTGAAGCAGTATTCATAATAAGCCTTTCGCGTCTAAAATTCCCAACCGTACGGTTTATGAGGAAGAAAAGTTATTATGTAATTAACCGTAATTGTGAACACTTTGTTAAAGAATTTCCCCAAGTTATTTTTGCAGAAATAATTCTGTGCCTTCAGTGTTTTCATTATCTTTCCTCTAGTGTCATGAATATTAAGGCACACCCTTCAGCCCACAAATATTTCGAAATGAGAATCTCAATTTTAAAGTCGAAATTAAAAGAAAATGGTAGATATTCAAAGTCAGTGCAATTATATTTAATTCCACGAATATGATTAGAAACTAAGTTGTATAATTTTTGAACATTTATCTGTTCGTGGAGTGTTTTTAGAAAGTATTGACATTTCAGATTTTTCTGATAAATAAATACGGTTCATATTAATTACTCTCAGAAAAAATTGGGTATAAGGACTTGAGTAAAAGAAATTCGTATATTCGTTTGAATTAAACTTTTGTTGCCGGAACTCTTTGAAAGAGATGACCAGAAGGTTGGATAAATGTATTCTAACTTATGGTAATTAATTCCAATAGCTTTTAAAGTATTGTTTTTTTTCCCGAAAACCTTTATCGTCTTGTATCTTTGAACTAAATAGTATTTCAGAAAAATATTTTAGGACCCAGCTTTATATTTCCAAGTATCATTGTCTAATTATTGAGTTGGTATACTTGTGTGAATGAGATATTCTGTAATTCGAAAAAATCTTAATTATAAGTACACACATATTTCTCTAGTTTCAATTTTTCAAATAAGTTTTTTTCGAATTACGGAATATCTTACACGTATACCAGCACTTCGTATATATACGATGTCATTGCAAAACGCACCACATGCTGAGGAGTCTCAAATAAATCGAAACACGTCCATGTATCGTTAAAACAATGGTAATATACAGGATGGGTTTTTTTTCATTATTTTTATGGGGATCTCGAAAACCATAAGCCATACGCATTAGTTTAAATGGAGAAAGATTTGCATCTTTATAAGCCTCATCCAGATACGTTTTTGTCCATTTAAGAAAATGCATGGTTTACTAGATATTTGCAAAAAATAGATATTCGCCAAAACCTTTTCAGTGCTGCAACTCTTCTATACTTAAAGGTAGAAAAAAAATTTTTTGAACATTGTTTTTAAGAAATCCAATTTCAAACAACGACATCATCTTAAATTTTTAATTTTGCTTAGCATTTTTCAGTTAGCAAGCAAAGTTTTTTTTTAAATAGCAGAAATGACATATTCAGGATTTTTTTCTGCTTGCAGTGATGTAAGGGTTGTAGCACTTATTTTAATAAATAACAGCACAATACACTATTATTATCTTTAAAAAAATCATGCCTTGCCATGGAAAACGCGATATTAATAATTGAAGCATTATGTTTACTTCATCATTGACAGTTCGTTCATTAGGGTGACTATAGTTGGTTTTGATAGTGATTTAGTTGCTTTACAAAGTTAGTTATGGTGTACACAAATCTTGAGAAACTTGATATGATCGAATGTTACATTGTTTGTAACAAAAATAGTAAACAAGCCGCCGAACACTATTTTTTACTCTATTTTGATCGTCCTCAACCATCGTTAGACACCTTCACGAATTTATACAATAATTTAAAATAGTATGGAAGTTTTGTTAAACCTAGAAATAAGAGTAATGTTGATGAAAACACACAGATAAATGTTTTAGCTGCTGTTAATCAGAATCCATCCACATCAACGCGCAGTAGTGAGAAGTTTATCAAAACATAAGTGCCATCCTTATAAAAAATTAGATGGTCAAACTCTACACCCTGGAGACGATGAAAGACGATTAAATTTTTGTGCTTGGTTCGTAAATATGTGCCATGAAAATAACAACTTTCCGAAGCAGATCTTATGGACCGACGAAACAGGTTTTACAAACTACGGCATGTTCAATCGCCATAATGAACACCTGTGGGCGCAAATAAATCCTCACCGTTTAGAAGAAAGGCGACCCCAGATTAGGTTTGGCTTCAATTTATGGTGTGGTGTAATTGTTTCGCAACTTGTTGGGCCATTTATTTTTAATGAAATTTTAACCGGAAATCGATATTAGCAATTTCTTAGGGAAGATTTCGACAATATCCTAAATGTATTAAATTTACAGACCCGTACAAACTTACGGTGGTTTTAACACGACGGTGCCTTACTATCAGGCGCAGATCAAGAGATATTTAGATGAATTATTTCCAAACTCGTGGATCGGCAGAAATGTGTCCTGTTTTATAGCCTGCACGTTCCCCAGATCTTTCACCATTAGATTTCTTCGTCCTTGGAGCAATAAAAGATCTCGTATATGTGCGATCATATGCAACCCAAGAGGAGCTATTGGAAGCTGTTATTAATGTATTTGACAGGTTAAATGGGAGCAAAATTAGGAGAGCTATTAACTCAGTATCAAAAAGGTGCCGTATATGCGTCGATAATAATGGTGGGCATTTCGAACACTTAATGTAAATTTAGGGTGTTACGTGTTGTTAATAATTAATTCGTTTAGCGTTTTTATTATTTCGTGTATTACATTGTATATTATAAGTTTCTTTTCTTTTCCATGGCAAGACATGATTTTTGTTAAACATAATAATAGTGTATTGTGCTGTTATTTATTAAAATAAGTGCTACGACCCTTACATCACTGCAAGCAGAAAAAATGAACTATTAGAATAAGTCATAGGCAGCTATGGTTACCATTTAAAAAAATTAGACTTTGCTTGCTAACTCAAAAATGTTCAGCTAAATTAAAAATTTAAGATGATGTCGTTGTTTGAAATTGAATTTCTTAAAAACGATATTCAATTTTTTTTTTATCTTTAAGAATAGAAGAGTTATAGCACTGAAAAGGTTTTGGAGAATTTCTATTTTTTGCAAATATCTAGTTAACCATGCATTTTCTTAAATGGACAAAAACGTGTCTGGATGAGGCTTATAAAGATGCAAATCTTTCTCCATTTAACCTAATGCGTATCTTTTATGGTTTTCGAGATCCCCATACAAATAATGAAAAAAAACTCACCCTGTATATTCAAATTTTTTGGGTTAATTAAGAGTTCGTATATTTCTATGCATCTGATTGTGCTTATTGCATTACATTTCTGTGTATAATTATTCTTCGTCAACCCCCCCTCCCCACCAGGTTTCCTAACTGTGAGCAAAAGTTTGTCATATCAGTAACTAACTAACAATTCTTCTTTTCAAAGTTGGAAAATTTGTATAGTCCTTTTTGTTTAGCTGATTAATCAATAGCTTCAATGAATTTATAAAAGCGTTTGTTGCGCTAACCATATCAATGATAATGATTTTATTTTTTACATGTAGTTCCAAATTAATGACATTCAAATTGTTTGTCACATCCGATAGGAAAGGTAAATGACGGAGCCATTTTTCTTTCTTAAGTATCTCACTGTCGTCACTTTGTTCGTGAAGAAAAGAAATGATTTCATGTAGTAAGTTTTTGAAATCTCTCTAAAAATTTTCCGCGGCTCAACAGTCTTATGTCTGTACAAAGAAATAAAACAGTGTGCTCCGCAGGGTCGCTAGCTTCCAATTGCACTTTGAAGAAGGGTCGTTGCAAAATTCGCCTACGGATTGAATTCACGATCTTTGTGACAATATCTACGACATCATTAATATATTATGCTACGCTGATGATGCAGTACTTACTGCAGAATCGGAAGATGATCTCCAAAGATTGTTACAAGCGTTCAACAAAACAAGCAGGCAGGCAAACTCAATATGAAAATCTCCACAAACAAAACCAAATGCATGACCATACCAAGGCAATCTCTGCGCTGCAAATTGGTCATTGATTGATAATGTTATTGACCAAACCATATCAATCGAATGGCTTGGATGCAAAATTACAAGCGCGAGTTTTCTGGGGGACGAGGTGAGCAAAACAAGTTCACAAAGCAGCAGTAATATCGGGACACCTTAGATATCCAATATTGAGAAACAAACACCTAAGTACAGAATGCAAATCAAGAATATACAAATCATGCGTACGACCAGTGATGACATATGGTGCTGAGATGAGAGCGGAAACAACGGTAACAAGGGAATTATTAAGGACAACTGAAATGAAGACCTTAAGAACGATAACGGCACATACATTCAAGGACAGGCAGAGAAACAGACATAAGAGAGAAGTGTCAAACGGGCCACGTGGTCTCACATAATCGAGGAAGAGAAGAAGAGAATGGAACCACCATGTTAGCCGAATGATCTCCTACAGAATGGTCAGGGTAGTACGAAATAATACACCTCATGGAAGAAGACCCATAGGACGACCACCAAAGCGATGGCGTGATAGCTGGCAGTCAAACTCACAAGAATCGCCATTGCAATGAAACCGGAGCTAAACAGGCGATACGCCAACCTAAAGAAGAAGAAGAAGAAGAAGAATATTTGGACATAAAACTTGCTGAAAAATGATGCAACGGAATGCGAAACATGATGGGAAATCTTCGTTAGTTCGACACAATGCAACAAACCCAATCTGAATGCCCCATCAGTTGTAATGGACACGAGTTTGTAAATCGGTAGCTCATATTCTATTACAAAATTTAGAAAAACTTTATAAGTATCTTCTCCGCGACTTCTTTCTTTCAGAGGCAGCATTGTTAACAATTCTTTTTTAGCCGACATATCAGAAAATACCATCCGAATGAAAATACATACTTGAACAGTCATATTGGTGGACTCATCAAACTGCAAAGAAAAGTATTGAAATGAAATAAGCCCCCAAGAAAAAAGAGAAGCAGACATCAGGGCGACGACAAAAACGTGCCGGTAAACAAGTCGTAAATCAACTGCACTTATATACGGTGTCAGCCACAGAAAGTCTGGAATATGGTAGATGAGAGCCAGAATTTGCTAGACCTTTTGTATGCACATATAAATGCCGCCGGTGGGATAAGGAATTCATTCATTCAATAGTAGTCGCGCGCGGTATTTACTGAACAGTTAAAATAAACATAAATAATGTGAGTAGTGCAGTTTTATTATGCTTAACAAAATACATAAATATTACTGACATAAATAGTAGTGATAGAAATAAATACGTGTGTTAATTTGTTTGTAGTAGTTTTAAGTGCGATACATTTATTTTATATTTTTATATTGTGATTAGTTTTAAGTGTGTAAATATACAGACTGTTTCAAAACATTTGCACGAGTTGTTCATTTCGACCACGAAAACGCAACAGTATATACACTAAATAATATCTTTGACAGCATCAAATAATACATTCGCCCCTCAACAACTGCTTCTCTTAGTACCCCTCCAACTTCGAAAGGTTGCTTGTGTTGCTCCGGTATGTAGGATATTTTAAAAGACGTGATTGTTACAGCTACTGTCTGTTTCACTGGCATAGTAAATATGGATTGCTCTCCTTTTAAACTACTTTTCAAATCCTTCCACCTTTCGTTTTCTTAAAGCATTTTTTTGCGGAAAATCATTTTCAAAGTTTTTATGCATAGTTTTATAATGCCTTTCAAAGTTCCAGAGTTTGGACAATGACACTATAACGATCGATAAACAAGACAAATACACTTATCTTGGACCATAATAAACAAACATTCTTTCTCCCAATCGTTATTAAAATGGTACTTTCACTATTTCGCCGCACTCAATTTGCCTTTAAAATATTACATATCGTTCACATACTCAATTATGATTGGCATAGTGTCGCGTCATCAAGGATTTTTATACAAATCTGACTAATTCGAGAACAATCGGTGTTCCTAGAGTTGACGTTCGAGATAACTCAAATTTTTTGTGGGGTGATTATCTTTTCATATTTATCCCGTTCAGTTTTAGTTAGGCAATCCATTAAAATTTGTATTTATATTGTATGTATAGTGAGAATTGCACAAAAATAGATTCCTATATTTTCTTACTTTATCATAAATATGGTATTCTAAAGATATAAACATGCTTGTTTTCAATATACACAGAAAAGATTGCCACTAGATTGGTGTCAATACAGTAGACAATTATTTTCAGCTCCGTATCGTTTCTCTTTGGCAACCTTCTGATCGCTCAATAATTGCGTGTCACTTTTGACACTCGCTTATTCAAGGATGATATCTTATTTTGAGATTTGAAAAGGCACAACAATTCGCGACGTGTTGAAGAAACGGACAAAATAAAGAATACGAAACAAGAGGGAATTCAAGTTGTATACTGCTGCGACACATTACGTTATTGTTGCAAGTTTTCCTAAAACAAAAAGAGAACGTGTGTTTACTTGCTCGCTCTAAGCTTCTTTTTTCTATGGTGTGTTTTCTTCCGAGTTACATGTGTATGTTTCATGCCTACGCGACATTAAATCTGATATATTTTTCCGTCGCTGAACTGCCTGCAGTGCGACGAATCTCTTTTATATCTCGTCGTATTAACGTACACATTATTAGATTTTTTCCAGGTATTTACCGCACATACTGTTACTTTTGTCATCATTTATTTTATCATAACATATAGAAACGTAATATCTTATTATATAGGTGTGTCGAATATAAACTAATTCATGAACTTTAATTGCGTGTAAATAATTACACACTAGCTCGACATAACAAATAGAATACAGGCTGTCCCAGAAATAAAAAGACGGAGTAGCAGAAATCGGAAGCTAGATTGTGTAAAAACGTGCCCTCAAAATATTAAGTCTTTATTCGTGCGCAGACGGCAGAAAAAAAATAATAAAGAATTCAATTGGCCTTACGCCGACCCTGGACTAAATATCCAGCTGCTTCACTTTCACAATCGGTCCTTTTCTGGAACACCATATTACTTGTGTTAAAAAAAAGGAGAAGGAATAGATACTTCATAATAAAGATCAAACCATTAATTACTTTAATTTTACACCTGCTAGAAAAAAACAGAAAATTAAATTTTGAATTTCTTCGTTATTGCGGTATATTTGGGCCTGTTTCTGTTCGGACTTTACATACCTGCTATTCCGTCCTTTTATTTCTGGGACACCCTGTACAAAAACACTTAAATGCACACCAAGAAAAATTGCTGATATATCAAAGTTTTGCATAAAGTTATTTCTTCCTTTTATATTGCCTGTCGGCTTCTCTAATGAGAAAGCAGGAAAAATCTCCCATTGTGACTTACTATGCTATCGTTTCTCCTTTTCTGCAACCTCTTAATGGAACCTTCCCCCTGCTCATCACTCTTCTTTCGTAAATCAGCAGGAAAGAAGTCCAAATGTTAATGCAAAAATGAACTTTGAGCGACATTCGGCACCCTAAATTTTTATACTTTTCTAGCAAATTACCTACGATATCTTTTCACTCGTTTGATTTCCCAGAAAATATTTGCAAACTCTTTTAAAAGAAGTCCATGCTCTAAATCATTCATGATACGTTCAAAATTTTCATCTTGAACAGCTTCCTAATTTGTGGACCAACAAATATTCCTTCGCGCACTTTTGCATCAGACAGCTTTGGAAACTGATCCCTTAAGTATTTCAAACAGTTGCCTTCTTTTCAAGTGCTTTGACCAACTGTTTAATTAATCCTAATTTAATATCACCAAATTAGAATCCACTAACGGCTCAAATTTTATATTACATTTTCCAGGAATAATGCTGATCCGTGGTTGCCATTCTTTTATTTGGTAATGATGCTGAACTGCTCGGCTATCTCACAGACCCAAAAAAAACAACAATATTTGTTAAACCCTCATTGCAGTCCAAGTAATAAGGAAATAACCTTAAGGTCACCACAGACTTGCCAAGGACAATTTGAATATTGAATGAGATTTAATATAGTTGACATATTGACATACGTTTCTTTTGTGTTTGTAGAATGAGCCATTAGAATTGATGGTTTCGAGTTACCATTATAAAGTAAAACGGCTTTGAGACTTGTTTTCGACAAGTCGATAGACAATCGCTATTCTGCAGGGTTATATTCAATACTTATTTCATACAAAAGTTGATTTACATCAGTACAGTAACAGAAATGTCCTTCAACTTTGTAAAACATACTGAATTTTACGTGACGATTCTTCAATACAGATATTCTTCTAGTGGAATGTAAAAGATTTCATTCTTTTAATCGAGATCACAAAATTTGTGATTTTTCTTTGATTAAACCCAAATCCCGTATCAAATCATTCAGATATGATTGAGTAATGAGATGTGGTTCGTCAGAAGGAAAATACGTCAGATCACTTAAAAATGACACTTTCCAAACATGGTTTATATCATTCTCGTTCGTGGAATTTGCAGAAAAATTTGAATGCATTGGAGTTGAAAGCTCACAATCAGTTCTTTTCAACGGTTTGCTTACAGATGGAATGTCTGGATACATTACTTTGTGTTTATTTATTTTTGAAAACCCTTCAATTTTTACAATACAGAAGTAACAGTCCGTGACGTAATCTGCTAGTTCACGTCAAATCATTGGCCTTTCTGACAGGATTTCAGAAGAATTCTGTTTTTGTTCCACTGAGTTAATTTGACATAACAGGAAATACAGCATATCTCTGGCACCCATGTTTTGTCTAAATTTTTAATTTTGAAACCAAAATATTGTTCATAACATCTTAACATAACATATAATCCACAAACATAACAAAAGCTGTCCGGAGAATTTTTACAGCCTCTTACACAGGTTTCCATTCTTGAAAATCACACTCAACACAACTAATGAAACACTGCTTCAAAAGTTTCATATTTCAATGAGTTTTTCTTTCGTATTTATTGGTACTTCAATGTGTTGAAAGGAATCGGCTAAAAACGAATTTAGTATCCATCTGTAACTGTTGTTACTATTTTGAATTCCTTCAAGGAAATAAGCTGTTGTTTTAAATTGAGCAAAGCAACTTGCATGCCTACAAAAACTTATTCAAAATTTGTAGCACTATAATTGCATACATTTTCATAATTACCTGAATGCACGGGAATGAATCGAATTGCTTTTTGCCAAACTTTGAAGCCTTTTTTCCACCAAACATTATATGTACCACATTTCAACAGCTGCTGGCAAAATAAGATTTTCAGCATGGTGTGCGGGTTACTGGTTTGGTAACGCGGTAAGCAACGTTATAACTTGCTAATAATGCTTTTTAATTACTAGTGGTTGCCAATGAAAAATTATCTATCTGCTTGTAAAGGAAGTTCATCTTTCTTTCAAAGAATTCTACGGGTTTGTCTTTTTTATCTGGACGTTTGCTATTTAAATGCCGAAGTAGCTTTGATGGCTTCATGCTTTCTTTTGACAAGATTTATCCACAAATAACACATGTGGTTTATCGGAAATGAAGGTAAAATAATGTGTAAGATATCCATCCCGCTAAAGTCTGGTTTTCGTTTTATTATTGCGACTTTAAAACGTAGATGGTTATGCACTTCTTCTTAAAAACCTATCCATAATTTATAAGTTATCATAAGACGTAAATACGAAAACGTAAATACGTAAACGTAAATGCGTAAACGTAAATACGTAAACGTAAATACGTAAACGTAAATACGTAAACGTAAATACGTAAACGTAAATACGTAAACGTAAATACGTAAACGTAAATACGTACACGTAAATACGTTAAATATTTACTCACTACCACTACTTACTGCAATCAGCACAACGCGCTATTTGGAACTGAAGTCTCATTCCTCATTGCACTTCGTTGTTTATATAAAGCCAAGTCGAGGCTTCGAGAACGTACCACAGTGCCATCTAGTAGCGAAGTAGCGAGTAGCGCTTTCGCAAATACGTGGAAAAATGTCGCGATGTAAGTACAAACAAAGATATTGCGATGTACCTATATACAATGTGCAGTTGATTTTTTATCGTTTGATTTTATTGTAAATGGTAGTCTAGCAGAAGAACGACTAGTTAATAGTGGGACAGACTGCAATTAATATTAAAACTTAAACACTAAGGTAAAATAAAGTTTGAAATTACTTGTAATTTATTTAGAATATTTTTGTCGCTATTTTGATTTGAGTAATAAGTAGGGGGAAATAGGGGTCCGCGCACAATTCTTTTAACAAATAGGGGCCGCGCTTTAGATACCTTTGGAAAACACTGCCCTGGATAGTTCTTCAAATTTATACTATTCCAGCAGTAATATATTATATGCTAAAACTTTTAAATTAACAGAGCCTTTCCAGTCACTTAAAAATTTTTCAGCAGACAGCAGTAATTTTTAACGCACTACTCACTTTCAAAATTTTAAACTCGTTACTAATAAACTAAGTTCTTGTTCTACATTTACGTTGGTCCTTAAGAAAGCTATTAAATATTATTTTATGATACCTCTACTAAGCTTCCAATGGCACTAAATGATTATAGGGCAATCTGTAAGTTTACACCTTCAAAATCGATCATAATATAGCAATAAATAATAGCGATTTAGTTCACAATTACCTAGTTAGAAAATATAGTCATATAAATAAAACTTATATCTGTACTGGAAATATGTAGTTCTCAAAGTGTCCTCAAATATCCTAAATATAGTAATGTTCTGGCTGTGAAAATAAGGAGATAAGGTATCTTACGGAACTGACCGTTAAGCTTAATATAAAATCTTTTAATAGCACTGAATGTGGGCGAATATAGTAAAGTTTAAGTATTGAAATGCGATAGTTGCGACTGCAATAAACTTGACATGTCCTCGTAAAGTGAAGTTAATGACAAGTGAGATTTATAGGATCTCCGGAGACGTGATTCGCCTGAAATTAGAAATATTACGTGTGTCCCACAGAAGTCATTCGATTTAAGAATTCTGATCTCGAACAAGGAAATAATTATGTTCTCTATTTAGCATAGAATCCTAAAATATAAATTACTACGTTGTCTCATTCCTTACCTTTTTCTTATAGGCTGTATTACACGAATTTAATAATAATTTGACATTAAAATTATTTAAAATATTCAAAACTTATAAAATGTATTTCTTAAGTTGTTTATCCTGGTCATGCATATTCTTAATAAATGATTCAAAACGAAAATCAGTCGTGGTTTAGGGATTTTCTAGAAAATTGTTAAATAAACGAACGTGAGTACATACCCAAAAGTCATTGTTATGCAATATAAAAAGCGAAAAATATTATTACTTTCTTATACGTAGTATAAGGAAGTGTTGTGATGATGAACATGATGGACTTCGAGATTTTTGCAGATGTCCACGTTTTGAAGTCTCCTGATACCGAAAAAGTGGTTTTTAAAAAAAATGTATGTGTGTGTGTGTGTCTATCTGTCAGTGTCTGTATGTGTGTGACCACGACAGCGGTCAAACGGTTATAGCTTTCAATTTCAAATTTTGTTTACGAGTATAATCTTCCTCTAGCGATCTGATTAGATTTTCAGTAAAATTGGTAGACCGGAGGTAGTAGTTTACTTCAGCAAAAAAAATCGAATTTTCCCAATATTTCGTCAATTACTAAGTTTAAACGAATTTATAAAGAATTGAAATGTACTCAATATTAAATTTGAGAACAATTTTATTAAAACAGGTTTTCGAATTTTCAACCGGAAGTACGTTTTTATTCTTATCAAAAATCAGTTTTTTGCGAATATCTCGCAAGCCATGCTCTCTAGGCAGGTCAATTACGAGCACCACATGACTACCTGACGCACGTGTGATGCGGTTTATACAAAAACTGCTACATATTAAGTTTCAATTATTGTTATTTTCTTAATAAACCTGTGCGGAATGCATATTTTGAAAAAAAGCCCATTTTTATTTCTTCCGATCCAATTGTAGAAAATGTTAGAATAAAAGCCTTGTTCCAAATGTAGGCCTAAATACTTTTATAGTCTTAACAAATCTGTATGGAATGCATAATTTTTGAGATATTGGCGAGAAATAATTAGGTGGACATTTTATAAATATGTTCCAAATTAAGTTCTAAATAATTTCCCTATATCTGTGTGTCTAAATTTGTCTAAACTTTCTCGTATGTATATGGGCACCTGTAAAAAGCTCGAGGTCGGTTATTTTCGTTATCACAATACTTCCTAATACTACGCATAAAAAAGTAAAATGAGGTGAGGGTACCACACAAATTTCTTTTGCGGGCAGAATTTATTACACAAAAGTTTTTCTAAATTAAATGAATAATTTGCAGTGCTCAATAAAGGTAATAGTGTTACTTTCAGTACAAATTTCTAATTTTTTAATGCCTTTGTTATGAAAAGATTTTACCAAATTAAGTTCTAATTGTTAAATAAAATACTTGTTTCCATTATGGTAAATTTGATGTAGTGGACTCCTCAGCATGACATTTGTCCTGCACGTGAAAGTAAAAAAAAAACGTAACTTGACTTCTGGCAGAAAGCAGTGGCACGTTGAAATGATCAAACCAAACGCATAGGGACAGTCAATCTTGTTATGCACTAAACCATGTAAAAAGTTGACACTAGCAATCTTACGACATGTGACCAGTAGAACCAAATTATGCTCCTCCAACAAAACCCCATGGTCAGTATTGGGTACAAGGATAAATTCCACTAGCCTTAAAGCTCAGGGACTTTAAAAAATTTCTCTGGATGCTCTCCAATTTCAATTTATAGCAGATATAAAGTGGATGCCAAACAACAGCAGCGTATTCTAGCTTACTACGCACGAGCGAATAATCATAAACAAAATAGATTAAAAAGTAGATAAAAAGGCCAATTGAGTATAATCAACACTACAAAAGAGTTTAAGGTACCTCGATTATTAACAATGTTTGATTCAGGACGTGCAGATGACTCGTCTTAATCTATACACTAATAAAGGATCCAAAACCTATAAACTGTCATTGACTTATATCTATTCAAATTTTATTTTAGAATTGCGAATAGTGGAAGTAGCACTGTTTTGTTAATAGGACAACAAGGAACAAAGCACTTGATATAACCCACGACTAGTGTAACTTACGTGTATATAACACTAGCAATTACGACATCTTACCTAACTGTAAACAGTAAACAAATTTACGAGTGGACGACAGCAACAATAACCATAATTACACATACTAATAATCACTTGATCTTAACTAACTCTAAACTGAAAAAGGAAAACACCCCAAATTACACAATATTTCACTTTGCTTTCTAGTAGATAAACAAGGACATGCTTTTTATTTATATGACATACCAAAACTCTACTGGCTCCATCCATTATTTGAAGGAGCAAAGCAGCTAAGCCCCAAATTCTATGTGCATTTTAGTTAAACGTTAACAATAGTAAGTGGTTAGTGATTTAATGCCACTACAAAATTCCAACGACCGGAACAATTTCAGAACAATAAAATTAAAGAAATTAATAAGAGTATATAGTTTCGCCCAGTAAAATATTATTCCATGAAAGCCAGTTACAAATTGAATAGATATTATAAATAAAGTTAATAAATAATACCTTTCTATACCTACATTTTATTTACTTCTTGACTATTTTATTTAGTAGGCAAGCCTGGTTGACAAATTTGTATTATTTGCTGTGTTTGCACAACAAATATGACAAATGTCAAAAGATGTGTGAATATTATTATTATGATAGTCCTGAAATGGATTTTGTAGGTTATATTATTTGAAATGTAAAAATTTAAAAATTTTGCCGTTTAACTTTATCAGCTCATGTCGGTTGCCAAGCCATTCAACCATAGTTTAGTTTCGCTGGCACTTGTTATTCGACAATTACAAAAATCATAAATGACAGATACACATCAATACGCATTTGCATGTGCTAAAGCTTATGTACAAAATGAGGTGTGGCCACTACACGACTTTCTTATACGTATGAAAATGTTACTTCCGGTCCGAATTTTGAAATTTCATTTATACAAAAAATATTCCAAATCCAACTCTAAATACTTTTGTACTGTTTATAAATATATATAGAATGCATAATTTACGACATATTTGCAAAAAATCGTTATTCGGTAAAAGTAAAAGTGATACTTCCGATCCGAATTTTGAATTTTTTTTTATACAAAAGATATTGGAAATTAAGTTCTAAATACTTATGAATTCTTTGTAAATTAGTCTAAACTTAGTAGTTGATGAAATATTGGCAAAATTCGATTTTTTAACTGAAGTAAACTACTACTTCCGGTTTGCCGATTTTACTGAAAATGTAATCATTTCTCAAGAGGGAGATTATACTACTAAATACAAAATTTGGAATTGATATCTATAGCGGTTTGACCGGTATCGTGGTCACACACAGAGAGAGAGAGAGACACACACACACACACACAGACACACAGACATTTTTTTAAAACCACTTTTTCGGTATCAGGGGACCTCAAAACGTCGACATCTGCAAAAATCTCGAGGTCGAAAATTTTCATCATCACAATACTTCCTTATACTACGTATAAGAAAGTAAAAATTGCTTACGTGCCATACATCAAAAACAAATTTCATAAAGATTTTCTCTAAAAAGTAGCTATACCTTACGCCAAAAAGAGAGAGACGAAATTCTGGACAGACCCTCCGTCCAAATTACAACCTGTAACAGGTGAAATCAATTTTAGCCGGTAAAATCAAATTTAAATGTCTGTCTGAAATATGAAATCTGTACCAAATTAAATAAGGCAACAGAATGGTAAATGTAGTAATCACAACATATGAAAGTAAATAAAATTGTCTAGAGAACAAAAAATGTCAAAATATTTGACAATTGATAGCAAAAAGAGAATGTAGTATGATGTTACTTCCACTTGAAATAGTGTTATTTCAAGTGGAAGTAACACTGCTCGTTGGTTTTAGAAATTTAAAACATACGACACGTATAACAGTAAGTGTTCACTCAAGTGGGTGTGTTCAGAATGTCGTCTCTCTCTTTTTGGAATAAGGTATAGGTGTTAAACGAGTCGTATGTTTAAATTTCTAAAAATAACGAGCAGTAATTGTTTTTCAAAGATTTCACGGATAGAATTATGCCTTTGTTCATTAAAAATCTTTGACTAATACTTTTGCCCTTACAATAAATCTGTATGGAATGCATAATTTGCCAGATATTTGCAAGCAAACTGCCTTTAAACTGCAATGTAGAAGGGCTACTTCAGCCTGAATTTTGAGTTTTAAATAATTTAAACTCTCTACATAGGTATCTACTTAGAAAGTGATATAATCGCATAAATCTGTTTTTTAATAAGGCAAGAAATAAGAAGTAACTCTCACTTGGATCTGTTGAGAATTTGGTCTCTCTGTTTTTGGAATAAGGTATAAGTGTTATACGTGTCGTGTGCCTTAAATTTCTATAAACAACGTGCAGTAATTGTCTTTCAAAGATTTCTCTGATAGAATTATGCCTTTGCCTATTAAATATCTTTGAAACATTGAAAAATTTCCCGAACATCTACCGAATTGAACATTTTCAAGTTTATTATATAAAATTCGTAGCATATAAGAAAATTAAGAATGTTGTATATTTAGGAACATTCTATATTACATTCAGTGAATTTAATGATTTCCAGAAGTGATTTAAATTAAATCTAAAATAGATTGCTTGTATGTGAGTATAATTTATTTTACGCATGTTGTTATACTATATGAATCATTAATTACAAATCACGAGATCAGTACAGTCTCAAATACTTATTTCTACCTGCTTTTAATGAACGTGTTTGTTATTACGTATCCAATGACAACGTTTTCTTCAGTCAAGTTGTAATCCCTGTTATTCGCTCGTTAATAATTAGTTAATGTGAGAAAATTATATATATTTCGCAACGGATAAGAATACTTTATTATTTAATTAAGATTCTGTTTGTAAATACGTTTAACTCAATCCTTAATTATAATACTACTAGGACACTTCCACGGGATCATAACGCCATCTAAAATTTAGCAGGTATACTGAACTAATACGTTTTAATAAGTATTAGACAGAATATTAAATTAATTATTTCTAAGTAGAAATAATTGCTAATTATATGCTTTGGCTGTATTAAGATATAATGAGTAATAATTTACCTCTGGTATGTATACTCAAGCTAGTTGATTGACAATGTGAACTCTAAATAATTTATTATTTTCATAAAATGAATATTTTAAATTACATCTTCAGTGTTGTATATTTGGTCCTACATTATCGCTAGGTGTCGCTGATCGTTCTGCGCTGGAAAAATAATTTTAAATGTTTTCTGGACTTTCGCTACTACTATAGCGGGGATTACTGTTATTTATACTTACAGATTTTACACCAGCTTAATTCACGTTATTCAGTGCTACTTATTATAGGCGTCACTGATTGTCATGTTTCGCATTCTTTCAAGCACGATAACTTTTTCTATTTTTTTCAAAATGCTTATTTATTTATTACAAATATTTAATAATAAATTATTACCAAATATTGTCATAAACCTGAAGATATATATATATAGACATATCACCCATTGCAGTTACGAGTTAGGCGACATAAATTCTCGGCCTGACAGACTTATACAGGTTCAAACGTGTTCAAACTGCGTCACGTCATGCATGCACATACGCGAGGTGTACATTATAAATATGACGGTTCGAAGCCTAGTAGTTTTTAGTAATCAGCCAACCAACGTGACTAGTGCACGAAAATGTCTGAATTATCGAAAATTGAGTACCTACCGCGCGGTAATTAAATTTTTAGCAAAAGAAGGCCATACACCTTATCACATTCATCAACGTTTAGACGGCGTTTACGGTGATCATCCCCTTCATATTCAAATGTAAAAAAGGGGCAAAATGTTTCCGTTTGGGACAAGAATCCCTGGAAGATGCTGATCGGTCGGGTCGACCAATTGGAGTGATAACGACTCAACAAATTTCAATTATTGAACATTTACTGCTAGAAGGTCGCTGTTTGAAAATGAAGGAATTAGCAGAGATAACAAACATTTCCGAAACAAGTGTTCGCCGAATTCTCCATGACCATTTGGGTATGAATAAAAATAGTGCTAGATGAATAACGCGACTTCTTTCTGCTCTCCAACGTCAACGTCGAGTCGAATGTGCGCTGTCGTTTTTAAACATGTGTGGCGACGACCCAAAACCGATTTTTTAGTCCTTTGTCACAGGGGATGAAACAATAGTTCTGTTTTACGATCTTCTATCAAAAAGACAGTCCATGGAATGGCGGCGACCTGATGAACCTCGTCCCAGAAAGGCTAAAGTCGTTCCATCAACAAAAAAGGCGATGGCCACAATATTCTGGAATTGTGAGGGCATTTTGCTAATTGACTTTAAAGAGCGCAATACAAGTGTGAACGGCATATATTATGCGTCTTTAATGCATAAATTAAAGGACAGTATTCGTGCAAATCGTCGTGGAAAATTGACAAAAGGTGTGCGATTATTGCACGACAATGCTCCCGTCCATACTGCCACCATTTCACAAGCTGCCATCCGCGAATGCGGCTTTCAAGAATTGGAACATCCATCGTATAGTCCAGATATGGCTCCTTGTGATAATTTTTTATTTGCTAATTTAAAACAAGTCCTTAGGGGACGTAGTTTTAAGGACGAAAGTGAGTTGCAAGCAGTCTATTCTGAAATACATTTGTAAAGTTGCCTACAGAGCAATAAGATTCAATCAAATCCAGAATTTAAAGGTATAAAATCATCATAATTTCTCCATAATATTTGGAAACATCACTTTTAAACGATAATATTAGATCAAGTACTTTAAATGCTCATACATTTTAAATATAATAAGTTTAGTAATAAATTTATGTTATTAAAATTTCAAATAATGGTCTCTAAATAAAGAATTAGGCATTAATCTGTAGGATTTACGTATTTAGAGATTGTTATATTTGATGCCAGTAGAAGGGTTAATGAATGACCTCAAATTATTACATAGGTACCATGCATATATTTTTCCACATGTTTACTGGGAAATTAAGGGGGATGAAAGCTGTATGGCATACTATGCAAAATTAAACGAATTATTTAAAAATGTCAGAAATGTCAAAGATGTTTTATGTCATTTAAATTTATTTGATACAATAATTGTTTTTATTTTTATTTATTTCTGTTTTATCCAATTAATACGAAAGGAGAGCATATTTATTCAGGGTGTTTTGCAACCACAGAATCTAATGCACAATATTATCCTATTTTACTAGATTTTACTGCATCCTTTTAAGATAAGAGTGTGATTATCTACCGCACCGACAAAATGGTCTCAACTTAAGAAATTTAAGAAGTTTAGAAACACATCAAAAGTATGATAAAATAAAAAAAATTAATATGAATTATATTATTTCAATCTGTACTGAAGTAACAAGAACAAAATAATTTATTTTAAGATGCTATGTACCAAACACTAAGTTACAAATAAAATATTTACAGAAATATAAATTTCCTGAAAATTTGGCATTTATTTCACTTTGAAGAAAATTAGATTTTAGCTGGCGCTTACAGTGCTCCTAAATATAATACATGTACTGAAATAACATGTTCATTTATAAACTTCGTAAATAATAAACTTCATCTATCCATCTATCAATCAACAAGTTTCACAGAAAAGAGCGACGGGCTTTTAAAATCTATAGTAGTCGTTTTAAAATTTTTCAATTTTTCTGCTACTTCACGAATGAGTTGGTTTATTCTCGTAGTATACTAGAGAGGTAATCAAGTAAAGTTGACCTGAAAAAGTAGTTCAATCAATTATAAACTTTACAAGTTTTAAAATTACTGTTCATTCACGAACCACGTTAACTTAGTTCCAAGTGAATAAATTCCAATAAATCACATAAAAAATACACTATTTTTAAACCTAGCTTGAAAAGTAGTAGCACACGGATATGTCTGAAATTCTTTTTTTTTTTGCATTTTTCTATTATATAATTTTAATAGATTATTTTATTTGAGAGGATGTATTAAGGCTACTGTTTCTATTTTCTGTCATTAAGGGCAGGTTTCTCCAATTTCTATTAAAATACATATTAGTCCGTATTATTGATTAAGAATGTTGTTAATCAGCAAAATTTTAATCGGTATTCCGAGATTTTTTACACATTTATTATTAACATTGACAGCGGTTATGTTTTCATGTCTTTTTATTTAATATATGAAAGTATTGTTTGCAATTCATTAATAACTATTTTTTTCAGTGATTTACTTTGAAATTTTATTTTGCTTTTCTTAAAATAAAAGTTCGCGCCAATATTATTAGAACAAAATAAATTAATTTACATCAAATGCACTAGCAAATATGTTACCAGCTTTGTACAATAAATCCTTAAACACTGCTTAGTAATTATTCATATTGGTGCATTATGTGCTACACCTACATAATCTCATAAAAGAAGCTGTAAAAAATGGAATAAGTAAATTAAGATAAACTATTATCGCCTATTGGTTGAAATTCGACCTTTTTATTTAATTAATTTAATTTATTTGTAACACATATTATACATAAATTTTACCTTTCTGCACTCCTTCTCCCTATCAACTTTAACTATGCCAAATCTCATACTCCTTCGCGCGCGCAATTTGCTTAAAAACGGGTGCATAGGTTTTTCTTCACGTATTAATATATTATAGATTCTAATAATTAATTAAGCATATAATGCTTAATTACATGGTTAATTAGCAATCAGCTATTTTACCCTAAAAAATTCAAATCATATTTGAAACTATTAGTACTGTCGCATTTGATTTCTGTTTTGTAATGACAAAATTCTGTTGATATAAGTCAAGTAAGCACCACGATATATTTGAATAACGTGGTCACATTTTGTCAACGCCGCGGTAGAAAAGGGTAATTGTTTTATTAAGTAATTCAGTTGCAGTAGATCACGACAAATTCCATCATTACTTTTTTGCACGGCACATTTAAGGTGACGCTAATTGTGACCAACCCCAGAAGAATATTTTAACATATACGCTGATAGCGTGTGATGCTCGAAAATGCCCTAATAAATAACAGTCGAGACTTTGTTATTTCTAATATCATTAACGTGGTCTGCAATGCGGTTCTTCAATTTCTAAGGAGATTTTCGTCCCTAACAGTCGTGTTTATTACAATTAATTTCGTACATCCCTTCAGAATTGTATAAATAATTTTCTACAGTATAGAAAATAGATGATATTACAAATTTGTTTTTAAATAATAACTTCGTGTGTAAAAATAAATATCTTCTTTATGTAAATAATGAGGTGTGGCCACCACACGACTTTCTTATACGCATGAGTGTTTCAAATCATACAATTTTGAGAATTTTTTATATAAAAATTATTTAAAATCCTATTCTAAGTACTTCTATTCTGTTAATAAATCTCTAGAGAATGCATACTTTGCAAGATATTCGAAAAAAAAGTGCTACTCGCTAAGAGTAAAAGTGATACTTCCCGTCCGAATTTTGAAATTTTATTTAAATACGTTTGTACTATTGATAAACATATACGTAATGCGTAATTTACGATATATTTGCAAAAAATCGCTATTCGGTAAGAGTAAAAGTGTTACTTCCGGTCCGAATTTTGAAATTTTTTTTATACAAAAGGTATTAAAAATTATGTTTTAAATTCTTTTATACTTGTAATGTACGTACCCGCCTAGAAAGCATGACTGGCGAGATATTCGCAAAAAATTAATTTTCGATAAAAGTAAAAGACCTACTTCCGGTAGGAATTTTGAAAAGCTTCTTTAATAAATTTTTTTTCAAATTTAATTTTAAGTATGTATGAATTCTTTTTAAATTTGTTTAAACGTAGTAGTTGACGAATTGATACCTATAGCGGTTTGACCCCTATCGTGGTCACACACACACACACACATTCTTTTAAAACCACTTTTTCAGTATCAGGGGACTTCAAAAATCTCGAGTTCGAAAATTTTCAACATCACAATACTTCCATATACTACGTATAGGAAATAAAAATTATATTTATTTGAATAAAGAGAATGTTTTTCTTCATTTCAGAATAAAAAACTGTATTTCAACACGTGTGTTTGTTTATGTTGAAGATTTCATGGACGTTAAGCCTTTTTTTGTTAACGAATATGTTGTTTTTTTGGTGGCAACAGTTTTGTTTTGCCGCAGATTCCTTAATGGTTTCGTCCTTTTTTAGCAGCAATGATTTGACGTTCCTTTTTTGTGAAATTGTTTAGTTTACTATTAGAATGCTTATCAGAGAATGTGATTTCTCCGATTTTATTCATCTTTAATAAATGGACAACACGTTTTTAAATTATACCATAAGCGTTCATAAACGTTTTTATGTAAAGTTGCGCATAATTTCTTAGGACGCATTTGAAGGTATAACACGAGGAGGTGTTTCGATTTTTAACAGATTCTTTTTAGGCCCATCAAATAAATATCTGCTTCATTTCATATGCTACTTTTTCTGCAGTCATAATAGCATTTACACACCACATGCAAGAAATTTGTTGATATCAAATTATTGTTTCTGAATTTAAATATGCTTATTCCTTATTAGATGGACTTTTCATACCAACTACCGCTAACTTAACATATTTTTATCCACTATGTCGATTAATTGGGTGCTTTTCTATGAACCTTTAACGCTTCCTTTCTTGATTATACATTACCTTTTTGAAAATTTGGAAAATATAGACAAGACTCATCCAAACATGAGCCACTAAAATAAACAAATACTTTGCATGACTTACGAACAAAGAAAAAAAAACGCTACAAACAATGACGAAAACTCCAAAAGAAACAACACAATTTAAATTCTATGAAATAACTAAAGAACAACTACGCAAGATAGTAACAGGACATAAAAACAAGTTATTCATGGGAATAGGAACAAACTTACGTTAACATTTTTTGATGTTGATTAATTAACAACAAAATAAGAACGCCAGTTACTGTGGATTTACTTAACAATATAAAAACTAATTTGGAGAGAGAAAACACTGTGGTTATACTCTTTATACACATGAAGACAGCCATTGACTCATCTAAAGCTAAACTGCTAAAAAAATTAAATATATATCTTAGGAATCAAGAAAGTGAAAAACAAACTTATTAACACTAATGAATAGATCACAAACCACAATAATAAACGAAATAGAAATCCATGAAATGCAAACTCAGTATGGAAAATTAGAGGGCGGAAATCTTTCTCCAGTCATATATATAACGTTTGCAAACTATATATTACGCATGAATATAAAGGGTTCCCAATAAGGACGATATATCTATAAAATTAAATAAAATACAACATATTTGAGATAAAATCTTTTTTTTTTCTTTATTTTGTAGAACAAGTATATATCGTGTATATCGAATTCGATGAACCCAATTTTCGGTGACGTTTTGCAATAGATCAGATGTAATATCATTAAGGTAACGTTCGATGTTCAATTTAAAAGCGTCTATAGTTCGCGGTTTGTTAACATAGACCAACGACTTCAAATATCTCCACAAAAAGGAATCCATAGGTGTTATATCACAACTTCTTGAAGGCCAAATAACAGTTCCATTTATAGGGACTACAGTCTCACCAAGCTTTTCTCCCAGTAACATAGTGCCATTGGCAAAATTTGGTGTTGCACCATCTTGTTGGAAAAACATGTTTTGCAAATCAATTTCATCCAAATTTGATCGATAACGCACACCATTCACTGTTACTGCGTCTTCATTTGCATCTTCAAAAAAATAAGTTCCGATGATGCCACCACCATAACAATCTCGTTTAACTTTGGATTTTCAACAGCCCAGATATAAGTACCTATTACGACAGTTATTTATGCCGTTACGTGTAAACGTTACTTCAGCAGTAACCAAGACAATGGAAGAAAAATTAGGAATTTCATCACGTTTTTGTCAAAACCATCAGCAAAATTTTAAACGTAAAAGATGTTCATCAGGTTGTAAAGCCTGTATCTTTTGTGCATGGAAAGGATACAACTGGTTCTCGCGCAGTGTTCGCCAGATAATTCGATTTGATACATTTCCTTGGCGAGCCATTTTTCAAGTAGTAGTAGAAGGATTTTTTTCGACAAGACTTAAGACTTCTTCTTCGACATCCAAAATTCGTTGGTGTCGACCAGTTCCACCATCCCGACTTTGACGTGGTTGCAGTACGCCAGTTTCTCGTACACGGATTATTAGAGTGTTGAATTTTTGTGGAATAGGTATTGGTCTGTTAGGAAACCGCTTAACGTACAATCGGTTTGCAGCAGCAGAATTCTCGCGTACTTCCCCATAAATTCAAACGTGTCAATGTATTCACTGTTGGACCATTTTTACTTTCCTTAAAAATAAAAAAAATACATAATTTTTTTTAAACAGTAATATCTCTCTTATTATGCAACTTTGTTAATAACCTTTTTGTAAAATGTTTAATCACCCATTGAAAATAAAATCACAAGACCGTAAACAGCCTGTATAGAAGATCTATTTAAAGTAATTGCTAAAATAATTTAATAAGTATGTCCCTAAAACCAAAAGAAGTTGAATTGAAACGGGGGTATAAAGTATAAAGGTGTATATTGTCAATGTAATAACATATACTCGTATTTCTGACATATTCTTTACATAGTTCAAGGGAACGGTTTAACTAAAGCTGTAAAACTGCGAAACTTCACTAAACTAACAACAGACAATTACAACGCTTTCACGACTTAGTCAAGACTTTGTAATTGCTAGTAATGAATTCCAAATTCTAACTTGCACATCTGGCAATAACATTTAATTTTTTAATTAAATGCTAAATAACCTTGAAAGTAAATAAATTCTCAATAGGATTTACACATTTCATTACAGCTCATAATTATAAACAATAATATTAGCCATCATATTCCACATTAACCGTAATACATTCCATACGTTGTTTAATAATTGCGTCCCATATTTTTGTGCCGTAATTATACTTTTGTTCTTAAAGCTCTCTGATAGGAGTCGCTATACTAACGTCGAGATCTGTTAAGAAACCCCTCCAAAATATTCATCAACGCCTTTATGAAACAAACACGGTTGCATGATATGGACGAGCAGGAAGGCCAAATGCAGTAACATCAGAAGAATTAGAAGACAATGTGCTGAACGTCATCATCTAAGGATTACAAAAAATCTTAAAATTATCGAAGAAATAACACCCTAAATTTTAACCGCATCTTAGGAAACATTCTGTATAAAAAGCAGTATTTTTTAACAATTAATTAATACGTAAATAAAATTTGGAAAACTTTATATAATAGTATTTTATTTATTATTTATTGCACAAAATTAATTACGCACGACCATACAATTTAAAAATTAACACGCTTTTCATTGTTTGATGGTGTAATGTTGTAGTGAGTCTTCATTTTCTGTTAAGGACTTAAGCCTTAATAAACTTTTATTTTACTTTAATTATGTTTCTTGTTTTTATATATGAATGTTCTTTGTTGTTTTATACATTATTACATTTTTTGTAATGGTAGATTCGATTTTATTACTTTTAATTATATCATGACAATGTTTCATATATTTTGTACTTATGTATTAAAAACTCTTTTCAACAATTACATCGCATTAACAAACAATTGTATGTTGATGCCATGTAATTGTTGATAGTATTATGTATTTAGCAATAAGAAAGAAATTGCAGAGCTATGAAGAAGTTTGTTAATTGAATAAACGAAACGTTGCACATGTAATTGTCAGTTTTTATTTTGTTATAATTATCCTAAGACCGACGACAGCGTACTATTAATTGAAAATTTGAAGGATACGACTGTTCGTTTATACTTTATATATGTATATATATAAATGAAAGAATAAGAAATTATTGCGGATACATAAAATATCAGAAAAAGAAAAATATTGGGTATAATCCGTTGTAGAGCAACCGTAGACACGTGTTTCTGACTAATTGGTCGTCATCAGTACGGTGTACCCAAGGAATTAGGTGGGATAACCTTGGAGATGTAAGCTAAACGGAAGACCATCAGGTGACAGACCTCCATTTGCAGCTTCAGCTAGAAGATCCTCGGTTTTGAGGACAACAGCTAACGTCGCCACGAGGAAGACAATGTCAACCTGCGTGCCATCCGAGACCCAGGAAATATAAATGAAAGAATAAGAAATTATTGCGGATACATAAAATATCAGAAAAAGAAAAATATTGGGTATAATCCGCTGTAGAGCAACCGTAGACACGTGTTTCTGACTAATTGGTCGTCATCAGTACGGTGTACCCAAGGAATTAGGTGGGATAACCTTGGAGATGTAAGCTAAACGGAAGACCATCAGGTCTGTCACCTGATGGTCTTCCGTTTAGCTTACATCTCCAAGGTTACATCTCCAAGCTAAACGGAAGACCATCAGGTCTGTCACCTGATGGTCTTCCGTTTAGCTTACATCTCCAAGGTTATCCCACCTAATTCCTTGGGTACACCGTACTGATGACGACCAATTAGTCAGAAACACGTGTCTACGGTTGCTCTACAGCGGATTATACCTAATATTTTTCTTTTTCTGATATTTTATGTATCCGCAATAATTTCTTATTCTTTCATTTATATTTCCTGGGTCTCGGATGGCACGCAGGTTGACATTGTCTTCCTCGTGGCGACGTTAGTTGTTGTCCTCAAAACCGAGGATCTTCTAGCTGAAGCTGCAAATGGAGGTCTGTCACCTCATGGTCTTCCGTTTAGCTTACATCTCCAAGGTTATCCCACCTAATTCCTTGGGTACACCGTACTGATGACGACCAATTAGTCAGAAACACGTGTATACGGTTGCTCTACAGCGGATTATACCCAATATTTTTCTTTTTCTGTATATATATATATATATTAAAATTGGAAGTATGGTATATCCATCCTTCTTGGTTTTCTTGGCCGTGTGTATTGTATGTGATAATGATGTCTTGGGGTAGCGGCCTATTCTATTGTACAACATAAAAAAATAATTATTGTTTTGAAGAAGGCAATATAAATATATGCCGAAACGTAAACAAAAAAAACAAAATATTATCACATATATATATATATATATATATATATATATGTGAAAAGAAAGAGGAAAATATTGGGTAAATTCCGCTGTAGAGCAACCGTAGCTCTACAGCGGAATTTACCCAATATTTTCCTCTTTCTTGTATTTCATGTATCCGCGATATTCCTTTTATTTATCTTTCCTGGGTTCTCGGATGGCACGCAGGTTGACATTGTCTTCCTCGTGGCGACGTTAGTTGTTGTCCTCAAAACTGGGGATCTTCTAACTGAAGCTACAAATGGTGGTCTGTCTCCTGATGGTCTTCCGTATAGCATACATCTCCAAGGTTATCCCACCTTATTCCTTGGCTACACCGTACCGATGACGACCAATGAGTCAGAAACACGTGTCTACGGTTGCTCTACAGCGGAATTTACCCAATATTTTCCTCTTTCTTGTATTTCATGTATCCGCGATATTCCTTTTATATATATATATATATATATATATATAAATATGTGAGAAGTTTCTTGAATTTAGCGGCGTATTAATTAATTGATGATAATTACTTGCATTATTCAAATGTTAATGATTTTTAAGGAAAAGAAACACACCACTCCGAGGACTAACACATATGCATTAGTTTCATTAACCACTACAACGTGAACATTCATCAGCTCGGCTCTGGTGTTCGTTTTCCTATCTACCGAAATTTTGTATATATAGTTTCGGGGACGATCTTTGCAAGCTTGAGAGATAATTTCTAATTATTCTCATTTAACGAAGGAACCATATTAACTACTATGTTTTCCTTCTACGAAATTAAAGCACATTCAGTGCACTCTGTGTTGGAACACGTCCCCGAAACTATATATACAAAATTTCGGTAGATAGGAAAACGAACACCAGAGCCGAGCTGATGAATGTTCACGTTGTAGTGGTTAATGAAACTAATGCATATGTGTTAGTCCTCGGAGTGGTGTGTTTCTTTTCCTTAAAAATCATTAACATTTGAATAATGCAAGTAATTATCATCAATTAAGTAATACGCCGCTAAATTCAAGAAATTTCTCACATATTTAGATATATACGGCAAAGAAACGAATTATATGTGTTTAATATATACGTTAAACACATATCAAATATTAATTATATATATATATATATATATATGTATTGAAAAATTGAAAATCTTCTTGGTAGTAGTGGCATACAATTAAATAAAAGTAATAACAATATGACAACTGGTTGTCAATTAGAAAACAATGACAGAATATAAAATGTAAATCCAAATGTATAAATGAAAATGTAATCAAATAAGCATAGGACAGTCGGGATTATGCTTATTTGATTACATTTTCATTCATACGTTTTGATTTACATTTTATATTCTGTCATTGTTTTCTAATTGACAACCAGTTGTCATATTGTTATTACTTTTATTTCATTGTATGCCACTACTACCAAGAAGATTTCAATTTTTCAATACATTTGTATATTTGGCAAAGAATTGTAATATATATATATAGTTTAGTGGTTTTCTTGGCCATATTATATTCTATAGTATAAAAAAAAAATTCCCTGGGCGTAGTGGCCTTTTTTTGGACATTCACAATTAAAATTGGAACAAAAACATGTAATTAAAACAATACATATTTTTTTATTCCTTTATTTGTAACGTTTCGGCTAACATTTATGCTGCCTTTTTCAAACACTCTGTAAAAATGTTTTAAACATATATTAAAAATGATATGAAATGGATATCGACTGTATAACTTACATTTAACGTTGGTTTCTTTAGTCAGATGAATATAATAAAATTGTGAGAATATATATTTGTAATATGCTTTCTCTTTGAAAATAGTCATTTTTATATTTCTTTATTTCCTATACTTCCAAATAATTCTCATTCACATTAAAATTTTTTATATCTTGAAGTTATAATTGTCAAGATTGTGTATCGACCGTTAAAACTATATGTCTGTGACGAAAATGCGTTTAAAATCGATGTGTATATAAATTCTCTTAGCTCGTGTATCTGTAAAAAGTTGTGTGTATGTTGTGTTTTGCCTTGGTTGTTTCTTTTGAATTTTTATTCTATTCTTCATGTTTACTTTTTTTTTTTTTTTTGTAACTCATAAAAGTATTGTGTTATGGTTTTAATTGAATCATTAAATTATTGAAACGTAAATATTGGAAATGTTACTAATGTCAGTCCTATCATTAATTGAATTTGTATTTTTTTAATGTAGACGCTTTCCAAAAAAATTCCTAGCTTTATTATGTGTTTCTGTCGTAATAATTGTTGTCTCTTTGAAATTGAACGAGTGATTAGTTTGATTAATATGTTTTTTTTAGAGCTGTGCTATTATTTGAAAATTTATGCCCACTTAGTCTTTCTTTTAGGTGTTGTGTTGTTTGGCCTATGTATACTCCATTACAGTCTCCGCACGGTATTTTGTAAATTACATGGGTCTTTTTTTCATGGGGTATTTTATCTTTAAGTTTTGTATAAAGGGTATTTAGTGTATTGTAATTCTTATATGCTGTTTTTATGTTATACGGTTTCAGAATTTTATCAACTTTCTTTGAAAGGTCTTCAATAAACGGCAATGGTAGGTACTTACAAGTAGTTGATTTTATGAGTTACAAAAAAAAAAAAAAAAAAAAAAATAAACACAAAGAATAGAATAAAAATTCAAAAGAAACAACCAAGGCAAAACACAACATACACACAACTTTTTACAGATACACGAGCTAAGAGAATTTATATACACATGGATTTTAAACGCATTTTCGTCACAGACATATAGTTTTAACGGTCGATACACAATATTGACAATTATAACTTCAAGATATAAAAATTTTTAATGTGAATGAGAATTATTTGGAAGTATAGGAAAATAAAGAAATATAAAAATGACTATTTTCAAAGAGAAAAGCATATTACAAATATATATTCTCACAATTTTATTATATTCATCTGACTAAAGAAACCAACGTTAAATGTAAGTTATACAGTCCATATCCATTTCATATCATTTTTAATATATGTTTAAAACATTTTTACAGAGTGTTTGAAAAAGGCAGCATAAATGTTAGCCGAAACGTTACAAATAAAGGAATAAAAAAATATGTATTGTTTTAATTACATGTTTTTGTTCCAATTTTAATTGTGAATGTCCAAAAAAAGGCCACTACGCCCACGGAAAAATTTTTTTTATACTATATATATATATACATATATATGAAGCGTTGTTCTTCGGGATATTTCGCCGCGTTTGGATGATTTTGCCCTGATAAGGACATCTTTCTTCCTGACGTTTCGGTGACATCACTTTCACCTTCTTCTTGAGGATCTTCTAAGTTCGACGGTTTCTTCAAGAATGCCCTCTCTGTTCGAATCGCCTTGTATTTCTAGTGCCGTGGTAGTGGAGGGGCGAGTGCGGCTTCTTGTGATTGGCCCGCTGATTGTAGTGTTGTTCCCTCTCTGTCGGTCTTTCTGTGTTCGGTCCGTGTGGTTTACGTTAGGCGGTGGGATGCTGTTGTTTCGTCGTTTATTTCTAATTCGTCTGTCCGATAACGTTGATTTCCATATGTCAGGTAAACGTTGTGCGTCGTCACGTTTATTCATGCAGTCCTGTCGTTTTTCTATCTCTATAGCCTCCCTTATTGTCCGATATGTCCAATTCGTACTACGGGCTATAGTTTTTGTACGTTCGAAATCAATTGTATGTCCGGAATGTAGTACGTGTTTGGCAAGTGAGGAAGAAACTGCCTTTTTAGACACAGCATTTCTATGTTCTTCCCTCCGTACGCTGATTCTTCGATTCGTCTGGCCTATGTATGTCTGATCGCAATCTTGGCATGGTACTTCGTATACACCCTGGTCTTCTAGTAATATTCTGTCCTTCGTACTTGGTAGGACGTCCCTAATTTTCTTATCGGTGGTGTATATTGGGTCTATGTCGTGTCGCCGTAGTATTCTACCTATTTTCTCTGTTGTCCCTTTCACGTAGGGAAGAAATGCAACTCGTGAAGGTTTTTCTCTTTTTCTAGTTGTGTTGTTGTTGCTCTGAATTGCTCTGTTAATTGTGTGTTGCGAATATCCGTTTGCTTGTAGTATGTTTCGAATTTTCCCCATTTCTTCTTTCCTATGTTCTGTGTCCGCTAATATTTGTGATCTATGAATTAGTGTTTTCACTACTGAGTTTAGTTGAGCCGGATGATGGTGTGAGGATGCGTTCAGATATCTGTTCGTGTGTGTAGGTTTTCTGTATACTGTGTGACCCAGGGACCCATCCGGTTTTTTAATTATTAGAATGTCCAGGAAGGGTAACTGGTTATTTTCTTCTGTTTCGACGGTGAATTTTATTTTTGAGTGTCTGTTGTTTAGGTGAAATAAGAGCTGATTCAATTTCTCTCTTCCATGCGGCCAAATCACTAAGGTGTCGTCTACGTAGCGCAGCCAGAGTTTCGGTTTGTATGTAGCGTCTTCTAGCGCCTTTTGTTCAAAATCTGCCATAAACAGATTCGCTAGTATAGGTGACAACGGTGAACCCATGGGAGCTCCATCTGTTTGTCTGTACCATTGTCCGCCGTATATAAAATATGTATTGGCTAGGCAGTGTTTCGTTAGCTCTAAGATGTGTTGCGGTAGGTGGTATTTTGTATCAAGTAGCTCGGTTGCTTCACCGATCGGTATTTGTGTAAATAGCGAAGTTACGTCAAAGCTTACTAACATATCTTCGGGTGCCATTGTAACTCCTTTTAATATTTCGGTGAGATGTGCTGAGTTCTTGACATATGATGGTATTTCTTCGGCTAGCGGTTGTAGTTGTTGTGCCAAGAAGCGGGCCAGAGCTTGGGTGGGTGATCCGATGGAGCTCACTATCGGTCTTAGAGGTACGTTTGGTTTGTGAATTTTCGGGAGTCCGTAGAATTTCGGACATCTCGACGATTTCTCCCTTGGGATTAGCCGATTTTTGAGTTCTTCTTCGAACGGTGCGCTTTTAATCTTGGCCTTGGTCGTTTTCTCTAGGTATGTAGTGGGGTCATTCGGCGTTGACTTATACATGGAATCCTTTAGTAGTGCACGTATTCTTTGGTCGTAATCGTTTCTATCCATTATAACCGTGGCATTTCCTTTATCTGCGGGCATTATAACGATGTCTTTGTTTTTCTGCAGGTGTCGCAGCGCTTCATTTTCTTCTTTTGTTATGTTCGGCTTCGGTGGTTTGGCCGTTCTCACTATTTGACATACGTCTTGTCTGATGATTTCTGCTGTTTCTCGGTCTAGAGATTCGATTGCCGCTTCGACTCCGCATATGATATTTTCAGTTGGTATATTCTTGGGAGCCACGGCGAAATTGAAACCTTTTTCGAGGATTTTTGTTTCAGTTTCATTGAGGTTGTATTTCGACAGATTGTGAACTACCTGTAGTTGTATGGCTGTAGCTTCGCTGTCTGGTCTTTGTCTGTGTCGTAGTTGTGCGAGTTTTCGCTGTTGTTTTTTCGTTTTTGTGTCCGTTTCTGTGTCAGCTCGAAAATAAGACAAGATTTCGATTTTCTGCCACAAAACAGGATGTATTTTGTTGCTTAGTTCTAGGTGTATGTTTCTAAGTCGTGTACCGGTTTCATCTAACTTCATACATCAAACAAGAAGAAGATTAGATGAAACCGGTACACGACTTAGAAACATACACCTAGAACTAAGCAACAAAATACATCCTGTTTTGTGGCAGAAAATCGAAATCTTGTCTTATTTTCGAGCTGACACAGAAACGGACACAAAAACGAAAAAACAACAGCGAAAACTCGCACAACTACGACACAGACAAAGACCAGACAGCGAAGCTACAGCCATACAACTACAGGTAGTTCACAATCTGTCGAAATACAACCTCAATGAAACTGAAACAAAAATCCTCGAAAAAGGTTTCAATTTCGCCGTGGCTCCCAAGAATATACCAACTGAAAATATCATATGCGGAGTCGAAGCGGCAATCGAATCTCTAGACCGAGAAACAGCAGAAATCATCAGACAAGACGTATGTCAAATAGTGAGAACGGCCAAACCACCGAAGCCGAACATAACAAAAGAAGAAAATGAAGCGCTGCGACACCTGCAGAAAAACAAAGACATCGTTATAATGCCCGCAGATAAAGGAAATGCCACGGTTATAATGGATAGAAACGATTACGACCAAAGAATACGTGCACTACTAAAGGATTCCATGTATAAGTCAACGCCGAATGACCCCACTACATACCTAGAGAAAACGACCAAGGCCAAGATTAAAAGCGCACCGTTCGAAGAAGAACTCAAAAATCGGCTAATCCCAAGGGAGAAATCGTCGAGATGTCCGAAATTCTACGGACTCCCGAAAATTCACAAACCAAACGTACCTCTAAGACCGATAGTGAGCTCCATCGGATCACCCACCCAAGCTCTGGCCCGCTTCTTGGCACAACAACTACAACCGCTAGCCGAAGAAATACCATCATATGTCAAGAACTCAGCACATCTCACCGAAATATTAAAAGGAGTTACAATGGCACCCGAAGATATGTTAGTAAGCTTTGACGTAACTTCGCTATTTACACAAATACCGATCGGTGAAGCAACCGAGCTACTTGATACAAAATACCACCTACCGCAACACATCTTAGAGCTAACGAAACACTGCCTAGCCAATACATATTTTATATACGGCGGACAATGGTACAGACAAACAGATGGAGCTCCCATGGGTTCACCGTTGTCACCTATACTAGCGAATCTGTTTATGGCAGATTTTGAACAAAAGGCGCTAGAAGACGCTACATACAAACCGAAACTCTGGCTGCGCTACGTAGACGACACCTTAGTGATTTGGCCGCATGGAAGAGAGAAATTGAATCAGCTCTTATTTCACCTAAACAACAGACACTCAAAAATAAAATTCACCGTCGAAACAGAAGAAAATAACCAGTTACCCTTCCTGGACATTCTAATAATTAAAAAACCGGATGGGTCCCTGGGTCACACAGTATACAGAAAACCTACACACACGAACAGATATCTGAACGCATCCTCACACCATCATCCGGCTCAACTAAACTCAGTAGTGAAAACACTAATTCATAGATCACAAATATTAGCGGACACAGAACATAGGAAAGAAGAAATGGGGAAAATTCGAAACATACTACAAGCAAACGGATATTCGCAACACACAATTAACAGAGCAATTCAGAGCAACAACAACACAACTAGAAAAAGAGAAAAACCTTCACGAGTTGCATTTCTTCCCTACGTGAAAGGGACAACAGAGAAAATAGGTAGAATACTACGGCGACACGACATAGACCCAATATACACCACCGATAAGAAAATTAGGGACGTCCTACCAAGTACGAAGGACAGAATATTACTAGAAGACCAGGGTGTATACGAAGTACCATGCCAAGATTGCGATCAGACATACATAGGCCAGACGAATCGAAGAATCAGCGTACGGAGGGAAGAACATAGAAATGCTGTGTCTAAAAAGGCAGTTTCTTCCTCACTTGCCAAACACGTACTACATTCCGGACATACAATTGATTTCGAACGTACAAAAACTATAGCCCGTAGTACGAATTGGACATATCGGACAATAAGGGAGGCTATAGAGATAGAAAAACGACAGGACTGCATGAATAAACGTGACGACGCACAACGTTTACCTGACATACGGAAATCAACGTTATCGGACAGACGAATTAGAAATAAACGACGAAACAACAGCATCCCACCGCCTAACGTAAACCACACGGACCGAACACAGAAAGACCGACAGAGAGGGAACAACACTACAATCAGCGGGCCAATCACAAGAAGCCGCACTCGCCCCTCCACTACCACGGCACTAGAAATACAAGGCGATTCGAACAGAGAGGGCATTCTTGAAGAAACCGTCGAACTTAGAAGATCCTCAAGAAGAAGGTGAAAGTGATGTCACCGAAACGTCAGGAAGAAAGATGTCCTTATCAGGGCAAAATCATCCAAACGCGGCGAAATATCCCGAAGAACAACGCTTCAACAAACGACCGCGAAAATATTCGAAGAAATACATATATATATATATATATGTGTATATATTTATCGTTTATGTAATAATGTATTGATTAAAAGCGACACTATGTATCAGATCACACAGAGTTTAAAATAAATGTGTATTTGAACGCAATTTGTGTTTTATATCACAAGACAGTACTTTCAAAATAGGAAGTTTTCTTAACATTAGCATTAAGTCAAATAGTTTGAAACACAATATATTACTAATGTTAATTATTTTATTCCATTAATACGAGCACCAAATTGGAAAACTTTCTTCTACTTTAAATTGAGAAGCTACATATATTCCAATTTTTATATAGGTATATGATTTTAATTTTTTGTTCATTATTCCAAATATTTATTCTGTCTTCCCAAATGTTATGTATCTGTGATAGTTACTATAAACAACAATCCCAACATTATTATACATTCACTACATATTACAAGATATAGCATTTCTATGTCCTTTCTAATGTATTTTGATTCGAAATTTTGTTTACGTGTTAAGTTCTAATTTTACTCTCTAGCTAAACTTATATGAAACATTTTTATTGAAACTTAAGAAGCATAAATTCAATGCTACAGTCTACATACTACCATTATAGAACTCTACATATTTTTTTTGAACGTCTGTGTTTTGCCAAAAACATACACTTTATTTAAAAGATAAGCGTGTAGTTAGTTTGTGTGCCTAGACAATTATATGGGCCCAACAGGATGTTTACTTCTTTCATTATGTTGGGAAAAGCTGCACTTATGAGTATAAATTTTCTCCCGCTTTGTTTGTTTTTCACAGCTTCTTCTCAGTTTGACGATTAGAAACGAAGTCTTTTTTTCTGGAATCGATATATGTCCCGCCATATGTTTGAATTGGCAGCCGAAATGTGCGTACTTAAATAAATAAATCGCACCCGCATTTGTCAGCATTAATGATTACAAAGTATAAAAAAACAAATGTTATTGCTTTTTCCTGGGAACATCCAACCAATTTGTTTTATTTTGTTGGAAAATTCCACTTAAATTAAGTGTAAAGCGTGCGATGAACTTATATACTGTTAAGACGCTTCATGTACTACACATTAATTGCGTTTACTACCTAACAAAAATATGTTAATTCTTCTTCACCATTCTTCCTTTAATTTATGCAACTTCCTATATATATACAAACGTCGCTCAAACTATCTCATATAACTTAAATGCAAAAAGGAACAATAAAAGCATTGTGCAATTAAAAACATTTGCCAAATGAATATTTGTATAAATAAAACAGAGTAACAACAAAAATTATAACATGAGTATAAAAAATAAAACAGAATAAAACTGTATTGCACTAAAGATTAAATTAATATAAGATAGAATATCAAAGTGAAGGCGAATATCAGTAAAAACTGCTAAACTTAACCTTCCCAACTCAAACAAAGTAATTATATAAAAGTTCCTATCCTAAAGCATTCGACTATGCCTAACTATACATCGCATTATCAAAACTAAAACAGATAATATACATACTGACATACTTCACAAAAAAATTAGGTATGGGCACCACACGACATTCTTGTCCGTCTGTGCCTTCTAAATTTTTTTGTATAAAATTTGCTTGAAATTAAGTATCAGGTTCTTTCATATTCTTAATATACCGCATGTGTCAAATATCATTAGGTATAGGGATTCAATATTTACGTGCGATCTATACGTATGAATGTAATACGTGACAACGTGGTACCCCTACTGTCCGTCACCAATGCCGACAACAACCGACATCACAACGATATTCTCCGATCCCGACCCAGATTTTACATTCAATGTTTAGCTGAGAAGACGTTGCGGTCCTTGGCCGTCTTATTACTGGAACGGGAAACATCAAATGGTCTCCGCGATCTACTGATCTCTCTCCAAATGATTTTTGGTTGTGGGGCTATTTAAAAAATATTGTTTATACCCATGAAGCTGGTAGAGCAGAAAACATAGTTGCCTTGGGAGAAAAAATAATTGAGGCTGCTACTTCAGTAACTGCTCACATGTTAGAACACGTAAGAGTAAATTTCAACGACCGCCTAGGGCAATGTCTTGCTGTGCTGGGAGGAATCCTTTTTTATTTATTTTATTAGGGTTATTTTTTAATTTTATTAGAATTCCGCTTTTGTTTGTGTCATGCGGCGTGAACGCAGCGTAATAATTTTCTGCATTTACTGAAAGGAAAAAGAAAAACATATACTTGCAATTCGTAAATATTATTTCTGAACGCATTAGAAACACCAGAGTCGGTGGTCCAATGGTTACTGCTAACTAGCTAACTTGTATTTGCGAGCATGTATCGGTCGTTGCGTCGCTGGCATTGGAAAGGAAAGTAGGGGTAAGATGTTGCCACGTATTGTATGGATTGATCGCCTATGGCTAATGAAAATTGACACATGCGGTATCTGTGAGTGAATATGAATGCTTTTGAGCTCTTGATAAACTTCCGTAGAACGAAAAATTTGCGTGATATTTGGTATTAGATAAGAATGAAAATGCTAATTCTTGTCCGAATTTTGAATTTTTGTTCAACAAAAATTGTTCCAAATCTGGCTATAAATATTTTGGTACTATTGATTTTCCCAAAAAATCTCCATTAATTTTGTTTCGGAAAAAAACTGATTTTATTTTAAGTATATTAGGTAAGTGAACACGCATAGTACTGTTCTATGCGTTGAGGATACATTAATCCACGAAACCTTGTGGCAATATTGTGAACATCGGACGGCGACCTGTAAAGCGTTATGTTGGCGGCATACTTTTGCTCTAAATATTTTTGTGTTCTAAATAAGCATATGTACTATAAAATGCAAAATTTACGAGATATTTGCAAAAAACTGCTATATAAAAAGAGTCGAAGTAGTACTTCCGGTCCGAATCTTAAAATTTGTATACAAAGATTGTTCCAATTCGGGCTCTAAATATCTTTGTATTCCAGATAAATCTGTATAGAATGCATATTTACGAGATATTTGAAAAAAAACTGTTTTTCGCTAAAACAAGAAGACCTACATCCGGTAGGAATTTCGAAAAACTTTTTTTTATAAAATTCACTTTTAAGTACTTTTTTATGCATTATAAATTTGTCTAAGCCTAAGTTGACGAGATATTAGTATATTTTGATTTTTTTACTGAAGTAATATACTACTCCCCGGTCTACGAATTTTAGTGAAAATTTGGTCAGATATCAAGAGGAAGACATGGAGACATAATTGCAAAAACCACTTTTGCGGTATAAGAGGACTTCAAAACCTGGATATCTTCCAAAATCTCGAGGTTGAATATTTTCATCACAATACTTCCTTATACTACACAAAAGAAGGTAAAAATGGATATGAATTCTTCAAACTTCTAATATTCTAAGCTTAGTATTTTGGTACCGTAAAATCTGATATTCTTAGAATCAATTTTTGTTTTGTTAATTATTTATGCAACAATTGCATTATTATTATTGTCTCATTATAAAATATATCTAGTTATCGATGATTAAGTTCATGCACTCTTTAATTTGTTTTTAAGTATTACATACACTGGCACGAGAACATACATTATATATTTTGTGAATCAACATCAAATATTTCTGCTTTGTGTGTTTTTATTTTAGAAATACCTTTGTGTTTCTGACATTTGCTTCTGTTTAATACCAATGATTATATTTTTTATTAGTATAGCTGTGAATATTTGTACACGACGCCAAAGCTTTCGATCAACAATATTCTTCATTTACCTAATGGATGCTTATACAGAAAGTGCATCCATCAAAATAATTTTTTTTAATGGACTGTATATGTAGAAATAGCATGTATGAAACTGGAAAAACTGGTGTCCATTCAATTATTTGTTTTAACATTACTTACATCGCTTTTGGTGGAATAGTGAATAGTACTAATTCATATACTTCGTATAAATTAGTATTAATAATTAAAACTTCTATTTTAATTGAAATTGTAACACAATATAATTTTTCTAATACAAAATGTATATAAATATCCCAACGAGAACATAACCAACACCAGGATGTCTTAAGCTATAATATATAAAAAAATTCCCTTATATTTAAGATATACACATATAGAATTTTTGAAATATGTACGAGGTGGGCGCCATAAATTCTCGGCCTGATATACAAAAAAGAAACTTGGAACAACATAAGACTTTTAATTTCACAATATAATCTCATTTCATTACATTAAATGAGGAATCGTAAATAAAACATATTGTATACAATAATGAGATGTTAAAATATATTTTTTAGTTCATATATTTGTAATTTTGTGCTGCTTAAACATCAACAACAATCATGTATGGTCCAACACCTACAAAAGAAAATAAAACGACAATAATTTATTTATTAGAAGTAGCAATCTTACCTAAGACGAGGAATTGGTTTGAAGATAAAGAAAGGGAAACAACAACGAACCTTTATGGTAAAACATCAGAAAGGAAGATAGAAGTCATCTGCGACGTTTTTGCTCTATTTCCAATCGAAAAGATTAGTAAACAGAAAATAAGAATACGATTAATAAATGGTGAAAGGAGATATTTATCAAACAATAACAAGAGTAATGGATTACTATATAAATACAACAGATGTTTACGTTAAAAAAAGGAATAACACATTTACCTGAAATAGATAGAGGTATGTACATTTATAAATTCGGATAAGGAAGATTTGATTTACGGACATTATTTAATAACTGTCAAAGTGAATGAGTGGATGCACCAATTTAAATCAAGTTAGAAGAATATTCAACTAAAGAAGCTTCTTCTTCTTCGTTATTGATAATATACAGTCAGGCCTCTGACCTTTTACTTAAAATCTAATCTTACTTAATTAGGTATGTATATATGTACTCTTCTAGAGGAGTCAATTATAATGTGGCAAGCCTTGGTCGCTTGATGGGCAGGTAGTTCTGCGGGTCGTAATTGAGAGCTGCGGAGAGGGAGGTGTTTTCGAGCATCTAAAGAAGTAGGCACTCGGACTAACTAAATTTAAGACTGAGGGCGCTAAAGTACCGGTCTTCATTTGTTCAAACTTATAAAATGAGGAAACAAGACTGAAGAAACAGAGTTCGACATTGGCCTATATCGTGCCTAAAGCTTAAAATTTGAAACGGAGTTCCGGCGATACCGTTCTTTAAAATTTCTTCATTCTGAAGATTGATAGTCATAAATACAGTAGGGTTGTATGCACTACTCGTTTTTAAAGGATTGGAATATCTTATTAACAAATAGAATTTGGGAATATTATTTGTATTAGTTTAGAAAATTTAAATGAAAATGGAGGATATATACAAAAAGAGTTTGAAGAATTATATGACCAAATTAAGTAAGTGATACAATATTGTTTATTAAAGTTATAACACAGACGTTTAATTTTTCTTTAATTAAATAAATGTACACTTTGCTAAAATTTTTGCTTTTCATTATTAATTAGAAATCTTTTTAATGGTATGGAATCAACCACTAAGGTACTATGTGAAAATGTTTGCCTTAATTGGATTGTTAAGTGCCATTAAAGATTTATATAATCACAATACAATAAATTAAATAAACGTACACAAATATACGAGAATATTTTGATGTGTAAACACTAAGCTGTTGGAATTGAATGTGAAAATGTTTGCTCCTAACAATTATTGGAAATTATTTTCTGAATATTTAAGTAGCAAGACACTAGATTATCAGAGTAGTACGTGCAAATATTTGCTTTGGTGAAATAGTGCTTGCATTATGTCCAATATTTACTAATTTTTTTTTAAATAAAAATAAGTACCTAGTGAACATACATTAAATTATTATCATTTCAAATTCAGTCGTTAAAATAAACAATATTACAAAAAAACAAATTTTAAATAAGAATCATTTGAATAGAATTAGTTCTATGTTAGTTAGTATAAATCCTCATAAACAGATGGATATCTAAGTATAGTAAGAAAGATAAAGACAAACATGAATAAAATATATTCACCATTATTATTAAGACTTACATATTGTGTTTTATTTCTTTACCCTATCCTATACTTAACAAATAAGAGTAAGATTGTCAACCAAGAAGTAAATCTCTCTTAGAACCCACGTAAAAATTTTAAAATTTATGCTAAAGTCAGACATTAAGGTATTATTATTATTTTTGATATTTCAGTATGTATAAAGACATAGTAATTTCTTAACTAACTAACTTATAATACTATAATATAACTTCTTTTTTTTCACTAACTGTCAGTCAGTCATCTCAATTTAAGGCAATATCTACATATAATTTTTATGTATTCAAAACCATTAATTTCAGACAATTTTGATCCCGTTAAATGGAGAAAGGGGAGACTAATGGAAACCTTTGTCACAATATATTCGAACGGATTAAATTGTCCCGCGAAAAGGATCTAATAATGTTGACATTTCTGAGAATTTCGGTATTACTGGAGTGATTTAATGAACGCTTAATATTCCAAATGAGTTTTCCCTTCGTTTTGTCAAATTACAGATCAAACTTGCTTGAGTATTTATCAGGTTTCGTTTGATATATTCACTTGTTTCGTCAGTGTTATGGAAACGTAATAGTGCCATTTCGCTAAATTAAATCATTTATTTTAATGAAGTAATTTTTGCCTTATTTTAATCTTTCTGTCATGATAAGTAAACAGTCAATGGAGTTGATAAATGATTACAATTTAAGAGACGTTCCATTGTTCAGAGCATGATAAATTAATTTAATAATAAAAATCGGAAAACCGAGATGAATCGAGAACGGAGCACATGCACATTAATTTTGGGATGAGGTTATTATTTAACTACTGAAGCATAAAACTCTAACACACTCAACCTACTGTAAAAACGGTTTGCAATGTATTTTATGTAGTACGTTATTAGTATTACCGTGTACTTGACTGCAAAACTATATCTACATAGTAACGCTATTTAACAGCAGTTTTCCTTGCGAACTTTATAGCTCGATTAGCAAAAAGCCAGTAAACCAACCATCCGCTCGTTGTTTAAATTACGGAATAATTGCTTTAAAATTCGAAATTAAAGGAATGCCGGTTCTATGAACTAGAATATTTTTTGCATTTCAGAAAAACAAATAGGAAGCGTATCTCTTCAGGTAACGTGGTTTTTATTCCGCTTTTTCCAGTTTTCTCAAATACTGGATATTGCTTATGAATCGAACATCAAGAACTATTTGGAATTTAGAAGGCATAGTTTGAAAATGAGATTTCAAGATTAAAAATTTAACAATTTAATAATAATAATAATAATAATTCTTTATGTCAACATTCACGAAATATGTTGTATACACCTTAATATTAAGAAAATATTTAAATATAGCAAAGTTTGCCTATCTTAATTTAATACTAATATTTTGCTATAATTGCATATATTAATTGAGGTAGTATGCAATAATATCTGTATATTTAGTAGATAATCTAATGTTGTAAGGATCTCTCGTAAATTGCCAACCAAGTTCATGTTGCGAAAATCTATAGTAGTAGTAGTAAATTTTATTAATGCATTTAAAAATACAATAATAGTCAATGAAAACTGCATATAAACAAATACAAGTCCGACATAAATATAAATATGAAAAAAATAAAATATAAATAGGTATATGACAAACAAGCAAAATGTTTACATACAAACAGGAAAATTAAAAATATATGTATATATATATATGATAATGATGTCTTGGGGTAGCGGCCTTGTTCACACACACAGTCGAGCAGAATCATTGCAAAATAAAGAAGATATAAGCTATTAATCGACATAAAAAACGTAATAGTATGTGAATGAGTGATTTTGAAACAGAACACCTTTCTTTTTATTTTAACAAAAAATGACGGAACCCTACAAAAGAGTTTCCAAATATTTTGTACAACATAAAAAAATAATTATTGTTAGTGTTTTGAAGAAGGCAATATAAATATATGCCGAAACGTAAACAAAAGAAACAAAATATGTGTTTTATTTAATAATTATTATTAAGGCCGCTACCCCTAGACATCATTATCATATACAATACACACGGCCAAGAAAACTAAGAAGGATGGATATACCATACTTCAAATTTTAAAATATATATATATATATATATATATCTGCCGTGCAAAGGTAAAACAATGTAATCACAAAATTTGCCATTTTGTGTTTTTGACATTTCCAGAACTTGCGCATAAAGCTCCATCTGCACCATTAACTTTCATTGCCGTGTGATGGCGGATTCCGAAGTACAGTGGTGGCAAAACGATGTATTATTCATAAAGTTCTGATAAAGCCAAGGCAAAAAAAAGTAAACGTAAAATTTTGCATTTTTTCCGTTGGTAAAAGACGTTATTGTACATTACCTTGTTTACTGTTTTCACTCATTCGTTACCCAAACTCTGGCAAAACAATGTAACATACATTACATTGTTTTGCCTTTGCAAGTTTTGCAATGTACGCTTGACATTTCAGTGTATTCGTTACGATTACACTGTTTTACCATTTTTTGAAGGTACATAACCTCATTTTTTGTGCATAGGAGTGTGTGGAAGGTGGGTAACGTGAGTGTTGTTTGTGCAGAACAATGATTTCTAGAGGAAGACTAATTGCCGAAATGGCAATTAGACAACGTGAGGTAAAGCAACTAATGTTAAGTTTTATATTTTCGTTACCAGACAAGGCTATATTATTATACCAAAAATATTAATGTTAATCAAGATTGTGTTTGTTGATTAAATATTTCAGAAAAGTTTTCTTGTAAAGGTTTTTGTTCCAGACCAACAATAATTATGTTGAAAGTGATATAGATGATTCAGATAGAGACATTGACTATGTGCCGAATGAAGATACGTCTTCGGAGTCGGAGTGTGATGCAGATGCAGCTGTTGTGAAGAAGAGAAAATTGCTGTCTTCGGTAAAACGTCAGCTCGAATTTTCATCACATCTAGAACAGTCGAAACGTGGCAAAATCTCAAATGCGGAATTAATTAGTGTTGAATCAAACGTAAGTTAATATATTATGTAATTTTAACAGGCAAATAATTTACATTTCCTATCCATTAAAAATAAAATGCATGAAAATAAATACTTTCACAATATTAAATAAAAAAATGTATTATTTTCAGACAAAAGGTGCCATACAAAATTTAGGTGATATACAAAATGTTGTATCAGATAGCGATAATGAAGGAGTAAAAACAAAAACACCGGATAATCAGAAACAGGCAGCAGAAAATGAAGATGGAATAGTAGGAACAGTAGAGTTGTTAACTAACCATTCCGATACAGGAAAAAGCAAAAAAAGATTTAGAACTATAAAGGATAGAATGGCAAACCTAAAGTCAAAACATCCATTTCTTCCTTCGATTTGTAATTGTTCTAAAAAATGTAGCGAAATATTTACTTTAAACGACAGAGAAAAAATATACAGTGAATTTTGGCAAATAACAAAACACTCACAAAGAATTTGGCTTTCAGAAAATGTTACTGAAATAATATCAAAAAGAAAAGTCCAAGGAAGCAAAAGAAATTTTACGAGAGTGTACTATTTACCTCAAAACGAAGGAAAGGGAACCGTTTGCCAAAGTTTTTTCTCTCTACTTTAGGCTATCGAAGCACATCAATAATTGATTGTCTCTTAAAAGCGTGTAAAGATGGCCATGGAAACAAATTATTAGTGCCCAGAGAAGATCAAAGGGGCAAGCGTGAACCATCCAATAAAATAAAACAAACACCAATAAAGGAACACATTAATACTTTTAAACCAATACCATCCCACTACAGAAGACAGCATGCACCAAATAGAAAATATCGTCCACCTGATTTGACAGTAATGGAGATGCACAAAGATTTTCTTTTGAAAAATCCTGACCAGAAAATTTCTTACGAACTTTATAGAAGAACTTTAAGTGACATGAACATATCTTTTTACGAGGTTGGTGCAGATAAATGCGGATTTTGTATTCAGATGGATCTTGATCCAACTGCAGAAAATTTAGCTATAAAAGAAGAACACCTTAAACAGGTAAGCGAAACAATTTTTGTTGTTTTTTTTTTAAATAAAATTTTCTAAATACTTGACAGGTAAAGAAAACGAGAGAGAAATATACAGCGGATTGTAATATAAGCGATCATACCACCAAAGTATTTTCCGTTGATCTCCAAAAAGTATTTTTGCTTCCGAGAATGCCAAAAATAAAAGATTCTTTCTTTACGTCTCGGTTGGTGGTCTTTAATGAAACCTTTGCGTCAATGTCTAAAACTGGAGACCATATTTGCGTTTTGTGGCATGAAGGCATTGCCGGTCGCCGTGCTGAAGATGTTACCTGCGCTTACTTAAAATTGTTATAAGTTAACAGGGATGTAACTCATATAATATTTTGGTTAGACAATTGCGCTGGCCAAAATAAAAATAGCATAATGTTTTCAACACTTATAACATACCTCAACTCAGATTTTTGCCTTACTAAGACTGTGACTTTGAATTACCTTGTAAGCGGACATTCATACATGTCCGCTGACGGAATACATGGAAAGATAGAACAGACAATGCGAAAGCAAGGAAATGTTGAAGACTTTAACGATTTTGAAGAATGCTGTAGAAGAGCATCAAAACGAGTCAGAGTGATTAAGATGGATTACCATGACTTTACCTATGCCGCTGCAAAACAAGTTAAAATCTTTTAACCGGAAAAAAAGCGCTAACGAGTCTGAAGAAAATTTACCTTACCTTAAAGATATTGTGTCTTTACAGTTTCAAAAGGATTCAAAATGCATTTACTTCAAAACAGACTTTGAACAAAATTACAAGTGCTACAAAGATGCTGTGAAAAAAAATAATTCGAACTAAAATTCCCTCCAAAACAGCAAACAGCGCGTGGTGTTTCCTAAGCAAAAAAAATTGCAATTGTTAGTCATCTGGTACCAAAAATGCAGGAAAATCGGAGGCGCTTTTGGCTAGATCTACCGGAAAATGAACAAGCTCTGGACTTGCTACAGGAAGGAGTTTAATGGACACTATTTTTATTTTATGTATTTTGCAATATAGTCTTAAAAATAGAATATGTTTTTAGTTTTTGTACTTTTTTTGATTAAAGACTTGTTTTGGCAGAAAAAAGGTAATGTACATTACTTTATTTGTTTTGTTTCTTTCTCTGCTTTATGACACGTTGATCCTCTGGGAAAACAGTGTAAGATACAATACGTTGTTTTACTATTATATTTGAAAGAATTTTCATTACTGAAAAACATTGGAAAAACAATGTAACCGCCAAAATTTTGGAAAAAATTAAGATTTTAAATTTTGTTGAGAGCAAAATAAAAAGAACAAATTTTTTATTAACAATATTGGAGTTACAGATCAGCATGTAATAATGTGTTGGTTCAGGACATTTGCCAACTTTAAACCTCAATATCTCAAAACACAATTTTTTCAAATACACGGTTTTACCTTCGCACGGCAGATATATATACAGTCTGTCTCTCTTTTGCAAATTGTAAGAAATTAAAAGAATTTTTTTGTAATTACTTCACAGCCCTGATGAAGGTTTAAATACAGACCGAAAGCTTGGCATTTAAAAAGAGTACGTTTTTTAATTTTGCCCTTTGACTGCATACCCACGAAAGAATTCCTTTTCAACTATATATAGATATATATATATAATATAATATATTACAATTCTTTGCCAATTATACAAATGTATTGAAAAATTGAAAATCTTCTTGGTAGTAGTGGCATAAAATGAATTAAAAGTAATAACAATATGACAACTGGTTGTCAATTAGAAAACAATGACAAATATAAAATGTAAATCAAAATGTATAAATGAAAATGTAATCAATAAGCATAGGACAGTCGAGATTATTTCTATAATCACATTAAAAGGCTTGGGGTCTACCACAAACTGTTCAGTCAATCCAAATATACAAATAACAACGACGCAACTATGTAAAGAAAAATTAAGAGTAGAATTGTTGATAATATAACAATATAGAATGTAAAATAGTCAAGTATAAATGTAAATGAAAGCAAATAAGCATAGGACAATCGATAATTACTCATGTAATCCTATCAAACCGGCCTAGGTTCACCTAAACATGTACAATTTTGATTGAAATACACAAACAATTAACGATGCAACTATGTATGTGTTAAGATGTATTTGTAGCTACAGACATATATGTTTCTACCTAGTTTGGTTTCGTCAGTGCAGCATAACAAAGAAAGTGTATGTTAAAGCATTAATATGTGAATAAAAAATATAGTATTACCTTAAAATGTCAATCCAAAATGTCCAAGTGTAAAACAACTGTGAAAATACCTAATACTGTGTAATGCCTTATTTCAACCAGGCATTTAATAAAATATATTACAATTCTTTGCCAATTATACAAATGTATTGAAAAATTGAAAATCTTCTTGGTAGTAGTGGCATAAAATGAATTAAAAGTAATAACAATATGACAACTGGTTGTCAATTAGAAAACAATGACAAATATAAAATGTAAATCAAAATGTATAAATGAAAATGTAATCAATAAGCATAGGACAGTCGAGATTATTTCTATAATCACATTAAAAGGCTTGGGGTCTACCACAAACTGTTCAGTCAATCCAAATATACAAATAACAACGACGCAACTATGTAAAGAAAAATTAAGAGTAGAATTGTTGATAATATAACAATATAGAATGTAAAATAGTCAAGTATAAATGTAAATGAAAGCAAATAAGCATAGGACAATCGATAATTACTCATGTAATCCTATCAAACCGGCCTAGGTTCACCTAAACATGTACAATTTTGATTGAAATACACAAACAATTAACGATGCAACTATGTATGTGTTTTTGTGTAATTGGCAAAGAATTGTAATATATTTTATTAAATGCCTGGTTGAAATAAGGCATTACACAGTATTAGGTATTTTCACAGTTGTTTTACACTTGGACATTTTGGATTGACATTTTAAGGTAATACTATATTTTTTATTCACATATTAATGCTTTAACATACACTTTCTTTGTTATGCTGCACTGACGAAACCAAACTAGGTAGAAACATATATGTCTGTAGCTACAAATACATCTTAACACATACATAGTTGCATCGTTAATTGTTTGTGTATTTCAATCAAAATTGTACATGTTTAGGTGAACCTAGGCCGGTTTGATAGGATTACATGAGTAATTATCGATTGTCCTATGCTTATTTGCTTTCATTTACATTTATACTTGACTATTTTACATTCTATATTGTTATATTATCAACAATTCTACTCTTAATTTTTCTTTACATAGTTGCGTCGTTGTTATTTGTATATTTGGATTGACTGAACAGTTTGTGGTAGACCCCAAGCCTTTTAATGTGATTATAGAAATAATCTCGACTGTCCTATGCTTATTGATTACATTTTCATTTATACATTTTGATTTACATTTTATATTTGTCATTGTTTTCTAATTGACAACCAGTTGTCATATTGTTATTACTTTTAATTCATTTTATGCCACTACTACCAAGAAGATTTTCAATTTTTTTTATATATAATATATATATATATATACAGCTTGAGCGCGCGGGGTATGATCACCCGATGCTAGTCGATATTGTTCGGACGTATATTCGGCAAATGATCTCCGCTAGCTGTGTTCGCCAGATATAGATATATAGATTTATTTTTCCAGAGTTGTTATTTCGTTATATTTACTGGAGAGAATCTCTAATTTTAATTTCTATTTCAAGGGTCGTTTTTATGTTATTTTATGGTATTCCTGTTATACTTATTTATAGTTTTTTTTTTACCATGAAATTTCTATTTATTTATATTTCTCTAGACATCTTAGTTTATTCTGCAGATGTTTCAGGCGGGTTGTTTTTATTTCATTCTAAAACCCAGTTGTACTGCTATAACTTTGTACACAACTACATTATTATTTAATTTCATTAGGATAATCATAATTACGTTATAAGTATTACAATCTTCGCGTTATTATCGACTTAGTTATCTAAGTAATCGTCATCACTTAAAGAGAAAATTTAATTTGTTCTTTTTGTCAATCTGCAAAAAAATAATCAGATCACTATGAGTTCGAATATGAGCAGGCAATGCTAGTATGTTGTGCCGTTACTCTAATATGTATTATCGGACGACCGCGACGTTTAGATGCGAGTTTACGTATACCATCGGGTGATCATACCTCGCGCGCTCTTGCTGTATATGTATGTGTGTGTAAGAAAGCAATGAAACAGGCAGAAAGGTGTTAAACGGACTACTCTATCTTCATTCACCACCATCCCCCATGGTATAATATTCCTTTTCTGTTAAAATTCGTTTAATTTCTTTTGAGAAGCATGTGTGACTAAGTTGTTTCATGTCCTCTGGCAGGTGGTTATATAGCTTCACTCCATAATAGTGAAGACTGCCCTGAGTCATCGTTAGCCTTTGTCTCGGAATACGCAATTTATTACGTTCCCTTGTGTTGTATTGGTGTTCCATTCCATTTATCTCGTATTGGTTAAGGTGTTGGTGAACGTAATTCAGAGCATGATATATGCATAATGATGCCATAGAAAGTATTTTTGTTCGTCTAAAGAAACCCCTGCACGATTCATTATACCTCAGACCACAAAGAACTCGCAATGCCATCTTTTGTAGAATAAATATTCTACTGGCTGCGCCTAACGGGCTCCAAAACTGAATTCCATACGCACCTTACCATACCCACTTTAACCCAGTATGTATAGTGAGACCCAGAAACTTAACACTTTTATCATCGTCTGTTTTCGTCTTAACAACTAATTGTCGTGTTTTATCGACATTTAATTTCAGTTTATGGGCTGTGAACCACAATTCAGTTCTTTCAATTGTTTCATCGGATTGTATCATCAGTTCTTTCGCGTCACTATGCTTGCAAAGGATGGTGGTGTCGTCGGCATATTGGCATATTTCTATCTCAGGCAGGACTCCCGGCAGATCATTGACATACACAATAAACAACAGAGAACCCATAATCGACCCTTGGGGTACTCCATAGGTGGTATGTCCTGTTTGTGATTTATTAGATTTCCATTGAACCGTCTGTTTCCTATTTGATAAGTAGGACGTAATTAATTTTAAGGGTTGGCCCCTTATTCCATAGTATTAAAATTTGTGTATCAATATACTGTGGTCCACCGTATCAAATGCTTTGCTTAGGCCTAATAAATTTAAGCTTGCCATCTTCTTTTCATCTAGGGCATCGTTTATATAGTTAAATACACTTACTAACGCTGTCGTTGTCGATTTATTCTTACCGTACGCATGTTGACATGTCATTAGTAGACCGTTTTCTTCAAAATAGTAAGATAGCCTTGATAGTATGGCTTGTTCGAAGACTTTAGATATAATGGGTAATATACTTATTGGCCTATAGTTTTTGCACTTATTATGTACATCTGCTTTTGCTGTTAGATATGACGAGGTTTGAGAGGCAAAAATGTTATGGTCATGTAATTTTCTTCTGTTAGCGATGTTTAACTAACGCAACTCCTGTTCTTGCGTAATGATCGAATTTACGTATGCCAAAAATATAGCACATTCAAACATTCTGTGCCTTTTGGATACGCGACCGATCAAAGCTATCTAAGCAGGGACCATAGACTGTGGAAGCATAGGCAAAGTGCGATAAAACAAGAATTTCGCATAACATCATTTTAGTACGGATGTAAAAAATTATTTGGAAAGGATACAGTGTTTTTAAATTGGCGTATGCTTACTGTGTAATTTTTGAAATATGTTTCTTAAATCTGAAGCTGTTATCAATCTTCAAACCAAGATTTCTCGTCTACTAAATCACCGATACCTCCGTATTATTGACATTTATCTTAATTCGTTTTCTAATGTTATGAATTAAAGTGGGATTGCCGAACAGAACAATAGTGTTTTTTTTCAGGATTAATTTTTAGTTCCTGATGCAGCGAAAATGGCTGTATGCGCTGCAAGTCTTGATATATAATATCCACAGCCATATGCATATCGTGATTTGGAAAATCTACGTAGAACTGAGTTTCATCGGCATACATCTGCAACTGGCAGTGTAAATTTGTGTAAATGACCATTGTAAAGCAAGAAAAGCAGAGGGCTTAGGCTTAGAATCAATCCCTACAAAGCACCTCTAGTCAAGGTCAATGCCGATGGTGAATATTAGCGTGCAGCTTCACACACTGATACCTTTCGGAGAAATACGAATGCGCCAAACCCACAGCGCCGCCACTGAAACTCACACGGTGTAAGGTAGCCAACATGATGTCATAATTTGCAGTGTCGAATACAGCAAAACGAATAGGTATAGGAATTACTAAATTTTTTTCATGAAGCAGGAAGAGTACTCTCTGCTGTGCAACAGGTAATCAGATAAGTTATGTATTAAAGGAAGAAATCTAAGCATATGAATGTCCGTCAATCGTCTGTAACAATGTATAATTTCAATTCAGTTATACAATGCGCAAGGTAGTTTCATGCAAATATAGGAAAAATCATTAGAAAATATAACTAAATTATAAAGAAACCAGTTATCTAAATTAACACTGAATGAACAGCATTATAATTTGCTAAATGGCTAGATTTAGTGAATTCCAAATCTGCATTCAAACCCGTATGTGCGATAGTTAAAGTTCGTAACAAATGTTCAGATCATATTAATGTTATCTTTTCGTATATAATACTGCCGCAGGCATCCATTCCAAATATCTGGATGTGAAGTTCAGAACATAGTATTAATTCGAGTATGAGATACTCATATACGAGTACATCGTAGTAAAATTTAATTTGAGCATTTTCAGAATGCTCATTATTTATCATCTATTTAAATAATGTACTTATCTTTTTATTGTTGTATGTAATATAACTCTTTTTCTTGTACTAAATAAAGAAGTACTATCATTTATGAAGGTCATTTTATAAACCTCATTCCCAAAAAGAAGCTATTACGGTACATAGAGTAGTCCTCTTAAAGATGTTAACAGGGTATATTAAAAATAATATTAATATATTTATATATACAGGGTGAGTCATTAGTAGCCGTTTCTTTGTTTGCTCTTTTGTGTATTTAATAAAAGAAAAACCAACTAGAGAACGATTTATGGTTGCTTGTGGCGCATATTGTAAAAATACTTTAAGCTTTGACGTACTTCCGATTCCACCGGAAATGCACGCTGCATATTCAATTTTTTGGATTGCTTCTTGCGAGCTCCGTCAATAGTATCTAGTTTTAAAATAAACATTAGCGCTGATAGCCGGTCTTACTGTCTTACTTACTCTAAGATTATTTTCATGTCTTCTGTTACTCCTTCGTCTGCATAACTCCAGCTGACAATATTACTTACTCCCCTTGTTTTGTACATTTTGAATTATGTTGTTACTTTTTTCAGTTCCTCTTATGTGTTATTTTGTTTTCACTTTTTCTTTCTGTCGCCATATTTCTGTTTATTGATACTCTTTTAAAATGGTTTCTACATTCTATACCGCTTATGTTTGTTTTATTTCTTATCATATTTTGTCTATCAGTGTATCTATATAGTTTTTTGTTAGTTATCATCGTTCTCATTTTTGTTCAACACTTCTTCAGGCAAAGCCTTCTTCTATTTTTTTTTTTAATAATTTCAGACTATCTTTTCTGAATTCTTGGTATGTTTTATGATTCAATTTATTTCTCATTACTAACCAATTTATTCTAGCAGTTTCATATGTCTGTAACATTTCCTTCCAGTCCTTTTCGCACCATTGGTTCACTTTTTATGTGTTCTCACACTTTGTCTGCCCTGTCTTCAATGCCTCTTTTCATATTTCCCTACTTCTTATCTATATTTTCAATATTCAGTCTTTTTGATAATTATTTCATGACTTCTTCTCGATTTTCCTTTTCTTCTTCATTGACTTTCTTTATTTTCTCCTCCCATTCGTAACTTTAACATCGCTTTCACTAGAATATGATCTATACCCATGCCTGCTCCTTGGTGCAATCTTACATCTTGAATCATTTTTTGTTACTTTTAGCTATTAAAATATGGTCTCTCTGGTTTCCTGTGTTTCTGCTAAGGACCAACCATGTTACTGTCTGTTGTGTTTTGAGTTGATATTTTGTGCTGACTATGTACATATCCATTTCTGTTAGGTTACCAGCCTTGTTTCATTGTTATTATTTCCGTCATACATCGATTTCTTCAGCTGCTGACCTATAATGTTCTTCTTTTCGCATTTTTGGGATTGAAGTTTCACAGAAAAATAAGCGTGTTCTGTTTTGGGACCTCTTTGCAAACCCTTTATATGCTATTATAAACACCCTATATGCGCATACAAATTTATGAGTGTGATGTTGGTTATTTCATTTTTAAATTCGATGTACGAAATCCGTGCGTTTATTTTGTTACATTCCAATAACTTTCTTCTGGTCTGTTTGAAATTCTAAATCGCGCTCAGTTCTGTTGTTGTTTGCTTCCACCGCCATACATAAGAGTGCATTTTACTTTATTCATCTGACACTAACAAACATGTTTTCAAAAACTTATTTTTCGTAATTAAGGGAATTCAAAACAGGGTCTTCTGCAAAAATCTCGAAGACAAAAATTTTTATAATCTTAATACTGCTTTACATTACGTACAAATAAATAAAAAGTCGGTATTTTATTTACAATTTTTGTATTAAAAGTAAAAGCCTTGATTAAAATAAAGTAAAATCTATCTATTGCTTCTGTATATACACGTGAAATGTTAAAACAAGAAAAAAGATAAAATATATTACTCCTAATAGAGAGCATCTGATATTCACAAAAGCAACCAAGTGAAGCAAGCCCTTCTTAAGCACGGTATTGAATGATGAGAAAAACTACTCTAAAGAGAGAAATGGTACGCACGATATTCGGAATAGTGTACACAATATGACGAGTAAACAAAAGAGATGAGCTGTAGTACAAGTACAAACCTTCTGGACTAACAAAGAGTGTTGCTGAAACATTCGCAAACTGTCAATTGCTGCATTAAGTGTACACTGCATTATAGGCGAACGCCTCCACATGCGGAAGTTTTTGCGTAGGTAGTTATCCAACTTTTTTTCTGGGAAAAGTTATTGATGAGAGATACGTTGCGGTTTCCTTGAATCTGTGCCCACCAAGACATGATTGGCAGTATTTACTGAAAAAATTGGCAGTTGGTGAAAGTTGTGGGTGTTTATGTCTTTTAATAGTAGCTTAAAAACTGACCTTTCGGAAAAAGTTACAATGCAACTGTTCGGTAAAAGCTATAATACGTAATTTTCTTTGAAAAGGTCATACATAATATCTGGAAATAGGCCTCTAGAAAACTTTAAAATTAATATTTAAATTAGTAAATTTACAGTTACATTACAGCTATAGTTATTAAATATGGAAAAACTATTTGTTTCGCGTTTGTAAATAAGAAACTGTTTTAATTGCAATATTGTAGAATTATGGCAACACTGGGGATATTGAGAGGGGTGATGTAAACGTTCCGCGTCACACAAACAAGTATGGTTTGAGACAGAAAAAAATGAGATGTGGCCACCACACGACTTTCTTATACGTATGAGCGTTTCAAATTATATAACTTAAAAAAAAGTATTCAAAAATCATTCAAAATCCTATTCTAGGTACTTCTATTCTCTCAATAAACCTCTATAGACTGCATTTGCAAGATATTCGAAAAAAAGTGCTGTTCGGTAAGAGGACAAGGGTACTTCCGGCCCGAATTTTGAAATTTTTTTATACGAAAGGTATTAAAAATTATGTTTTAAATGCTTTTATGCTGATAGTGTACCTGCCTAGAAAGCACGACTTAGGAGATATTCGCAAAAAAAAATTTCGATAAGAATAAAAGACCTACTTCCGGTAGGAACCTTGAAAAACTTTTTTAATAAAATTTTTCTGAAAACAGTACATTTGAATTCTTTATAAATTTGTTAAAACTTAGCAGTTGACAAATATTGGCAAAATCCAATTTTTTCACTGAAATAAACTTCTACTTCCGGTCTACCGATTTTACTGAAAATTTAATCATATCTCAAGAGGGAGATTATACTCGCAAATACAAAATTTTGTTGATAGCTATAGGTGTTTGACTGCTATCGTGATCACACACACACACACACACACTAACACACGTACACTGCTACGTATAGGAAAGTAAAACGCGCTTTCAAGACTTTTCAATTACAAAACAAATTCAAAATAAATTCCTGGCTAATATGAGAAACTATATAACTTTAGTGAAATTTTGGTAGGAGATGAACGTGTTTCTTGTTGAAATCGAAGTAATGTTATTGACCTAACATGACTCATCTCCTGTTGATGTGGTATTTTACTTATATGTTGAAGCTGATGACAGATTCGGTTTGGTGGTAAAACGAGTAATATTTGCTACTGTCAACCTTCTAGCTTAGTGGCAAACAAAAGAAAATGCGGTTTCCCTAAGGAATAAAACTGGGAATTGGTGAAGGAACGGGAAATATTTTGTGTTCATTTTGTACGTTTGTCGCAATTACTGCAATGAAATTATTTAGTACTTCAGAATCGAATAACTTAGTAATAGTATCACCGTGTTAATGATGTCATTCGGTGCTTTAAGAACGATGGCATCCATCTGTGACAAAGCCCGCAAAATCCACACTGGTGCAGTTTATGCAGCAACAATGACAACTGAATTAAAAGCCTGTGATAAATCATTTTCGTAGTTTTCAGAAACATTTTCAGTAAATAAATTATATAAGAATAATTGTTAAATATTCCAGACACAGGAACTACAATTAGAGTTATGTAAATTCTTGATGAATACTAATGAAACTTATGTAATTATTCATTGTAGAGTAAAAGGAGGGAAACATATACGTATTAAATGAATGGTATATTTTCACATGATCATTAATAACGGACCGTTTTGCAGATGGAAAATATTAGTACAGTTTTAATATAATTTAATGACCAAGGAAAACTAAATTCAAAGATCAGGCGCAGACATCCATCGTTATGTAATTGTTGTCTATTAGATATGTGACAAGGTAACGCGTGAGTTTAATATTAATTCAAGTCAAATTTATATAGTACATCATTGGGGGAATAATTCTAGGAAATATTTTTTTAAGAATGTTGCAAGTATACCGGTTGTGTCAAATATCATTAGCTATAGGAAATCAATGTATACGTATACAGATTGTCGTATTTAAAAGTTAATATGCATCTTCAAATACACACACATAAACATGTAGGGGAACCCGGGGCGGAATGGGGTACCAAGTTGAAATTTTTTTTTAAAAATAAGAAAGGCTTTATAATGACAGCTGAAATACATTTTATGAACTCACTGTAGTGTTGTTAACATTATTGCACAATTAATTTGAAACAAATATAAAACTTTTTTTTTTTACATAATAAAACATAAAACAGTGTCAAGTGCCCCGTTCTGCCCCGGGTATGGGGCACAACGGGGTAGTCGTTACAAAACTTAAAAAAAAAAAAACAAAAAATATCATTTGGCTTAGTATTCATTAAGGTTAATCTGATTAACACAGTTCACACACAAGTATAGCTTCATCGTCCTCGCTGTCCACTCCGGCACAGGAATTGTGGGCCCATTTCCCACACACTGAACACGCAACCCAACCCTCATTTGACTTTGAGTAAAACTCGTTGCAGTATAAACACTCACAGTCTGAGCATTCATCAGAATCACACTCGTTATTTTCGGTTTGTTTCTTTGGCTTCTTAATGTTTTTATTTTTCTGCAGACACTGTCCTTTAGTTTTTCCAATCTTATCTTTGTTTTCTTTTTTAAAAAGCCTTAGTTTTGCTCTTTCTTCTTTGGCGATCCTCTTTTCTTCTTTCTCTTTTATAGCAGTCTCTAACTCTCTTTTGTACGGCGAATCTGTTAAGACAGCAGTCCTCCCTCTTTTTCGATTAGTTCTTCTTGTTCTTCCTTTCACTTTAGGGAGAGGCATTAGAATTTCAGGTGAAACAGGAAATGCTGAGTCAGCCTTCTTAGTTGACATCCATGAGCATCCAGGTGTGACATTAATGTTCTCAACAAATAGGACCTTTTTAGCTGGTGTACCATTAATATCATGGGCAGAAACCTCACTATTATCACCTTTATCACCCAATGTTGATGCATCGTTCTCTTCACCAGGCAAGATAGACGAAGACGATTCCAATTGTCCATTTTCAGATGAGACAGTCTCTTGCGTTGAAGGTACAGTTTGTTCGATGTCAGTCACATCCGCGGGGAGAAAATCAGACTCAATGAAAACAGATCGATCAGTGGGCCAAATCCCTGTAACTTGAAATCCATTAATGGCTGTCTTCATAGTCGCGCTTTGAATAAAGGCTGATCCAAAAAGAGTTGAAATTTGAAACAACGTTACGACTTTCCCTGGATTCATACGTAGCCACTTTCGAAGCTCTTCAGTGTAATGAACACTTAAAGGCTTCATGAAGGACACGTCAAGTGGCTGAAGTCTGTGGGAACAGTGCGGTGGTAAACACAGCAATGATACGCCATTCTTTCTCGCATAGTCTATAACCTCAAGGTTCTTTGTGTGTGTTGAGTGTCCGTCTAAAATGAGAAGAACCGGGAATTCCTTTGATGCCTTAGAAAATGCTACAAACTTTTTAAACCATATAAAAAACAACTCTGCAGTCATCCATCCAGTGCTGTGCACTTCAGCCCAACTCCCTGGAGGTAATCCCAGCTCAAACTCTTTCTGCATATTTTTCCTTGGAAAAATTAACATCGGTGGCATGTATGCTCCACTAGGAGACATGCAAATAAGACAAGTTACGGTTTCACCTCTTTCGGCCGAGGTTAATGAACCGACTTGTCGCTTGCCCTTACAAGCAATGATTTTAGAATTATTCTTGGGATTTACTGAAACCCCAGTTTCATCACAATTAAATATTTGCGAAGCTGTAAGTTTGTACTTATCTACCAAATTTGTAAGCAACGAAAAGAAATTATCAACTGCTACTTTGTTAAATCCCATAGCCCTTGCGCCAGATGTTGACTCAGGTTGACGAATTGAAAGAGAAGGATTTCTCTTTAAAAATCCATTGGCCCAATCTTGGCCAGCCATTTGATTTTTAAATCTGTGATCTATTCCATTTCTTACCGCTAATTGATACGCGAGAGTACGTAAGTCTTTCATTGTCAAACCGAATAATCGTGCTTCCATAGTTTTCAGGTAGTTTACTAGCTCATGTTCCTGCTCTTGGGTAAACACTGCTTGGAATTTTCCAGCAGTCTTGTCAATACAGTGCTCAGGATTTTCCCTTTTTTTCTTCACATATCGTTCCAGCGTAGTTTGGGGAACATTGAATTGAACTGAAGCCTTTACATAACCCAATTGTCCAGAAATCACCGCTTCAACAGCATTACTCATCGACTCGATTGACCAGGACTGCCTATTTGTCTTTCTTTCATATACTCGAACCATCTGGAATTGAAATGCAAAATGTTAATAACTTCATAAAAACAATCTATCAGACCAAAATAGTACGGGGCAGAACGGGGTACTACCCCATTCTACCCCACCCGTTCCGCCCCAGGAACACGATTTTGTTCACAGAGGTTACGCTACTCGAAAACAACGTGTAAAGAAACGATGATCTGGACTAAACTAAAGCCCATTGAACGTATTACAAGTATTGCTAACTACCTTTGTAATAGAACCAAGTGTGTATATCTTAACTTGATTAATAAATCATCACCATTTGCAATACTGGAGCAAAAACTTACACAGTGGTATCTTCACATACAAAACAGCAAGGAAACTAGGCAAACATGGCTGCCCGTGTTGAGCCGCACTAAACTGAAGTAGTTCCACTTGTTGCCGCTTAGCGGCATCATCATCTTGATATTAAAAAAAAACGATCTCCATTCCGCCCCGCTACCCCGTTCTGCCCCGGGTTCCCCTACCTATGTATGTATGTATACAACAGTTCAAGAATGTGGCTCTCGGTTTACCCACACCACCTCCCCGAGAGCGCGAACACCATGCGCACATGGCATTCGTTCCGTATCTTTAGAGCAGGAACTTACATTCTGTCTGAGCAAACTCGCAAATATTAAAATAAAATGCCCTTAGCTGTCGAGGAAAAAATACAGATTGTGTTATGGTATGCGAAGGATAATTCGTACAAAGACGTGCAAAATTTATTTGTATAGTTCATTATAATATTTTGTTTCGTTTTAAATGTGAGAATTTTATTTTAGTTACAATTTTTATAGTTTTGTTTCAGTTCAATGTTAATACATTATACATCAATTACCAAAATAGCGGAGCAATTCCTTAAAGCAAACGTCTGCATACCAGCTTTCAACGTTTTGCACTGAAGCCTCGGTCTCGGTACCCGGTGTCCGCCCGATATGAACTCATGTGTATTCCCCTATTATCGTACCCCTCCATTTCATGTTTGCATGCACATGTGTGCGTGTCTGTGTTTCCCTATATCTACTTTTATTTCAGTCAAACTACGTTGTATACGTCGCCGGCATTATCGTACATACGTATGCATGCACAACCGGTATGTCACGAGAGTTGAAAAATATTTGGTTTACGACTGTTCAACATCTACCGTTGTAATAGGGGCTTATTTAAAGTACATAAGTAGCGCTTTTCAGTACCGGAACATTTATCTCCGGTTCAGAAAAATCTATCCAGTAGACAAGTCAACAATTCTGCTTACAGTAAGAATTTATGAATTGTTATTTACAATTGCTTCAAATTTTTGTTTAATATTATGAGCTGTAGCTTCAGCTAACTGGGAAAGCAATTGTCGAAGAACATATACAATATTCATGGCGTAAGTTATAGAATATTATGCGGATGGCTACAGCCTATCAACGACATAAAACATAACCTATTTGGACAGAGTGTTGCAAAAGATACTGCTTCTTTCTTACAAGTTTAACAAGCACATATGGACACAACAATTCAAGTAGACTTAGCTAATATTCATGGACATTGTTCCAAAATAGCTGTAGCCCTACAGGACAGCAACATTAAAAAGTCTACTGATTTATTTGTGAAACTATAATATAGCTACAGGACATGATGCTATTTCTATCTTAAAAGCCCAACAAGCAATTATGGACCTAATAATTCAGGTAGACTTAGCTAATATTCATGGACATTATTCCAAAATACCTGTAGCCCTATAGGACAGCAACACTGAAAAGTCTACTCATCTATTTGTAAAACTATAATATAGCTACAGGACATGATGCTATTTCTATCTTAAAAGCCCAACAGGCAATTATGGACCTAACAATTCAGGTAGACTTAGCTAATATTCATGGACATCTATTCCAAAATACCTGTATCCTACAGTACAGCAACATGGAAAAGTCTACTCATCTATTTGTAAAACTATAATATAGCTACAGGACATAATGCTGTTTCTGTTTTAAAAGCCTAACAAGCAATTATGTACCTAACAATTTAGGTAGACTTAGCTAATATTCATGGACATTATTCCAAAACATTTGTAGTTTACTGGTATTTTGGAACAACAAGCATTTATGGACGCAACAATTCAGGTAGACTGATATTTTAAAATATCTGTAGGCTACAGGTATTTTGGAATAATGTCCATGAATATTAGTTAAGTTTACCTGAATTATTAGGTCTATAAATGCTTGTTGAGCTTAAAGTAAAATAGAAACAGTATCATGACCTGTATCTATAGTTTTACAAGTAGATGAGTAAACCTTTCCATGTTGCTGTCCATCACCATAACCAGCACTTTTGCAATACTGTATCCAAATATGTTGTTATGATTTATGTCTTTGATAATTAAAGTTTTAATTTCATCGTACATCAGGGACAAATAATCCGTGGACACATATTTTGTCTACGCAAGTTTTCGCTTGTTACGATAGTAATATTTTCCAATTTTGCATCAAAGTTGAATACCGTTGAATTCTACCGCTGGCAATTCTCTTATTAACCTTTCAACAGTATCCTGCGACGCGACGGTTGTTTACGAGATTTATTTACGTAATGGAACATGTGTAACTAATAAAAGTAAACAATAGGTTGGCTCGCTTCACACAGCGCTTAAGATTTAACAAAAATAATTTCAGGCGCAAAATCTCGCCTTTCAACGTCGCCTACATTCACGACAGTAGATGCTAACCATTTTTATACACACATATCGTAACTTGTAAACATCGTTATTGAAGGCAGCGAGTAGGAGGCTTTGACGTACCCGAGTTGCCCTATTCTAATTACATTATTCATTTAAGTCCAGTACTGTATTGTACTCCTGACTGCCGTTCAATAATTATAACATTCTTGTTCGAATGATAAGAGATTAATTGCAATACACCAATAAGAGGTGCTAATGAAAAAATTATATTGGTAATTTTTTAAAAATTCTAAATAAAAGCCAGCATATAATCCACAAATTAGATTTATAGATGTGACAAACTAAATTCCTATGCATTGTCTTTAAGAAATTGGGAATAAATATTTACGTTACAAATACTTTTAATGAATCCACTACATCATATATTGTTGAATAATGATTTATTAAATGACATTTAACTTCCTTTGATGTAACACATGCACATATATATAAAACAAATGAAGGTATGTAATGTAATAAATAAGTGATCGTCCTATACTATACTGAAAATACAAATTTTATTAATTGTTCCAAATCATTTGGATTGATATTAATAAATTTCATACATACATATACAAACATATACAAACGTATAAGAATAGCGACGTTGTATTACATTGTATAGTCTAAAGTGCGGCATTCATTACGTGAATATATATGTAGGTAGATACTATATTATGTTACATGATGAGAATTTATGAGCACATGCAAATTATACAAAGCGGATTTGAATATGTATGTATTTCAATATAGAATGCATTTATATTAAGTACCTAATTTGTAATAGTTATTAACATTCATGATTTTGCACTTTATTATCATTATTAAGCAATTTGAGTAAAAATACGTAAGGAAATATGCACTGGAAAATAGTAGTTTACTTGGTTAATAACATAGTTTATAATTAGTGCCATTCTTGTCTAAACGAATTCATTTTTTCCAGTATTTAAGAAATATATGCTGGGCTTTGAATTTAAATCGATCAGTTTTCAGATAAAGTGCTTTTATGATATTCACAGTAATTTTCGAATGATAGATAATGCAAAACAAAACAAAAAACTGAAACTTCTCAAATACAATAACATTTTCAAGTTATCAACTAAAAATAAAAAATAAGAAAATAACATTTTTATTAACAAATTCACGAAACTCAAAGTAAGTCTCTATGTATTAGTCAAGCATAAAAATAAGTGTGCTGCCACGACACTAATATGCATGGCTTTCCGCATATTTTATACAAAAATTGTTCCAAATACAATTCAAATACTTTTCTACTCTTGGTAAATCTGTATCGAATGCATAATTTGCGAGATATTTCCAAAGAACTGCTATTCGATAAGAGTAAAAGTGTTACAGCGGTCCGAATTTTGAAAGATCTGCCTAGATCGCATATCTTTCTAGATATTCGCAAAAGGCAATTTTTCGATAAAAGTACGAGGTGGTCCATGGTAGCGGGAAATTTTTATTATTCGAAAAGTAACAGAACTGAATTAAAACACAGTATGCTACTAAAAAGACAAATATTGGTCATTATTCAATTGCTGTGTCAGAAACTGGTTTATCATGTCAGCATAACCTGCAGAATTGAGATTTTTATTCTGATCCCTAAAAAGTAGAGAACAATAATTCCCATAGAAGACATTGAACACCATACCTTTACCTTCGGACTGTGTAATGGTTGTTGGTGTTCCCATAGAAGGCATTGCACACCATACCGTTGCTTCGGACTCTGTAATGGTTGTTAGTGAAGTTTACTTTTATTTTCCAAAGACCAATAATGGCTGTTTTGCATATTGGTAATAGCCTAATACATTGAAATACGCTTCATCAGATATCCATAATTTATTAACATCAATATCTTGTTGTAACATTTTTCAGTGAAATGCAGGCGACGAGGTTGATCTGATGGCTTAAGTGCTTGAAATCTGAATCTTATAAGGATGACCCTTGTGTAAAATTTGGAAAAAAGTCGTAAGCTAAGCAATTTCGACGATGTTTTCCACTGGAACGTTTTGGACTGCGATGTATAGCTCCTCTAACTCGATCAATGTTATCCAAAGTTCTTCTGTTTGGTCCCGTTTGTTTGACATTGTTCACTGATTTCCTTGCCTTAAATTTACCAGCCGTGGTGTGACCAGATGGAACTCTACCGTGGTGAGGAATATTGAAATAAATCCGAAATTTCCGCTGTAGTGGGATCACAGAGTCACTATTTTTTTAATACGCTTTGATTACAAAAGAACGTTGCTCACCGCGCCACTGTTCCATGATTACTGCATGGCACAAAGTGTAAAATCATTTGACAAATAAATCTAAATCTATAGCAGGCTATGCATAGTTTCAAAATAATAACGTTTACAAAATCTCCCGTTACCATTGCATACCTTGTACAAGACCTACTTCCGGTAGCAATTTCGAAAAACTTTTATTATTAACATTTTTCTCAATTTACTATTGACCATTTACATTCATTAAAAAATTGTCTAAGCTTAGTAATGCTGACAATGTATTGGTAGAATTTTCCTTAGATGAGACAAAGAGAGCGAGGGAGGAAAGAGATTTTCGCTATTAGGAGAGTTCACAAAAATTTTGTGGTCGAAAATGTTCATTACCATAATACTTTCCTATAGTACATAAACTAAATCAAAATTTGAAAATCTGACTTTTGTCTTGCAGTCCCAAGTTTTCATTTGATCTATATTTAAGAATTTCTATTGTAATATCGAATATTTGAATAGCTCTATAATTAATTTCATTTTATTAAAAAATAGAAATTAAGAAAAATATTAAAATTCGATATTCCTAATATTCAATAAACTGCAGTTTAATTGATAAATATATACCAGGTGGTGTCATGCAAAATTATAGTGATTCTCAGATCTGGCAAAGTTTACTATTTAGGTAACGCGTAATATAAAATTCACGCGCTGTAGTTGATGCGGTTGTTCTTGCTTTCTATTGTTTGACGAATTCCCCAAACTTACACAGGGTGATGAAAATATGACTGGCACAAATCATAAGTTTAAATTTGGCTTCCACTTTATCTTTGTTCAGTAGAGTTAATGGCTTAAGTTAATAGATATCGGATTATTTATGGTTAAAGTCAAACAGTGATATTTACAGATGTCTTACTTTATATTCAAAAGTGCCATGATAGAGCACGAAATAATTTGGTATGGCGAATAGATAAAGTGTTTCAAATAATACTTCTATTCAACATAATTTCTAATTATATTGGGTGTTCGAGATGGTTTGGCGAAGTCAGAAACTTTAAACAAACAAAATTTATTTATGTTATATAGAATAGCCAATATTTTTCCACGGAATCATACCTTTCGGCAGCTACTTTGTTCTTATAAGAATTATCTGGAAATTATACAGGGTGAGTCATTAGTAGCCGCTTCTTCGATTGCTCTTTTGTGTTTTAAATAAAGGAAAACAATTAGTGGAAAATTCGTGGTTGCTTGTGGCGCATATTTTAAAAATAGTTTAGGCTCTGACGCACTTCTGGTATCACCGAAAATCCATGGAACTTAATTTTTTTATACGACACACCCTATATATTTTTAGATTTTCTAGTACTGCTTTAAATTGTCTGTTCAACTGTTTTTTTTTCAAAATTGAGCGAATAGTTATTGAGTTATTAATTTTTTTCGAAAATATTTGACCAAAACACGTGTTGAGAAAAAAATCATTTTCACATTGTTTTTAAAATTAAAAACATTAATTTTCGTGGTGCTTGTAGCAAAGAAAATTCTGCATCCTTTGGTATAAGTTGCACTCGACAATACCTCAAAAAACTGTGATTCTTCAAAACCTACTTCCTGAAATTTTCACATACCAAAAACTTATTTTTTTAAATAGAACAACCAATATTTTATTGAGGAATTTTGTTTCTTTTCTTATTCTCTTTCATTTTTGTTAACAATGTCCTATACCTATCTTTTGTTATTTCTGACATAATCACTATAGGAGGAATTAGCTGTCAATTAAGGAACTACGAGCGCTGTTGTTCTATGCACCAAAATACTCGTTCAACCAATAGAAGGCAGGAATGGGGCCCGGCTTTCTCAGTCAACTGTCAAGCAAAAAATATTAAATCCAACTATCCCAAATGTAATAGTTTGACTGAATGAAGAGCATCGCATTTCAATTTATTAATTCAGGCAATGTCCAGTTGCAGTATTTCATATTTTACACTGTTAGTTAACAACGAAATAAAATAAAGGTTAAGTTTACTGACATATTTGAAGATGTCTTCAAAAAGTTTTGAAAATCCGTCTGTAGTGAAGAAAGTCCCCTCCATTAACATTTTCATCAAAGAAATAAGGTCCCAGTATTCTGCCCCACACATTTAATGACCAACGATTTTGAAAGTTTGCAGGTGTAATAAAGTGAGGGTTTTTATGTGTTATAATAACGAAAATTGTAACGACGAACGTATTCACTTTAATAGAAGGTGGCTTCGTCGGCAAACAACAAAATATTGAGAAAGCCAGGATAATTTATCTGCTGCCCATTGACAAAAATGTAAGCGATTCTGAAAATTTATTTTCTCTAACCCTATGTATGAATATGCTACAGATGAATCACATATTTCCTAGTTATTCTGGATTCTCAAATTTGACTTACATCTAACAGATGACTAATTTACGTAGTACTAGTAAGGGGGTGCTCGACTACACTCGCAAGTACCATAAACGTCTTATCCCCACCAGTTATTGGTTTTTCGGCTCTTTTTTTCATATTCAATACTTTCTGTTCACTCAAACCGTTCCTTTATACTTTTGAAGGTTTCTGGCTTCGGTTGACTTCTACCAGGGATCGCTGTGCGTAAAGTCTGGATGCTAGTAAAGAGTTTCTTTCAGATTCACCCAAAACGTCAATCATATCTATTAACTCACAAGAATAATTCATTTGGATGATAACTAATAGCGATGCTTTCATAAATTTGACAAAAATATTTACCGACTTTCTTTAACAGTTGACTCAGGCAGTCGGCCGCATTCCAGCCTTTATTGGACGAATATTTGGGTGCATAGAAAAGCGCTCGTAGTTCTTTATTTGACCGCTAATTCCTGCTATGGTAATTAACTCAGAAATTACAAAAGACAGGTATAGGACATTTTTAACAAACAGAGATTAAAAAAGGCATCAAAATAACACAATAGAATAGCGGGTGTTCCACTAAAAAAAAAATTTTTCGTTTATGAAAATTTCAGGAAGTAGGCTTTGAAAAACAAAGGTTTTTGAGATATTATCGCGTGCAACTTATATCAAATGATGCAGAATTTTATTGGCTACAAGCACCACCAAAGTTAATGTTTTTATTTTTAAAAACAATAAACAAATATTTTTTTTCTGAGCATGTTTTCGTCAAAAAATTCCAAAAAAAAATAATAACTCAAAAACTAATAGCTCAATTTTGAAAAAAAACAGTTAAATAGGCAATTTAAAACAGTACTAGAAAATCCAAAAATATATAGAGTGAGTCATTTCAAAAAATTAATTTCATGCATTTTCGTTGAAACGGGAAGTGCGTCAGAGTTTAAAGTATTCATAGAATATGCGCCTCAAGCAACCATGAATTTTCTTCCACTAATTGTTTTTTCTTTTATTTAAAACACAAAAGAGCAATCAAAGAAGCGGCTACTAATGACTCACCCTGTATATTTAAAAGTTATTAAAGACACAAAGTAATAAATTAATAAATTCAACATAACCAAATTAATTATCCAAAGATGTGACATATAATGTTTGTTTAGATAAATTATTCGTAAAACCTGTTGTATTACTCGTTTAGAAACCACCGGCAAATATTTCTTGGCAAACATTTTGATTGTTTTCATATTTTTCCTTGTGGTTGGTTCTTTGAACTCAAACTTTTTTGCAACGTTTTCCTTACTTTATGTTGAATATCATTTTAAAAGATAATTTGAATATTCTATAAATTACTGAGATATTCAAATTTTACGAAAACTAAGAGCTTTTTTTCTTAATTATAGTTTGACCTTCTCCAAGTTTACTAAACATGATTAAGTAACAAAATAGGATTATGTTGTTCCAGTTGAAATAATTTTTTTTTTCGGAACTAAAAGAAAAAACAGTACAACAACAAAGTAATAGGTAATATTAGGGTAAGTAAATAACACCATGATTGTTATTGTTGGACTGGCTTCTTAGTCATATATGAACAGTGAATAATGCCACTGGATAAGTGCATTGAATGGGGAATACTCCGAAGGATAGTTGTGTAATTTTTATTAGTAGGTTTTTCTTGTGTTTTAAGAAACCATTTTAAATAAAGGCATTTTGAAATATGTTTTATTCTTTATTGCTCCGTGATGGTACCGTATGAAAGTAGTAGTATTTGTGTTCTCTTTAATAAGTTTGGATGGGAAATTATTTATATCCGTTTTCTGTGTGACCACCAAAAGCATAAATTTAGACCGACGTAATAATTTTTCGAAATATAATATTCAAAAGGTACTACCACAAACAGTGTGATTCGAAATAATTTCCGGTTTCAGACTACCGGACGACCTTTTCTTGATATATATATATATATATATATATATATATATATATATATATATATATATGTAAAAATACTTTCGTTTCTTAGCCGTTTGATAAAACAATTCCTTTCGCAATGGTGCAGCGTCTGTAAATAAACTTGAAAGTATCGAAAATAGAACGCCAATTAATAAACGTAATTAATTAACATATTAACAAACTGTTAATGAAACTGTAAAATATATTTCAAAAATATATTGTGGTGCTGAGACTGTGTTTTTTGGTAAACACAAAGGACAGTCATCTACATAACGTTTGTAAAAAATAGATTTAAAATCAATTTTGAAAAGTACCTATATTCTTTTCTAAATCATCTAATACCAACTGTATCAAGAGTTGAAAATTTTGACTTTGTCTGGCTTGTACATAGAGAGTGGGGCAGGGAAACATTACTAACTTTGAAGTTGAATAAAAACGGAACTGGAAAAGGTAGGACAAATTTGTTTTATTGTTTTAAAAAGGCAATATTGGAAGCTTCTTTATTTAAGTTTTAAACAAAATATCTTGCAAATGATGGATCAATACATTGTTGTAGCCAGATATTGAAGTTTTGCATCACCATCTGAAGCATCTCACTCGGTATCCGACCTATTTCCAGGCGTATTGCTTCTTTTAAGGCTTGTATGTTGCTAGGGCGATATTTGTACACCTCAGCTTTGAGGTATCCCCAGAGGAAACAGTCGCAGGGTGTTAAATCCGGCGAACGAGCGCGCGAACCATGTAATGTCACCGAACCTGGAGATTAAACGGCCGGGGAAAATTTTCCTCAGTACAGTCATAGAATTATGGGCTGTATTGGCCGTGGGGCCATCCTGTTGGAACCAGACACGTCTCATATCCAACTGTTCGAGATGTGGTGCAAAAAATCTTGGACCATGCCCGCATACCGTTCAGAAATGATAGTAACCACACGATCATGCTCCTCAAAAAAGTAGGGCCCGACGATGCGGTCACTGCTGACTACACACCAAACTGTTACCCTATCGCTATGTAAAGGCTTATCTTTAATCTGTCTAGGGTTGACATCACTCCAATAATGGATATTCTGCTTTTTAATACAACCGGAATATTGGAAATGCGCCTCGTCGCTGAAAAAGATCATTGTATCGTCAGGCAGATTAGCAATCAAATTTTCACATGCCTGTATTCGATTATTACAATCCTGTTGTAATCTTGTAAGGATGGAAATAATGGTCACTGAAGAATTCGACGTACAGTACGGCTAGATAGGTTGAGGGCGATCGCGTGTTTCCGAGCAGAGCGCGTAGGAAATCGTATAATGGACTGCATTACTCGATCTATGTTCTCCGGTGTTCGACTGGTTCTCTGTGCGCCAACTCTCTTTTTCGCAACATTCCTATATCTGCAGAAGTTATCCACCCAGGACAAAATCAATTTGCACCGCGACAATAGAACTTTTTTGAGAAAAGTAGGCTTTAACGGCAAAAGCGCGTTGCTCAATAGACCACACCATTTTAGCAACTGACCGGTGACAGATTGAAACTTCCCGAAATACTGCATAACTTAAGTCTATTCACACTCTTCTACGAACTCAACTTTCGTCACAATGGCCATCTGATATATTTCTGAATGAGAATTACACCCTACCTACCCTCAAGAGCGAAATATACGATAACATGATAACTCGACAACGTAATGATTTCTCTATTCCAGCTCACTTTTCGACTTTCTTTAAGCGGGGACCATAATATATGGCTATACGGGTATACAATCCTCTACTCGGGGGCTCAAAAAAATTTCAAGTTCTAGCAAGTCACGGTTTAAAGTAGAACAAAAAAAAAATAATTATTGGAGTCAGCGCTCTATAGTATTAGAAAATCCGTGGACTAGGCATACTACTCTTGTGTGTCTTAAGAAATAAAAATAAAACTAGAATTAAAAACTTATCATTTTAGATATTCTTGTGCTTTTGTTGTTATAGTTATTTATGCTCGTTTGTCCTAAGAAATTGAAATTAAAATGTCTTTCCTTTTTGCTCTTTTATATTTGCTATATTGTATGCATGTATGAACTTACACTGTCAATGTTTTCACTGTAAAATGCTTTATTATTATTACTGTTATTATTTTTATTATTATCATTATTATTAAATGCTAAATGTGCGCAATGCGATATACAATTTAAAGTTGTATTGCACAGTATTAAAAGATGTAGAAATGAACATTCCAAAATTCATTTTAAATCTATTTTTTAGAAATGACAAACAAAGCTGAATATATTTGACAACAATTTAATAATTAGCATCCAAAACTTCATTTTACAATAAAACGAGAAACAAATAATAAAATAAACTTTTTAGATTTAACATTAATTCCAGAAAAATTTTAACAAAATTATATCACCACCATCCACTTTTGGTAGGTGTTTAAATAATAATTTACACCAATCCATCTCAATTAAAAAAATAAGGTGTGGGCACTACACGACTTCCTTATAAGCGTTATGTGCGTTCCGAAATGTGTATATGAAATTTGTTTCAAATTAAGTTTTAAATATTGAATCTCTTTAATAAAATAAACATGGGAGTAAAAGTGTTACTTCCAGTCTAAGTTTTGAATTTTTGATATACAAAAATTATTCCAAATGCAGCTCTAAATACTTTTATAACAGAAAATCTGTATAAAATGCGACATTTTTGCAAAAAAGCTGCTGTACAACGTATAAAAAAGTAAAAAACAAGAATAAACAAATTTTATAATAATAATAAAAAGAAAACTGAATCCAAATCTAAAAATATACAAAAAACTTCAATATATGCAGCAATTCCTCATGTTAAAAGATTTAAGAAAAAAATAGTCAAGTACTACGCTCTCCACAAAAAATAGAAATAATTTAAGATTTTTGTTCATGTACATTAAAAATAAAAATCTTCTTAATATACAAACACATGTACATAGTTTACAAAATTCTATATAGAGATTGTAATGGCGTATATACACGTCAAACCAGGTTATATTTATCTAATAGATTAAATAGCCAAAAATATGTTAAAAACAATACTACTGTAAAAAAATATACCTATAGCAGTAATACAAAAGCATAACTTTTCTTCAAAGACGAACATAACAAAACTTGAAATATTCTAGAACTAATACAAATAAAAAAACATGATAATGCAGTAAATTATAGAACCAAAATTCAAAATTTGGTAATAGCGTACCATTCAATAATTTAATAAGATATGTTAGGCCTACTGCTTTGACAATTGTTGGGGTATAAACCAATATTATGTTTTCTATACTATATATTTGACGTCAATATATTTGTCAAATATATGTTACAGTTTATTAATAGTTTGTTAACATCTTAATATTTTAATTAGTAAATGTTAATTAATTGATAAAAATCAAATTTATGTAATCGAAAATTTCTCGATTTTCAGTTTATTTACAGCCACATTACAAAAGAATTTTTTTTATATACATATTATAAATTTATCTTCCCAAGTTTGGTACCCTATGTGAGGGGCTATTCTCCGTCTTATCATCATAGAGAATAAAGGTCAAATAAGATGTCATTGATTCCAATGATATCCCATTTATTTGGTTGTACTCTAATAGTAAAGGGCTGCTTGGACAACATTGTTTTTATTTGTATAACTACTTAAAAAATTACCACAAGACGAAAATTTTTTTATGTAAGTTAAATGTCAAGCTTAAGTCAATTAGATTAGCTGACAAGGAATGAAAAGAAGTTAAATGACACATCCTTGGAAAAGTTATTTTTTAAACTAGACATATTTCGGAACTAATACAAAGAAAGAAATACAATAATGCAGTAAATGGCCGAACCGAACTTGAAAATTTAACAATACCATTCAATAATGTTTTAAGATATATTTGCTGGATTGTCGAAGATGCACCAATATTATGATTTGTTTTATTAACAGTTTGTTAAAATTTTAATATTTTATTTAATTAATGTTTATTAATTGAGATTATATCAATATCATGGAAACGTTTTAATTTTTATATTTCTAAGTTTATTTATAGCGGCTAAACTACGAAAAGAAATTGTTTTTTTTTTTATATTAAAAACGCATTCCAACATTCCGGAATAGTATAAATTCCTTAGAAAATCTTTCAATACCATTGAGAGATCAAACGCCGAACGGAGAATGGATATTTTCCGCTCAAGCAAGGTTCTCCCATTAGATAGAAAACAAATATATTTACGTTGCAATATTGCACGGTAGTATGTTTGTTACGAGTGTCGGAAAATATTTAGCGTTCCGTGAGCGAGGATGTTTTTATGATTCTAGATTTGTACAGTAAAATATTATGATAGGAGGTAATTAATTTGTGGTAAAATTGAAGTTCCAAGACCAATATAAAAACGCGTGTTCGCCTTCGTAACTCAAGGGAATGATATATAAAAGGCAACTCGCACAAATCAAATGTAGACGTGATTAATTATCGTCGGGATATAAATACTCATTTTTCAAATTTATCAGCGTGGGATGCGTAACATATTAAAATCTTCTATGCGTGTTAACGAAAATTAAATTGATACATAAAAAGTTAAGCAATAGTTGTGAACAAAGTTGAGGAGACATTTTTTTAAAATTGATTATTAAACTCTACTAAATGATTCTGATAAATTATTTGTTATTGTCTTAAGACACCATAATTAATATGAGTTACATTTATCACTAAATATATGACAGAATTGGTAAGTTCTTTATATTTACAGACATTAAATTCTATTATTTTGTAGAAGCATCCAGTCCAAAACGGGTTGAGGCGATTTTCCAAGGCCTTTTTACCACAGGCTGGTTTATCGCCGACTGTGTAAATACTTTCACAAGACAAAGATCACTTATAGACAAATTTTTAACTTTATGGTGTAACAAGATCAAGTACTTTCGGCAAATTTATCATGAACCTCAGCTCATCGAACTACCGCCATTTGAAGTAAGATTCGGTTGATATATCAGCCGAACCTTACTTCAAATGGCGGACACTCTCCAATTTCTATCTAGCGCACGCAATTTCTATCTAAGAACAACACACTCACAACAAAAAACTAAGTATGAGAACGAAACCACTTTCTTGCCTATAAGGTGCTAATAGTAAAAATCAAATTAGCATACTTAACTTTATTACCAACTACACTACGATGATGCGGAACGCAACGTATGGAAAAGTGACGGGGAGAGGGAAAAACGCAGCAGTGAGCCCGGTGACCAGCAGCATGAACATCTATAGACCATGTTTAGCCGACACGGAATGCGAATGTATGCTTAGGGATTTGATTTTTCACGTAATACTTTCATGATTTTGATGAAAGTTTTGTTGTTGCTTATTTAAATATATTTATTCTCATTATTGAAACTATGCCAAATTTGCATTATCCTGATAGCACAAAAAATGTTGTATAAATTGATAAACCTCCACATCAAAGTTTTCATTTAAAATTTGAACATTATTGAAAATTCTGATAACTTGCCAAGTTTGATCTGCAGGTCTATCAGTTTAACACATAATGTTCTGTGCGTATCAGGAAAATGCAATTAAACAATAATAGTTTTGTAATACTTTTTTGTAATTTTTTAGTGATGAATATTAGACTGATCAGATATATATTAATAGCAAACCGCCTGCACAAATTTTAATTGTTACTTGTGTGATAATGCTTATAATCAATTTGCTCCGGTTCTCTTATACATAAGGTGTGTAGATGGTCCGATGGTGATTCAAATTCTTATAAATAAGGTACTATTTGACTTATTATAAAGGTAGTAAATAAATTGTTAAGTTCAAATTTAATTACGGAGGAAATAAAACACGCATGAGTAATTTAATACGAAATCTACTTTTAGTATAAAATAGAGAATCTATGAAAATCTTTGAATAAATACTTAATAAATATAGGGATTATTATAATATTGAACTTTTACATGAAATGAACAGAATTAAATGATGTAAATTTTTAAATAACTGTCAACTTGTTTTAAATAAATGTAACTAATTGTGTTTTTAAATTACATTTTTTATAAAATCACTTGTTTAATAATAATAATAATATGGCTTTATTGGGTATCATGATACAATACACATATAAAAGAAACAATAGAAAAAATGAGGTGTGGCCACCACACGACTTTCTTATACGTATTGCCGTCATCTCTTGCATATTAAAAATAATAATAATAGCATTAAGAATTAATTTAAGTATAAAAAATATAAAAGAGACAGTAAGAATCAGTTTTTATTGTATTCAAAGATTTCAACATAAGAGTATACTAAGTTGCATACATTTAAGTATAGAAAACACAGAAATAAAAATGAATTTATATTTAGAATTTAGATATTAAACAGGTACAAAATAAAAGACGAAATAAATCTAAGCTATATATATATTTCTTTTATAGAAAAGTGAAAGGACTTAGTCATTTAAACGCAATAAAATTGTATGAAGAAGATAAAATCCGATATGCACGGGAGAAAAATATAATTGAATAAATTATGTAAACTTGAGAACGTGCATAAGGTAATAAAACTTTATAAAAGAAATTAAAATAAATCATGCTAAAAGAATAAAAATTTACCTACACTTATAACTATAGATAAAAAAGGATAAAGAAAATATCTTGACGACACAGTCAGCGGTGGTGTTTTGTAAACGACAGCTGAGCAAATAATAAAATACTTTCATGAATTCGGGTGTGTAGCACTATGTTTCATTGACTGTAGAGAGAGATTTGTACGGTTTTAAGACCTATAAAAAAGAAAATATGATGTAAACTTCGTTTGTAGTTTCTTACAGTTAAATATATCACCATTAGAAAATCTTGGATGGAAGCAAGCGATGGAATAGCAGGCGAAACGGATCGTGATGTACGAGCAGCGAACTTTGGAAGAATTTTTGTTATTTGTAAAATATATTTCCAGTTGTACACAATTTTCATTTACCTAAAAGAAGATGATCGTTTACATTAGCGTGTGAGAAGGAAGTATGTGGAGAATAATGAATAAGCAAGTTAATAAACAAATATAAGAAAGAACTATATTAATACAAATATACCTACATTGGAAGATACTGGATAATTTAAGTGAAAGACTTTGTGAATAAGCGAACAATTTCGATGTGTTGACATTTTAGTGAAGGAACTGTCAAAGACAATAAGTGCGCAGGGTGACAACCTAAATATTAGTTCCAGGGATGGCGTTGCGAGCGGTCACGTGTCTTCCCGGGTATATAAATTGAAAAACAAAAATGAACAAGATTATTAGTTAGTTACTTGGAGAGATATTAAAAGCGACTTAAAAAGACATTAAATCGTAGAGTCAGATACACCACGATTATATTCATTCATTATTTCTTGTATTAGCATATTAATTTTATTTGTATTTAAGTTTAATTCATTATAAGAATTTTTCTTTTGTTAATAATTTTTGTATTTTAAAAGATACCTATGGCAGAATTTGAAGAGTTTTTCAATGATTCAAAGTAAGATTTAGATACAAAGATTTATCAATGTTGCAATGCGTATATTGTAATATAACGTGCAAATGTATATTCAATATAACGTTGTGCAACAGGGATAATAGATATTGTCCTGTAATAATATACATTCATTAGTTTTAACAACACAAATAGAATTATTAACGGTGTTGGGTGTTAAGAGGATATAACGTGTAAATGTATATTTTCTAGCACTTTATTAGGCATCATTAATTCTCACAATAATTTTTTGATTATAAATTAATAATTTAAATTAGATTTTCAAGAAGGGAAGTGTTTCTGGGTGGCGGACTTTGAGATGCTGGACACAATACGTGCGAATGATTGTAGCCAGTAATCAAATTCAAGCTTTTTCTCCGAACATTGACCATTGCGCAGTTCTAAGTTTATCAGAGCATTACGTGCGAATATAATGTTTCTGATGGAATAGAATTAGCATAAAATATCAATAGAATACTAACATTAATTGAATTTTCTTTGTTTTGAAACAGGATAATATTTTATTTTTTTTTTGAATAAGCATTAAAAATATATTCGTTCTATAAAACATTACAACCGAGAACACGGTACAAATGTTTTCTTTCAATTATGTTCTTCTTTTATAATTAAGTGATGAATTTAGTATAGCGATGCTATCTATTCTAAAAATAATGTTGAATAAATTAAACAATTATGTTTTATATGGTTTCTGATTTTTATTTAAAATAAGCTATAACCTTATCCCTATAAAAAGAAAAACAAGAGATTTGACAAGAGAAAAAAAATTTAGATACACTGATAGAATTCACGTGTACTTATAAAGTACGTGCTGTTAAGAAAATAAATAAGTATATTAAGGATAAAAAAAAATTATCATCATCTTTATTAGTTATGTTGCTGGAACAGCACACAGCATAATCTATTTGGCAATGCCTAACGTATGGCAATACTACAATTATTTTATTCCAAATAATTATGTTGCTATAGCAGTATGTGCGATACGCATTTTTTAAATGATAAGTCTCTTAAAAAGATTGTGCCGAATGAATAATTTGCGATATACGATTCCGATGAATTTTGTTGTACAGAAATTGTTTCCAATCGAGTTCTGTGCTTACTATTACTTTTTATAATTATTAAATATATATTCGGTTTCTCCGAATTACTGAGGTTCCAATGATATATAGGTACAAAGCATATTGAGATCGCAACTTCCAATCTCAAGGCGAATCTCAGTTAAACTGCTTAATTAACCTTGCAAAAAAAAAAAAAGAGAATTACAATTTCATTTATTATATAGTGCCTAAACCTAAACTTAACCTAGAATTCGATAGTGACGCAAGAAGTGAAACAGAAACAAGTAATAAACAATAATAAAAAAAAAATTAAAAAATTTCTATTACTCATTAATATCTGAGGAGAGAAAACCACACACAAAAAAAAAGAAAACGGTAAACAAGAGAAAAATGTGAGAATGCATCAGCAACCTACTTTGATTGCAGGTGAACCCTGAGCCGACGTCTAAATCCCGGTAGTGCAAGCAACTTCAGATCAGTAGGAATTCCGTTGTAGTACTTATAAATCATGTAAGTGAAAGAGCTCTGGTAAACAACCAGTCTGTGCAAAGGAGGTGATATGAGCCCGCGGTATCTCGTTGTTATGTTATAAACATCATTCCTAAATCTTATTCGATTGTATAAATATGCAGGGGTCCTGTATATCATAATTTTATGAAAAAGACTCAGCAGTAAATACTGCCTACGAGCATACATATCCAACCATCCAGCCTCGCGAATTTTATGGGAAATATGATCATATTTCCTTAAATTATAAATATACCGGAGGCATGCATACTGAACCTTCTGAATTCGACATGTTGTAAATTGAGCCAAGGCACCATGATAAATCGACGGACAGTATGTAAATTATGACAATACAAATGTATCACATAGATTCTTTTTTGTACGTTCGTTAATTATTTTTCTGAAAGGATAAAGTTTCTTTAAATTAAGGTAAGCATTTTTAATATATTTAGAAATCTGATCTCTGTACCTAAACGTATTATCCAGATATAAACCCAGGCTTCTTGATCTATCCACAATAGGTATACTTGCACCATTTACAGAAATATCAATAATCTTATTCAAATTATGACATGTTTTCTTTGAGCCAAATAAAATTGCTTGTGATTTTGAAGGATTCAAAAGCATACAATGATTTAATGAGTTGAAATGTAATGACCTAAGGTCAGAGTTAATTTAATTCACCGGTGTTTGCCAATTTGAAGGCTCAAAAGGAAAATATAATTGTGTGTCGTCTGCATATGCATGAGTCTTGCAATACTTACCACATAAAAGCAATTTGGAAATATACAGTGTAAACAAGATCGGTCCGAGAACAGACCCCTGCGGAACCCCGCGCGATAAATGAAGAAAAGACGATACATTACTGTTCAGCTTCACAGCCTGTTTACGGCCAGTCAAGTACTCCTTAATCAGACCAACCGCACTGCGACTCATACCAATGTGCTTCAACACAGCAAAGAGAATGTCATGGTTAATTGTGTCAAATGCCTTAGTGTAATCGAGCAACACAAAGCAGGAAATAAGGCCTCCGTCCACTGCAGCCAGCAGGTCATCAGTCACCGACAATAACGCCGTTTCGCAGCTGAACCCCGCCCGAAAGCCCGATTGTCTCGGAGGTAAAATATTATTATTAACTATAAAATCTTTTAATTGATTCGAAATAACCTTTTCAAAAATTTTAGATGTATCAGATAGTATACTCATAACTGATAAAAATAAAATGAAATATTTTAAAAGATTATGCTTTTAATATAATTCGTTTTTCAAATTTTACCTCAAAATGTTTATATAGATAACATTGCTCCGAATGCAGTACTAAATAAATGTTCATGCTTTTATAATACCGGGATATCAACAATTAAATTGGTCAATGGTGGTCATGGATTTTAAAATTATTGTCGTAGCGTGCATCGTACATTTAGGTATGTCATAATTTTTTGAATGTCAAAATCTGTCAAGTTATTGTGTTGAAGTTTTCTAATCCTGCACGGTTTTTGAATCATGGTTCTCACCACAGAGCACAAAATTTACATGATTGAAGCCTATTTTCGAACGGGTGTGCTAGTTAATGGAACTTGGGAATACAGTCAACGTTTGTGTTTGGACAATTTTCGAGAGCACTTCCCAGTCGTAGCAGTATTACCGGAAAATTTTTATGCATGCCTTACAAATTGTGTTGAAATGTTTCGCGAAACTGGTTCTGTGACACATAAAAAAGGTGCTGGTAGACCAAGAGTTCGTACAGAAGAAGTTATTAATGACGTTCGTCAACGTATGGAAGAAGAGCCTACAAATTCTTTAAAACGTCTCTCTGAAGAAATTCGGCTTTCTTACGGAACATGCCAAACGATTGTAAAGAAGGACCTGAACATGCATCCATATAAGATGCAATCATATCAAGATCTTCTGCCTGCAGACCACCCCAGACGCCTTGCGTACTGCTATTGGTTCGATAATAATTTAATGAATGACGATCTGCTGAAATTAACTTTTTTTTTTCTGACGAAGCTTAGTTCCAACTTTCGGGATACATAATCAGAATATGCTCCACATTCGCATATTCTCAGAATATGCGAATCTGGAGCACTGATAACCCGCATATTTTTATTGAAACGCCACTACATGCTCAGAAAATTGGTGTTTGGATGGCAGTTTCTCGCAGAAGAATAATTAGGCAATTTTTTTTAATTTCACTGTCAACGCAGAAAGGTACAGAAATATTTTTTTGACTGACTTTGTGCAACAGTTAGACGATGATGAAGTTCAATACGGTTATTTCAAGCAAGACGGTGCAACAGCACATACTACACGAGAAAACTTGCTTTTTTCCGCGACTTTTTTGATGACCGGCTGATAAGTTTGCATACGGAAGTTGAGTTTCCTCCTAGATCACCAATTATGGCCTATTTTTACTTTCCTTATTTAAAAAATAAGATTTTCGCAAATCCGATACATAATTTGCAAGAACTACAACAATGAATTGTTCAGCAATGTGCAACCATAACGCCAGAAATGCTGCAAAACGCTTTCCACAGCATGAGGAGGCCCGTAAACTTGTGCATTGAACAAAACGGGGGACATTTCCAACAATTATTGTAATTTAGTTTTTCTGGTTAATAAAAACGTTATTTATTTCATAACTTGGAGTTCATTATGATTTTACAGCTGAACTAAGTAGGTAATACATTTGTAGGTTATTGATAATGTCAGTGTAGCTTGACAATGATTGAATTATTTCAAAAGGATGATTTAAACTAAGGCAAGCGTTTTACATTCCATGATAACATTGACCAATTTAATTTTTGTAATCAAAGTACTTTAATATATGGCGTATGATAATTTTCACTTATTTTTAAATTACTTGAGGACACTACTATAATTGCTCCTCACTCTTTAATGAAGTATCTCTTGACTGGAAAAATAAATATTGAAGTGTTATTATAGGGTGACTTATTATTGTTTGTTTATATTTTACAATGTTTGAATTATGATAGGCAACCAGATATGTATGTTAGTATTTAGGGTTATATATACTTGTTAATTATTATTTGAATTTAATTTTAAATTATGATTTATAAAAATTCTTTTACAAATAGAAATGTAAACGAAAATTAATAAACAACTTAAAATTAAGACGTAAATATTTCCAATTTAAATTACAATTTTTCAAATTTATATTCAGTACTAAATAATTCGATCATTTAGTAATTCCAACATATTCTTTCTATCATGTAAAATATTAGTCATGACTTTTTTTAAATAAAACTATGTTTTCAAGAATAATATTCGATAATATTCAGGCCTAAGTACCTGTATTTTATATATTGCAACAATATTTGATTTATAAGTAAAAGAAATGTAACAAGCAAAACAGCTCCAGTAGTAATAACTTTGAAGTACATACACATACATTGACAAATATCCTGACTGTATGTGCAACTTTGTTTATTTAACGATTTATTAAATATATATTTGTAAAACAAGTAAGTACTTTGATGTTCAGTTCCAATTAACTATAATAGTGTCCCACTGGAAAATGAAATTGTTTCCGGACGTTAATATAAAAGAGACTAATGACGGCTATGTGTCACAGACATTTGCGGTCTGCTGGCAAATACATACGAAACGAAAATGTCAACGCGAATTTCTATCTATGGAATGTAACGTACCAGATATAAATTACGTTAAGCCAAGTTATTACATCATGTCTTGAATAATTTATTTCGCGCGTTTCTGTTTTCAAAGAATCGAAGAGTGAGAAAGGACACTTTCACGACTTTTCCGAATGGATTTTCACGTTCCATCTCCCCGCTGAAATTTTTTTCGAGTTAGCGCGCGTGTCGATGCTGTTAGGGAATTAGATTATAGGTGGATTATCCGGTAAAGACAACAATCTGATATCAAGGACAAAAGTTGTACAGAACTTTTCAGTCACTCTATAATAGTTGAGTCCGTTTTATCTTTCATGTCTGCAGTTCTCTGAGATTATATAGCCGATATTTATATTGTGTATAATATATCGAATTGTATAATAAGTATGTTCTTATTATACTTCTTCTTGAATTTCTTTTTACGAATTTATTAAAAAGTGGAACTAATAACTATTTATTCTATTTATAATTTTCTGCTTGTAGCACCGATAATTATTTAATTAGATAAATTTTTAATTTTAAAAAAATTACCCACGGCTGAGATTCGAACTCACGACCTCCCGACCTCTAGCCGGTTGCACTACCTCCGTGCTACCGCGGGTGTCTGAGTCTTTAAATCGTACTGAATTATATAAAGTAAAAATTAACCTAATTAAATAAGTATTAGTGCTAAAAGCCGAAAATTATAATCATAATTTTCAATACTGAGAAAAACTAATTTTAAAGTAATTTAAAATTTAGTAATAACTATTTACATTTCTCTAGGTAATCAATAATTTGTTTGACAAAACAAAAAGATATGTATGTTGTAATTATGATTATACTGACAATGTTTATTATTCAGAGCACAAAATACCTTGTAAATAAAACTATTAGGCAAAGATATCCTTAAAAATTTGAATTTAATTTACAGTTGTTATAAGAATTTTAGAGATAACTAGCTGGCCTGACAGACGCTGTTCTGCCCTTTCTGGTAGGTGGCGCGATGAGTTTGATTGGTTAAAGTCCCTGTATAAAAAAGTCTGAACATCATTTCTGTTTATAAAATTTATTAATAATTCTACCCCAAAAAATTTTTTGTTCAGTTTTTGGTTTTGAGAAAGTTGACATGGAAAACATACAGGAATTTATTAAAAAGTAACTTCTGAATAAAGGTTAAAAAGGAAAGACCGAGACATTTTTAAATTTTAAATCGTTTTGCACAAATTAGAAATAAAAATAAAATGAAAAATAATTCAAATATTAAAATATGTTTGTATAATTTTAAATTGTAAAAGAAAAATAAGAAAACATTACATATAAATTCATAACTATGTATTAGAATTTAATCAGATGCCCATCTAACATCAGGTAGACACTAAAACAAAATTTAATACTTTGAGAGTAGGTGTTTTGAATTTCAAATGACGCTAGCGCCATCTCATCTCCCGTTCAGTTAATATGACATAGATGGTAGAGGATTGACATTTTTATTTGCTTAGCAAGGAGGCGTAATCTGGGTAAAATTCGGGATTTTGTTACCTGTCTGGTTTGTTTAGTCTATGGACACGTCACCTATTTGACACTTAGTTTGTGCTTGGCGAACAAATAAGCGTTATTCAGTGGTTTGGCGCATTGTTTCTGTGGCGAAATGTCGGATCAAAAAAATTGTCTGATATTATATGTTAAAAACGCAATTAAATGCAGCGAAGCGTTCAAAATATTAAAGAAGGGGTTTGGCGATTAAACTTTGTGACAACCACGACCTTATAAATGGTACAGACGCTTTAAGCAAGGTGGAGATGACACTGAAAATGACGAGAAGTCTGGGCATCCTCGCACGTCCACTGGTAATCAAAATCTGGAAAAATTAAAGCGATTGTACGTACTAATGAAAGAATTACTATTAGGGAGGTTTCTGAAGAAATAGGAATTTCATATAGGTCATGTGAAGCTATTTTTAATAATGTTTTGAACATGAAACGGGTGGCGACAAAATTTGAACCTAAATTGCTGAATTTTCAACAAAAAGAGCATCGTGTAACCGTCGCTAATCATATGCTTAGTGACATCGCTAAGGACAGAGACTGGGTTAAACGCGTTATAACTGGTGACAAAACGTGGGTATACGGCTATTATGTTGAAGCAAAAGCTCAATCGTCTCAGTGGAAGTTTTCTGAGGAGCCCTGACCTAAGAAAGCACATCAAATCCGGTCAAATGTGAAAAATGTAACCGGCCGTACAGTAAATGAGGAGTATTATTTACAAGTTTTGCGCAATTTACTTTGGAGAAAAAATTCGGGGATTTTACACCATGACAATGCATCGGCATGTACCGCTTTGTTTGTCCAACAGCTCTGGCAAAACACAACACTGTTGTGTTTCAGAATAGATGAGATAAAGACGTCGCTCGGCATCGAACATACGATAACATATAGCATATACATGTGAACCGCTCGAAGAGCTATGGACCCCTATGTGTATGTGCAGATGCCAAACACTGCCGTCCGTACGCATACATAGGAGGTCTCGCATCACCTTCGATGCACAGTCATGTCGGAGGGCCGACAGACAATAAACTCGGCCGCTGAGACTATATACGCTCGAAGCCAGCTTCGCATCAGTATGCTCACAATATTTGTAAGTAAGAAATATATTAAATAAGACAATATAATTAAAGTTTAAAAAATAAAAGATACATTACAAAAATATAATAACACATAAAAATAAAGAAAAACATTCATACATAAAGCAAGAAACAATAATATAATATAAAATAAAAGATGTTAAGTTCTTAACAAAGACAAAATCGCAATTCGAGCTCAAAGCGATATCTAAAGAGGCGTTCCAACAATGATTCTCAAACTGGAAGCTGCGTTGATAAAAGTGTATGATATCAGAGGGAGACTACTTTAAAGAGGGTGGTATAACCGTTGTAGATTAAAAATATACTTTCTCAAAAAATTCAAAATTATCGTTTCAATTCGCTAACACCTCGTATATGTTTCTATTGTACATTGTATTGCTTCGCAATACCCTTGCTTTGTGTACAAGTGGTATTAATGCGGATTCTACATATTTAAAGTGATATTCCCGAAATTTTAAAAGAAGTTTCATCCTACAAAAAAATACGTTGGTCGATAACACCATCAATTTTTATATTCTGACTTCGATGTAATTAATGTTCATTCTAAATAAATTTCACTTTTTGAAATAAAATCTTTGATACAAAAACGTTCTGACATTTTACCTGGTAAATGGAGCGGTAAGATTACGATATTAGCGGTTAGGAGACAAAGGTTCCCGCTTTAATATACATTATTTATTCCGCTTTCGTTCGTTGAGTTTGCCCTTTAAAAAACACCCTTAGACATATATACAACGTTGAAACACAATTGGAACGCAAAATGCGTACCAACTTTAATTAAAAAGATTAAAAATTAAAAATTCTTGAAAAAATAAATAAATAAACTTAACAACCCAACCTAACCTATCCTAACAACGTATGTATATAGATATTGAAATTAAAAAATCGGAATGAAAATTACAGGGAATAATTCCCTATCTTTATCTGTCGTTTTTTTTTCAAAATGAGTCTCATTAATCTTCTTAAAGGTATCATCCAATCAATTTTAAAATATTTTCCCATTAATCTTTTCCTTCTAATAACTTTACACACTAAGAAAAAACATTTATATTAAAAATCCATCATATCTGTGCACTGACAATACATCCATACAATTTTAAAACAATAGTAAAGTTACCAGTAACAGGACTTTCCTAGCAGGTAAGGTTTATTGTTTGAAGTTCAGCCAGCTATTAAAGTTTTCTATTATATTTATGGATTTGGAGACATTTCCCAACGTTAATATTTTATCTGCTTTACAAATAAGAAACGCTTTTGATTTTTTTAAATTCTTTGACAGATAAGAATACCAAAAATTGATCTCTTGTCGGTGCCCTCATTCAAAATTGGAACTGTTGACAACTATTTCTCAGTATTAGTTATTTGTCTCGTCTGATAATATCGATACTTAGCTTATGACTTACCCGGTTGTCTTTAAAACATAGGTCAGCATTATCTGCCGTGTAGAAAGTTGAATGATAAAGCAAAAATCTTTCGTTGAAACTCAAAGGTAGTTTGTTTCCATCTTGCTTTAACAGTTATCAATAAACAATAAATAAACTCAATGAAACACGTAAATACAACTTATTTGAATCTAAATGTTATTCCGTCAGTTTCAAATCTCTTATCAAAACTGTCTTCGGTTCATTAGTATATTGAGTTTATATTTCTTTATAAATTGCAGTAACCTAATTTCGTCATTTTATATACGGAAATCTGATTAAACATTCTACTTAACCAACTGTATTATCAAAATATTTTTAACAAAAGAACTTTTGACTTTTGAACTTACACATTTATATTTATAAACATTAATGTACCTCTTTATTTGTCTAGAGTGATGCAATATTTATAACATAAGCTGGAAGAGTACATTTTAGTTTGTTAATGTTCATAATTAATTGATAAAGATATCTATATTATCGAAACGTTTTAATTTCTTGTGCAAGTTGATTGACAGCAGCTAAACCACGAAAAAAAAATATATGTATATATATATATATATATGAAGCGTTGTTCTTCGGGATATTTCGCCGCGTTTGGATGATTTTGCCCTGATAAGGACATCTTTCTTCCTGACGTTTCGGTGATATCACTTTCACCTTCTTCTTGAGGATCTTCTAAGTTCGACGGTTTCTTCAAGAATGCCCTCTCTGTTCGAATCGCCTTGTATTTCTAGTGCCGTGGTAGTGGAGGGGCGAGTGCGGCTTCTTGTGATTGGCCCGCTGATTGTAGTGTTGTTCCCTCTCTGTCTGTTACCAACCACCTTTTTGGGTTTTCTATTAATGCGACCGGCAGAGACTCTTTGTGGTGGTGATAACAATAAAACACAAAAATTTAAGCAACACACCAAAACAAATTTTATTTGTTATTATAAATAACTGAATAACAATGTCCAATAATAATATAACTAGTAACAAAGATAAAAATAAAAACAATAGTCCCAACGGGTGATTGTAGTGTCACTTGGCACTTGATGGGGGGGAACGTTGTCGGCGCACTCACGTATTCCTATTGTTTAACGGCACTAGGGGGGGGGGGGGGTTAGTAGAGCAGCGTCACTTGGCACTTGATGGGGGGGAACGTTGTCGGCGCACTCACGTATTCCTATTGTTTAACGGCACTAGGGGGGGGGGGTTAGTAGAGCAGCGTCACTTGGCACTTGATGGGGAGGAACGTTGTCGGCGCACTCACGTAACACACACTCGCGTAACTGGTGTTTAACGACACTCACTATTCTGGAGTGGCGTAGTCCAAATGAGGGTGCGGCGTGGAACCTGATGCCGTCGGGCCTGGTGAGGTCTTAGCCCGGATGCGTTGGGGACCGTCCTATGTGGGCCTTTGATGCGTTGGACCTGGTGACGTCTTAGGCTTGGTGCGTTGGGCCGTATTATGTGGGCCTTTGATGCGTTGGGCCTGGTGACGTCTTAGGCTTGGTGCGTTGGGCCGTATTATGTGGGCCTTTGATGCGTTGGACCTGGCGACGTCTTAGGCTTGGTGCGTTGGGCCGTATTATGTGGGCCTTTGATGCGTTGGACCTGGCGACGTCTTAGGCTTGGTGCGTTGGGCCGTATTATGTGGGCCTTTGATGCGTTGGGCCTGGTGACGTCTTAGGCTTGGTGCGTTGGGCCGTATTATGTGGGCCTTTGATGCGTTGGGCCTGGTGACGTCTTAGGCTTGGTGCGTTGGGCCGTATTATGTGGGCCTTTGATGCGTTGGTATAAAGTACGCAGGTCCCTGTAGACTTGACGGCCTCGGTATTTACAATGGTGTTCTAGGCTGTCGGAGTTTCTTCCTAGTTGGCTGATTGTTGGTTGAAGTAATTCTTCTTGTAGAGGTCGGATGATAAGGCTGATCTGTTGTAGACGAAGATCTGGAGTACTCTGCGTGTTGAACTCTTGGCACTCTTATTTATACGTGCCCAGGAATACACGTGAATCATATGTTTTGCAATATGATTGGGGAACGCTGATGTCAGCATTCCCCCTATTGGTCGCCACTAACACACGCGCACATATGGGGTGGGCGGAGCACTGACACGGCGCGCACTGTTATTGGCCGGGGTTCACATATTGCGTCAGCACGGACCTGGGCGTTGTCGTGACACAACGTCGTATATGTGTTTCTTCCGAGGGGCCAATGGTAACATACGCCCCCCTCCTGGGAAAGACGTTGCCTCACGGAGCGCCCAGGTCTTCTAGGTTCGAAGGTCCTTTTGTCTACTTGTGCCCGGCTGGGGTTCCTGTGCCGGTCCTTGGTTCCCGGGTGGTTGTTGCGCAGTCGCATTTGGTGGCCGCGCGATCCTAATCTGGTCCACGTGATGTTTTACCCATTGACCTCCCGGTCTTTCCACCCAAATGGCCGTTGGGCCGGCGACTTCCCTTACCGGATATGGGCCCATCCAACGGGGCCCAAATGGTCGACCCGGCGGGAGGTGAGCCCGTACCATTACAAGATCCCCTGGTTGGGGTTGGACCGGGACTGGGGCATCTGGTCGGGCGTATCGTCTCTCTCGGTACCTTAGCTGATTGGCGTGTATCTGCCTTTCTCGCTGGGCAGGAGCCTCGTGGTCCTCACGGGGCGGGTCCCGCCATTCTCCTGGCCTCCGTAGTTCGTAGCCAAATAAGGCCTTTGATGGCGAGTACCCGCTGGCCGCATTCTGCCGGGTCCGAAGATTGAATAAGACGTAATCCAGCTTCTCGTCCCACCGTTCCGGGTTGTCGCCTTCCAGTTGCAACCTTAGGCCCTTCTTTAACTCTTGATTCCGGCGTTCTACCGGATTTGCCCTGGGGTGATATACGGGAGTCGTCCAATGGACGCACTGCCATCTACGCAGCGCCGCATCCCAGGGCACAGATGTGAATTGCGGTCCGTTATCTGTCAAAAGGGCCATCGGGTACCCGAAACGGTGGAATACTTCCTCCAAGCATCTCACGACCACCTCTGTGCTGGTGGTCTTAACGGCCTGCACCTCCACCCATCTGGTATGTACATCCATCATCACGACGCCGAACTTATTGCCCCTTCGTGACTCCGTCAGGGGGCCGACTATGTCGACGGATACCACCTCAAAGGGGCGACTTGGGGCGTGCGGCCTAAGTGGAGCCCTTTCCTGTATCGGACCCCTCTTGAATGCATTGCACAAACGACACCCCCTGACGTAGTCAATTACCTCTGCCCGTACCCCGGGCCAATGGTATCTATTGGATATCGCTCGGTAAGTTTCTTCGCCCCCCGGATGTCCAGCGGTATAGTGGTCGTGAAATCGCTGCAGCACTGGCAGTCGAGCGGTCTCGGGGACGTAGACAGGCTGGTGCGGGCCCTCTCGGTATCTAACCAGTCCATTGTGTACAATAAATTCCTGGGGCACGAGTTCTGGCGGCGCTTGGAGTATCCCTTGCGCTATCTCTTGGGTGCGAGGGTCGTTCTGCTGCGCTTCTTGCAGTATATGGAACAATGGTTCTTCCTCCTGAGCCACGTTCACATACTCCTGGCCAGATGAGCCTTGGGGCGGCACGGGGTCGAGTATTAAGCGGTCGACCTCTTCAAGGGCTGGACTTGTTTCTTCTTCTCCCGGGTGTCGAGACAAAACATCGGGCAGTTCATTGTCCCTTCCAGGGACATGCTCCACGGTATAGGAGAATTCCTGGAGGAGGAGAGACCACCTCATAAGTTTTGATTTTGCTTCTCTGAAGTTCTGTAACCACGTGAGGGCTTTACTGTCCGTTCGAAGAATGAATGGCTTATCTTCCAGGTAGGGTCGATATTTTCGAATGGCCCATATCACTGCCAGACATTCTTGTTCATTCACGTGGTATTGTCTTTCGGTTTTATTAAACCTTAAGCTAGCGTAATTAATAATGTTTCGTTGGTCTCCCTCCTCCTGATATAGAACTGCGGCAGCGCCAATACCGCTAGCGTCAGTCTGCAGGATGAAAGGTTGGTCAAAATCTGGGCGGTGCAAGAAGAGGGGCTCGGAGGCGGCAGTCTTAATCCCTAGGAACGCCTCGTGTGCGGCCTCGGTCCACTTAAATGCCTTATTTGTTGATAGTAAATCCGTTAAGGGAGCCATAATTCTAGAGGCATCTGGGATGTAGTCACGAAGCCAATTAATTGTTCCCAAAAATCGGCGAAGGGCCTTCCTTGTTCTAGGAATTTCGGATTCTTGAATCGCTTGTACATGTGCTGTTTGAGGATGGTTACCAGATTCCGTGACGACGTGACCCAGATAGTTGAGGCGTGTACTGGCAAAGTGGCACTTCTGTAGGTTTAATCTGAGGCCATGTTGATCTAGTCTCTCGAAGACCAGCCTGAGATGTTGTAGATGCTCTTCCAAAGTGTTTGAGTAAATAATAATGTCATCCAAATAGGCTAGGGCAAAATCTTGGATGTAGCCGGTTAGTACATTCTGCGCCATTAGTTTTTGGAATGTCGTCGGCGCGCCTTTTAAGCCGAAGGGCATTACATTAAACTCATAACAGGCCCCATCGGGGGTGGTGAAGGCGGTGAGGGGCTTTGACTTTTCCTCTAGTTCTATTTGCCAGTACCCGCTTCGTAGATCCAGTGTCGTGAATATTCGTGCGGTTCCTAGATCTCTTAGCGACTCCTGGATAGGTGGTAGCGGGCTGACTTCATCGTGAGTGCGATCGTTCAACCGGCGGAAGTCAACACAGAAGCGTGGTTTTCCGTCCTTCTTTGTGACTATCACTATTGGGGAGCTATAGTCACTGTGACTGGGTCTAATGACTCGTGCCGCCAGCATTTCTTCGATTTGTTGGGCGATTATCTTTTTCTTTTGTGGTGTATATCTATAGGGGGGCACACGCACGGGAGCATCGTTCCGAAGGCGAATAACATGATGAGTAGTGGCGGTCGTAGTAATAGGCCCACCTTCTTCAAACAGCGCCCCGAATTTTTGTAACGTTGACTGAAAGGTTTCTTGTTGTGTCTGGGTCCATTGTTGCATGTCGACCGGAATACTGGCCATATCTAGGTTGGGCGTCCCTTTTCCCGGTTGGGTTCCATCGAAGTATATGGTTTGTCGTTGCTTAATTCCCAAGTGGATACAACCCCGCCTGTAGTCCAGGACGGCATGCTGCTGCTTTAGCCAAGGGTGCCCCAGAATAATGTCCGCTTGTAGGTTGTCAACTATCAGGGCCTCGCATTGGAAGGCATAATCTCCTATATCTGCTTCTAAGGTTCCCGCATGATTTGCCACAAAAACGTGCTGGTTCACGGCCATATAGAATTCCAGTGGTGTGGTTGGGGTAATAGGTCCAGTTATCCATCTGGATCGTGCCAAATTTCGGCTGGCCGCACTGTCCACTCTAGCCAACACATAATGGCCCCCAATCTTCAGACGTATAGTTGCAGTTTGGTCCTTATTATTTGTGGTGATTAGGGCCGTTCCGTGTGTTGCTGCGGGACGGCCCCCTTTACTTCCCCCGACTGTCGTGCTGCTGGTGGATGTCTCGTAGTGTATTCTTCTGGTTGCTGCGGGCAATCTCGATTATAATGCCTCCCCGGGCAGAACCAGCATTTTGGTAGTTGTCGTTCCGTTGGCACATTTTCTTTTGGGGCTTGAGTAGGTTGGGTTTTTGGTTTCTGTGCCTGTGGTGTCGGCTTCATTGAGGCATTTCGTCGTTCAAAGAGATTAGTCCATTTCTCGCATAGATCCAGTAACTCCTCCATGGTTTGAGGATTGGCCTGCGATATTTGATAGCAGTACCTGTCCGTCATTCGTTCGGTGATGTGAGTTACTAGTTCATCTTCTGGCCAGTTGGGGTCGTACCGGAGGCATATTCTTCGCAGTCTATTAGCAAAAGCGGCTGGCGGTTCCCCAGAGGTTTGGTGAGCTTCGGTGGCATTTCGTAGCTCTTTTCTCCTCCGGGCGCTGAGGAATTCCGCCTTAAATCGTTTACTGAATTCGCTCATATTCATAAAGCTGCCTTCGTGTTGGCGGTACCATGCTGCTGCTTCCCCTGCGAGATGGGGTTGGACAGCGTCATCCACATCCTCCGGGATTTCGAAATGATGCCCCCGTAGGTATGCCTCTAGTCTTTTCAGAAATATCGTTGGATCTTCGGATAACTGTCCATGGAATTTGCGTGGCGCGGCTGGTGTGGTTTCAGTGCTCATTACCTGCCGCAGTGCCCTTGCCAGTTGTGATACTCCGTCTTCTTTGGGGGCAGGTGTGATGGTGGTTAGAGGTGGTGCGGCCCCTGCTGGTGGAGGCAGTACAGCTGCTGTTGAGTAAGGTCCACGTTTAATGTTTGCAGCGCCTTCCACAAACTTGTCGACAAGGGCGTCGAGAGCGTTAATGTCCCCAGGACGGCCAAACCTGAACGCATACATCAAGTCTCTAATAAGATCTTCGTCCTTAAGTAATGACAGCGGTAGTGACGGGATGTTATTGATTCTAGCGGTTATCCTGTCATCAATGTATGTCTGTACTGTGGTTTGTTTCGCATTGTTCGCTTCTTGACTTAATGACTGGCGATTTTGTAATGTGGTGTTGAAAAAGTTTGCGATGTCAATTCGCATTGATTCTTGGAGTGTGGGCGCCACTGAGCTTCCAGGCTCAGAATTCGGAGGGGTGGTGGAGTTGTCATTCTGCTGGATGTTCTCCTGTTGACTGTTGCTGTGTTCGGTTGCTGATTTTGCCTTAGTTGTGGCCCTGGTGTCCGGCATGTTGCTCCTATTGTGGGTACGTTGCACAACACTTGCACAAATATATTACACGAGATATTGCCCGAACGTTGGCGCGCCAAATTGTTACCAACCACCTTTTTGGGTTTTCTATTAATGCGACCGGCAGAGACTCTTTGTGGTGGTGATAACAATAAAACACAAAAATTTAAGCAACACACCAAAACAAATTTTATTTGTTATTATAAATAACTGAATAACAATGTCCAATAATAATATAACTAGTAACAAAGATAAAAATAAAAACAATAGTCCCAACGGGTGATTGTAGTGTCACTTGGCACTTGATGGGGGGGAACGTTGTCGGCGCACTCACGTATTCCTATTGTTTAACGGCACTAGGGGGGGGGGTTAGTAGAGCAGCGTCACTTGGCACTTGATGGGGGGGAACGTTGTCGGCGCACTCACGTATTCCTATTGTTTAACGGCACTAGGGGGGGGGGGTTAGTAGAGCAGCGTCACTTGGCACTTGATGGGGAGGAACGTTGTCGGCGCACTCACGTAACACACACTCGCGTAACTGGTGTTTAACGACACTCACTATTCTGGAGTGGCGTAGTCCAAATGAGGGTGCGGCGTGGAACCTGATGCCGTCGGGCCTGGTGAGGTCTTAGCCCGGATGCGTTGGGGACCGTCCTATGTGGGCCTTTGATGCGTTGGACCTGGTGACGTCTTAGGCTTGGTGCGTTGGGCCGTATTATGTGGGCCTTTGATGCGTTGGGCCTGGTGACGTCTTAGGCTTGGTGCGTTGGGCCGTATTATGTGGGCCTTTGATGCGTTGGACCTGGCGACGTCTTAGGCTTGGTGCGTTGGGCCGTATTATGTGGGCCTTTGATGCGTTGGACCTGGCGACGTCTTAGGCTTGGTGCGTTGGGCCGTATTATGTGGGCCTTTGATGCGTTGGGCCTGGTGACGTCTTAGGCTTGGTGCGTTGGGCCGTATTATGTGGGCCTTTGATGCGTTGGGCCTGGTGACGTCTTAGGCTTGGTGCGTTGGGCCGTATTATGTGGGCCTTTGATGCGTTGGTATAAAGTACGCAGGTCCCTGTAGACTTGACGGCCTCGGTATTTACAATGGTGTTCTAGGCTGTCGGAGTTTCTTCCTAGTTGGCTGATTGTTGGTTGAAGTAATTCTTCTTGTAGAGGTCGGATGATAAGGCTGATCTGTTGTAGACGAAGATCTGGAGTACTCTGCGTGTTGAACTCTTGGCACTCTTATTTATACGTGCCCAGGAATACACGTGAATCATATGTTTTGCAATATGATTGGGGAACGCTGATGTCAGCATTCCCCCTATTGGTCGCCACTAACACACGCGCACATATGGGGTGGGCGGAGCACTGACACGGCGCGCACTGTTATTGGCCGGGGTTCACATATTGCGTCAGCACGGACCTGGGCGTTGTCGTGACACAACGTCGTATATGTGTTTCTTCCGAGGGGCCAATGGTAACATGTCGGTCTTTCTGTGTTCGGTCCGTGTGGTTTACGTTAGGCGGTGGGATGCTGTTGTTTCGTCGTTTATTTCTAATTCGTCTGTCCGATAACGTTGATTTCCATATGTCAGGTAAACGTTGTGCGTCGTCACGTTTATTCATGCAGTCCTGTCGTTTTTCTATCTCTATAGCCTCCCTTATTGTCCGATATGTCCAATTCGTACTACGGGCTATAGTTTTTGTACGTTCGAAATCAATTGTATGTCCGGAATGTAGTACGTGTTTGGCAAGTGAGGAAGAAACTGCCTTTTTAGACACAGCATTTCTATGTTCTTCCCTCCGTACGCTGATTCTTCGATTCGTCTGGCCTATGTATGTCTGATCGCAATCTTGGCATGGTACTTCGTATACACCCTGGTCTTCTAGTAATATTCTGTCCTTCGTACTTGGTAGGACGTCCCTAATTTTCTTATCGGTGGTGTATATTGGGTCCCAATATACACCACCGATAAGAAAATTAGGGACGTCCTACCAAGTACGAAGGACAGAATATTACTAGAAGACCAGGGTGTATACGAAGTACCATGCCAAGATTGCGATCAGACATACATAGGCCAGACGAATCGAAGAATCAGCGTACGGAGGGAAGAACATAGAAATGCTGTGTCTAAAAAGGCAGTTTCTTCCTCACTTGCCAAACACGTACTACATTCCGGACATACAATTGATTTCGAACGTACAAAAACTATAGCCCGTAGTACGAATTGGACATATCGGACAATAAGGGAGGCTATAGAGATAGAAAAACGACAGGACTGCATGAATAAACGTGACGACGCACAACGTTTACCTGACATATGGAAATCAACGTTATCGGACAGACGAATTAGAAATAAACGACGAAACAACAGCATCCCACCGCCTAACGTAAACCACACGGACCGAACACAGAAAGACCGACATAATACCTCCCCTTAATCCTGGGAATTTGTAAAACAAACAAACAAACAAAGGGGCCGCGGCAAAAGACTCCTCCAGGAGGTATTAATTGAATTTAGGGTAAAGTTGGGTTATGTTATTAATTAAAACAATAATGTTCCACAACGTTATAATATTTTAATAATTCAAAGCTTAATGATACGTAATGATACCCGATGTTAATAACGACCTGTGTTAATAAACGACACTATAACAAAAAAAACAAGTCGTATCGCGAATAAATGTTAACAGTCGAGGTTTAAGTACAAACGGGCACACTGAGTAATAGTTGTTGTACACTTTGAAACAACTAAATATTATGAAATAGCAACAATACACACACTGCTTAATAATGATGGAGGAGTTGGCATTAACCAATAATAAAATAAAAGTTATCCGCTAAAAAGTCAAACACACTGAATATAGATACTAATAACGATACGTTTGAATATTAATAATGTTATAAACAAATAATGTACATAGGGATAAATATAGGTTAGGTATTTGGAGGTTAGGGTTTCACTAGCGCGTGAATTTAAGGTTAAGTCTCCGAATACAACAATATAGTTAATGAACCACCGTGAATTTATTAATATTATACATTAATAACGGCGCGCACTGAGTTTAAATAATTTGGTGGAGGTGCTGGAATTCAACCAACAATGTTAAATAAAATGATTGTTACTGGAATAAAAGTTAAACAAACGCTGCATATGGGTACCAGTAATAACGAACTTGGATAATAATATTGTTATAAACAAATATAATGTATACGGGTAGATATCGGTTGGATATTTGAAGGTTATGTTTTACTACCGCGGGGAATTTAATATTAACACTTTAGGAATAACAATGTCGTTAATGAATCCACGTGAAGTTAATATGATAATTCATTAACAAAGGCGCACACTGAATTTAAATGTTTTGGTGGAGGTGCTGGCATTCAGCCAACAATGTTAAATAAAAACGCGGGCTTAATAGGTTTTTCACTGCACTTACGGTTAATTGCTACAGCGTAAGCAGCTGTAGCTTGTCCTGATGCACTGAAGTTAATACTATGGGCGAACACTAAAGAGGGACCGTAAGTTTGGTATCTTTACGCGAAATAAGCGCACTGTAAATAACTAAAACGGCCGCTACTACGTACACAGTAGTAGGATCCTCCTATAACTTCTTCGGTCGATACTAGACGATACGTCGGATGTATTCCACCACGTGGAGATACTCTCAGACGTCGGCGAACTTGGATTCCGACGAAGAAGGCGTCCGAAATAAAGAATTCCTCCGGAATTCTTAGTGAATTCTTGGTCCACGTGCTCTCCTGAACACGTTTCGCCGAGTCCTTCCAATGACCTGGAAGTGCCTTTTTGGTCCCTTGTATTACGTAGGCAGTAATACAATTCCGCTGGATGGCTTTCTGGAAAGTCCGCTCGGTATCGGTGGCCTGTTATCTGCTGGTCCAGGAGGTTGATGCTGGCAGGCTGGTGACCGAGTTAGGACTCGATATCGTGTAGGCATTTGTCCCACCTTATATAGGTTTCCAAATGTGTTTACGTTTTAATTTGGGAACCCCAGTGACGCAGGTGACGAACAAAGAAGTATCTATGTCACGGTAATTTCCCTTGGGGCCTAAATAGGGTTACGTCTTCTGCGTGTATTAGAAATTTAAGCGTTTTCAATTGGCCGTGGGCGGAGCCTAGGATTCGTATCAAAATTGTCTCAAAAAGTTATTACGCGAAATTTCTCTAACTTCACGAATATTCTGATTGGTTGTGGGCGGAGCCTATGATTCGTATCAAAATTGTCTTAAAAGGTTATTACGCGAAATTTGTACTTTTACGAATGTTTTGGGATTTTAATTTATTCTGGAAGAACGGGATAAGATAGGAATAAAACATGTACACTTATATTGGGCCTGGACTTGTTCTGTGGGAAAACGTCTTATTTGTTTCCATCGGAAGAGGCTGTTGGTAACAGACAGAGAGGGAACAACACTACAATCAGCGGGCCAATCACAAGAAGCCGCACTCGCCCCTCCACTACCACGGCACTAGAAATACAAGGCGATTCGAACAGAGAGGGCATTCTTGAAGAAACCGTCGAACTTAGAAGATCCTCAAGAAGAAGGTGAAAGTGATGTCACCGAAACGTCAGGAAGAAAGATGTCCTTATCAGGGAAAAATCATCCAAACGCGGCGAAATATCCCGAAGAACAACGCTTCAACAAACGACCGCGAAAATATTCGAAGAAATATATATATATATATATATATATATAGATTTTTTACTACCAGATGGTAGAATTCGGGTTAGGATATTTACGATAACAACTTTTTATTAGCTCGTTACGTTTCGATCAAATCTTCGTGACCTTCTTCAGACATTTGCCCAACGCTGTATCGTCTTTATTATTTATTGACATAAAGCTAAGATTAAAAACATATTTGTCATGAGCTAATAAAAAGTTGTTTTCGTAAATATCCTAACCCGAATTCACCTTCTGGTAGTAAAAAATCTACATAGTGAAATACACTCTCAGTCAAAACTGAACTCCAGCAAATATTCTATATATATATTATACTACCCCTATGTTTTCAATAGTTAGTTAATTACTACTTTATTTATTTTTACAAATATCATTGTAATTTTATAACAAGTTTAAAATTTATTTTCAAATATAAATTTAAAATTGTACAAAATTTATTTTTACTAACTGTATCCAAATTATCATGAATAAGATTATACCTACATTCATAGTATTTGAATAAAAATTACGAGGGAAATATGCATATATGCAACAAAAATTGGTTATGTTTATTATCTTTTACCGGCTTAAAATTGTTCGTCTATAATTACTAGCTCAATTTAAATTTATTTATGAGACTCCATGTAGTAATTTCAGGGTGTTAGAGTTCTTATAGTATAGAAGATTACCTTCGTATAAAAGAAAAACAGTGTTAAATTATAAATAAAAAATATGTTGAACTAGATACATGAACTTATAAAAATTAAGGTTAGAATCAAATATTTTATATAATAAACAAAACTGCTAGTGTAATGTTACTATGGAATTGTTTCTATCCAGCAATAATGGGATCAACTAAACATGAACGGTATGTATATACTTTGTTTTTATAGTAAATAAAATCTACGTTTAGAAAAAAAATCAACATTAATCTCAAAATTCTTTATATCTTATGTATGGAAAACTTTAATACTCAACTTTAAAGATATTAACTTGTGATGACGATTAGCATAGAATAACTCTTACAATTAAAGTACATTCCTAAGATTACATTCTTTAGATAATTGTATTGCAATTATAATTTGTCTCTAATTTATAATTCTTTTAAAATCAACGTTAATAAAATTTTAAGTACTTAACTCGAGTTTTTAATACTTTGCGGAATTGTTTTAGCGGACTATATCTTCGAAATTGTATCTGGATCTTCTATACCCTGATGATCCTCTTCATCCTGGATACAGTGGTGGAACGCAGTTCCTCCAATTGAGCTGCTTATTCCTCGAGCCTTACATTGTACTTCTTCTTAATTTCACGTATAATTTAATTTTGCACATATATTCACAATTATTTAGTTTGGGTTGTTTACTTGTAGATCAAAAGATACAGTTTAATCGACGGGAACTTTATAATGGTACATTTCTTCACTATTTTAGTATAATGTTATTGTTGAAATCGTGATAAAAAAATCTGCTCTCACAGGTATATAATATATTTCTTTTAATAATAAAATTTAACTTAATTTCTGAGAGCGTCCTTTTAAGTGTCTCTTAGTTGTGAAAAATTCTTTAATAATCCCATTTGTTTTTCTTTCCTTGGTCACTAATTGACAAGTTGATTTTTATTTTTGACTTGTATATTAAGTTGTCTATCTTTGAGGAACTAATAAAATTGTTTTCTAATATTGTTTAAAATGTTGTTATTATTCAATTTTCTCTTAATTCTTGGGAATTTATTAACTTCTAATTTTTTTTAATAATTTCTTAGATATTTAAATATCTTCCTTAAAACTGAGTTATTCTATAGTAATTTGTGTATCTTAAGTTGCCTAGTTTCGAGTTATTATAAAATTAAATATATGAATATTGATATCTTTCCTTATATACATGACTTTAGTATATAAATATTTTTATAATATATATATATAACTTCATTATGGGGTTGCCAATCCAAGTTATTGCGGCTTGATAATTATGCGAAATACCTGCAAGATTCCAGTATAAAACTCATACTAAAAACACATAAATATTGTATTCTACATCCGATGCAATTATTGGTAGTAGTTCGCAGTTAAAGACGGGTGTAATTTTAATGTCATATTTAAATTGCACGAATCCACGTACTTAGAACAACTATTAACTATCAATTTCTAATCGGTAAACATTCGCCTGATTAGGTCATCTAAGCGAGTACCTGCATTATTAATAGGTCAATAGTTGATGTGCCGCATTGTTGATATACACAATGCGTAAGTACACATCATAGGCCATGTATTTTGCTGAATATAGTTACCGTTTGCTGGAGGTGGTAGAATTCATGTTCACTGATTGTAACAGTTGCATTGCAGAAATTAAGGAGATTGTATCCTTAACTAGTAATACTTCTTATTAGTAAAAAAATAAGGTGATTTACTCAATTTTTAAAAAGGTTCCTTTAACTTTTACTGGCATTTCATAATTTAATTTATTAAATGAAAACTTTATTGCTTTTAAGTATAACATTTTCTAAAAAAGATTAACTATTCAATAGAGTCCTATAAACTTTGTCTTTGCAATGGGTGAGTCTACTTGTCTATGATTTTTTGGCTTCACATAGATCGATGTACATCTTGGTTTCATCCATAAATCTCAGTCCCTGACTTTCTCTTTCCGCTTTCGTAACCTCGTCACCTTTAAATTTTTGTGTGCCTGGTCCATTCATTAAACGGCGTTGTTGGAAGCTCATCAGGTTTAATATAAATCAGCTCAAACTGAATAACGGTAAAACCTCAATATCTACAATTGTTGGTGGGACATGCGGTGGAGAAGAAGTTCGCTATATTTCTGGGGATTCATTTGATTGCTCGGCTATCTGCGAGCGAGGTTGGCAAGTTCTGTTTACGTTGTGGGAAAAGATATCGACATTTCAAGTGGCTAGTGCGGCGTCCACTTCTATTCAAGAACTACATATGCCATATTAGTATAGGGTATGGCCGATGATATACAAAAAGTATTTGTCCAGCAGAGCGGCGCTTCGGTCGATGTATCCGGCAGATACTGGTGAAGGGGCCTTTTACTCGGTGGACGAATGCCTGCACCACGGATTCTAGGGTTATGTTTGGGGCTGCAGCTTATGACAAAACTCATCCCAATTAATTAATCAATAGAATTCAAAATATCGATCTACCATATAATTCCAAGTTTATATTATTTGATGTAACAAATCTATTTCCCAGCATTCCTCCTAAAGAAACTATAACACTTGTTGATAACTTGCTTACGTACAATAAAGTAAATCCGGTAATTCATTCTGACATTATTTCTTTATTAAAAGTCTGTTTAAATTAAAATTATTTTCATTTTAGCGGTGAAATTTACAGTAGCAAGGATGGTTTGATTATGAGTAACCCTCTCAGTCCAATACTAGCTGAAGTTTTTATGGACAATATCAAAAATTAATTCATAAACACCCAATGATTGGAAGAATTAGTATAGATATGTGGACGACATTTTAGCCAGCTTCACTGGGACCACTACACAACTAGATAGCTTCGTAACATTTATAAATACTATCCATAGTAATATCAAATTCACCATAGAAACAGAACAAAGTAACTCTTTCAACTTTTTATACCTTACTATGTCCAAAATAAATAATAAACATATTTTTTCCATTTTTCATAAATCATCACACACTGATATAACTATTCATAACAGTTCAGTCCACCCACATAGTCACAAATTAGCAGCGTAGAATAGTATGATACACAGACTTCTAACAATTCCCTTAACTACTAATAATTATAACAAAGAATTAAATATTATTAAGCAAATAGCAGTTAATAATAACTACGACCCAAAGCTATTTGATAATATCAAAGCTAAGAAAACGCACAAACAAACTTTAGATCAAATATTTCCTTTGGATAAAAATAAAAATAATCAATAAAAATGTTTAACATATATAGGTAAACCCTCAGTTAAAATCAAAACATTTTTAGAAACTTTAGACCTAAATATATGCTTTAAAACAGATAACAATTTATCTAGGTTCATTAAAAACAGTAAATCCAAACCGTCAAAATTAAATAAATCTGGAGTACATAAATTAAAATGTGGTAGTATTTGTGACAAAATTGATATTGGTAGAACGTACATAAATTTCAAAATTAGAATATCAGAACATAAACGTAGTTATGATAACAAAAAACTAGGTTCTAATTACTCAAATCACCTATTATTAGAAAACCATTTGTTTGATCCGGAGTTTGAAATTTTACATGTTCTCCATTACTAAACATATTCGCTTAGAGTTTTTCCGTGTGCCTATCGTGATGAAATGCCTAATATGTCTTTTCCTCCCTTGTGGTAATTGATAGTTAATCGTTTCTGTAAGTCATATATACTTGTAATTACCAAATTTATGTACATACACGTATTTCATTTGTAAAGTAATCAGTATAACATCGCTGTTTGACAAAGCTACAGTGTTAGCGAAACGCGTCACAGCCTTTACATGTTTGTAAATATAGTGAAGATTTAAACAAACTTATTGTTTTATTTTACATTGAGTTAAATGGATCTTCACAAGTAAAAGCCACATCTATCCTATATTTAATTGTTTATGTTGTTTGTATTTGTACCTCTGATGTTTCAATTCTTACAATGTTATTCCAAATCCTAATTGAACAATAAAATATCTATCTGTCTATCTATCTATCTATAGATAAGATCAATCTCTAAAGAAGATTTTTTTAAATTGTCCTAATGTGTTTTCAATAAAAATTATTTTAATTTTATTTACTTATAAGCAGTTAGTATGTATCTACGAGTATGTATGGTGTAGAAATAAGAATTAAGACATAAGTAGTTTCTTTATTTCAAAGTTCAAATTGTATATACAACGTAATGTTAATACAGAATGTTACGCTTCTGAAATGTGTAGTATTCTATGAAGACAAATGTACATACGTTATTGTTTTTTTGTATAAATACTTTTGTATTCTTTTGTGCTGGTATTGTTTTGTGTTTTTATAATGAAACTTTCTCGTATGGGACGTACGATTTTCTCAGAGTTTTTGACAAATGTGCTTTGTATGCGCGCTTGCTTTTCTTATTGATAAAAGAGAGGCTTTTTTTTTTATTAAAATTCTGTTTTAAATTGTTTAAAATTGACAAATGTCTATTTTTTTTTTACAAATATGTACTTTCTTCCGAATTCTGTCTTGCATGTATAAATAAAAACCATATACTCTCTGGAAAATGTTTATGTTATTGTGAAATATATTCACGATTTTATTAATATTACCTACCAAAAAACCTATTTATATTTAATTCAATAAATACTGTATGACAAAAAAAAGATTCACCACGCAAACAAATTTTTTAATTAAATTTTGTACGCACGTTTATGGAGGTGAAAGTAATGAATGATAAGAAGAACAGATAAAAAACAATAAGATTTATGACGTTTTTTCCCGATCTCTAAGGAAAGAATTCGATTTTGTTGTGCTTATTGTTAATCGGATTAATTTTGTTTTCTCATTTGTTACCGTCTATACCCGTCGTTTAGTCTATTGAAATTCTAAGAGTTCGACGAAAACCGAATTATCGCCAGCTAAGCGAATTTGAGAGGGGTCGCATCATTGGACTACATGGGGCACGTATTGTATTTCGTGAAATCGCCAGACGGATGCAAAGAAATGTTGCAAGAGTTATTCGTTGTTGTCTGAAGAAGGAAGGCAACATCGTAGAAGATGTTCTGGTCGACCCAGATGGTCGTAGACGAGTCAGGCGTCTAAGATATGGAAGAAAGTTTTTGAATTTTGCCACAGAACGTGAGACAGCACTTACTAGAGGATTGACGGTATGTGGTGGAATTAGCATAGGAAGAAGGACTCCTTAAGTATTCCTTTGAGGCCACTTAAATGCTCAAATGTACATTAACGACGTTCTAGAACTAATTGCTTTACCATATATCTGAGAACTAAATAATGCCACATTCCAGCAAGACAATGCCCGTCCTCATGTAACAGCAGTTACATTACGATCCCTACAAGAGGCCAACACCAATATTCTTCATTGGCCTGCTCGATCACCAGATCTGTCGCCCATATGTCTGGGATATGATGGGTCGCAGGCTTGCTATGTTACCTAACCCTCCTATAAACATAAAACAGCTACATCATGCCCTACAATTTGCTTGGAATGAGCTTCCACAGGAGTCCATAGATCAACTATTTCGAAACATGTCCAGGCGAATTGCAGAATGTATTCTGTTACGTGGAACAATAACTCATTATTGAATTTTCATTATAGCAAGTGCGATTTCTGCAAAAAATATTAATCGTTTGTTTCTCTCAGCGCCCTAAATATCCGTAAAAAAAATTGTTAAAAAATAAGTACGTTTACAGGGTGAATCGTTTTTTTTTGTCATACAGTATATCATAGAAATAAATTCATGACAAAACGGTTTAAAATGTGAACATTTTAAAGAAAAATATGTCTATCATCTCCCAGAATTTAACTCTACTAAATGTAAGCTTTAAAATAGATTTAAATTAATCTAGAATACCAGTAAGCTGTAAAACTAATTGGGTGCTAAAGATAATTCTAATATGAATGTTAAAATTTAGTAACTTTTACACTAAAAGCAATTTAAATCCTTTTTAAGACTTTTTCATGAAATACAATTCTTTTGTTGTGGTCAAATTGATGGCAAATGAGAGATAATTCGTGGGTTTTAAAGGATCTGACACTCTTCTCTTTCTCCGGGAAATAATTTTAATTTATCGGGGAATTCGAACTTGTGCTCTTCAATCTATTCTGTCGCAAGTCAGCGAAAGTTGAGAATGAAACAGCCTGAAAAAGTTTCTCATTAACTTCTTTTCTAAATCGATAGTCAATCCAGTGAGATATTTAAAAATGTTATTTAATTTTTGTCCATTCATACTTAAATAAATTGATTTGGTCATCACACGATTTTCTTTAAGTAATGCATCTGGTCCAAGTATTGTCAAAAATTTTGAAAAATTATAATGATGAAAATTATTTGCTATTGCTTTTTAACAATTTTGCATACTTTATAAACGTCCCTACATAATTTAACCAATATTAGCAAATAATTGATATTCGATAAGAGCAACAGACACACTTCGCCACTTTAAAATTCATTTCTAAGTATTATTGAATTCCTTTTGAATTTATCTAAACTTTTAATGACGATATATTAGTAAAATTCGACTTTTTCCATAAAGTTAACTAATGATTGAAAATTTAGGCAATCCTGGGAGAATGATTATCTTTTGATCTACTCTTAAATATACAGTTTGGTACTGATACATTAAAACATATATTGGCTGGCGTCACACTTACCGTTTTTGACGGTGCGTTCGAAACGCTAGTCCTTGTGCGATGAAAACGCAAATATAATGGGGTGTCACATTTACCGTTTGCGTAAGCTCAGTTATCAAGATGGCTGCAAGTAAACAAGACCTGTTGCTCGTTTTGGCTGTGAATTCTTATTTGAAAAAGAAGAAAAAGAGAAGATTTGGTATACATCCAATAAATACACTGCGATTGAAGTACGGCCAGTTTCATTCGTTAGTAAGTTCTTTGAGAGAGGATGATGAAAAATTTTTTTCTTACTTTCGCATGAGCGTTAAGTCCTTTGATGAACTGCTGTCTTTTGTTCAAGATGATATTTCAAAGAAAAACACAAGGTTTCGTCTGAGTATACCAGCTGAGGAAAGACTAGCAGTCACGTTAAGGTAAGCAGACATACGACATTAATATTTTTTAAAATTCTGGGAAAAAACAAACACAACTTTTTTTAATAAACTATTTAATTTTGAATTACAAAAGGCAACTAATTTTCAATTGATATATAAAAGTACCTACAACATAATAGCTGTAAGTGAAACAAGTACATACTAATGATAATGAAGTTATATAAATAGAAAAGTCATAGAAGTGGTATTAGTTTAATGTATATAATCACTTGAATCACTCATACACTGACCAATTACACTGAACACATCTGACGTCGTAGATTCTGAGGGCGAAGGAGATAATACTGAAGATAGTGGAGATGCTTCAGATGATTCATGGTCTGGTTGAATGTTATTCTTAACGCTATTGATACTTCGGATGTTGGTTAAAGTTTGGAAATGTGGAGTGTTATTGTACTGAAAGCTAGATTGAAATTGTTGGTTTGGTATACAGTATTACTTGTTTTGAGGTAGAAACTGATTTGGAAATGGCGTTTGGAAGGTGTTTGGTTGGCTTGTATTATACACAACTTGTTGCATAATTTCAGTTATTTTTAATCTAACCCACATCTTTTTATCCATAGTTAGTTTTCTCATAACTGGCAAAAATGATAGAAGAAATTGCTTATCTCCCTCGTCGTCTTCCGATGGTGCCTGTTGTTCATTGGAAATATATTTCAAAACAGCAGATTCAAAGGTAGACAGTTTAGGTTTTTTTTGTCGGTAAGTAGTTTCTGCCTTTGACGACTCTTGTACTGAAGACGGCCCTGGTTGTGAGATGTCATCGTTTTCACTGCGATGCGGCGAATCGGGGAAGTTTATGATTGTACTGAAAAGAACAGACTTTATGAAGTGTTTATCTATATTAACTAACGACAATGTATTTATGTCTGTGTATGCTTGTGTGAAGTCTGTAGGTATGTCCATTTAAATTGTGTAATATTTACCCTTTGGATTAAGGTGTTTTCATCTGATAAAACAAGCAATAAGCAACATTTTAAACCAGTTTCTTAGTTTAACAGTGAAAGGGCTTAGTATTACGATTTTATTTACATGAAACGGTAATGGAAAAAATATATTCTTACTCTCTATCTTCTGTAGAGCCGGCAAGAAACAACAGGTTGTTGAAGTAAACATACTTCTTTTTTTTCTTGTTCCCACTTCCACTTGGCATCTTCTGGTTTTTGAATTCACGTGCAAAAGCATCCCTCAGTGACCGCCATTTCTTTTGCAATTCTTTGACTAAAAAAAAAATATAAATGAATAATAAATGGTTGGGCTAAACTTTGTGCTAGTTGCACAATTTGTTTATTTTTGCACCCAATAGGTTTTAGCGTTGATTTTAAACTATATGATTTAACAAACATTTATTTACAAGCGGAACTTTTTTCAGGTTCCTTGCAACTGGAAACGCCTTCACGTCTTTATCATTTGAGTTTCGTATTGGGAGATCTACAATTGCTCAAATTGTTAGAGAAACGTGCAGTGTAATATGGACACATCTGAAAGAAAATGTGATGAAAATGCCATCAACAGAAGATTGGGAACAAATCGCCAAAGATTTTGAAATGAGAGCCAATTTTCCAAATTGTATTGGCGCTTTAGATGGCAAACACATAAGGGTTATGCGACCTAATGGAAGTGGATCACAGTTTTTTAATTACAAAAACTATTTCTCTTCAGTATTGCTAGCTTTAGTGGATGCTAACTATTGTTTTATATTTGTTGATGTAGGAAGTTACGGTAAATCAGCTGATTCTAACATTTTCCGACAGTCAGCTCTCTACAAGAAAATAGTCAACGGGACACTAGGTATACCTGAAGGTAAACCATTGCCTAATTCTGAAAATACTACCCCAAGACCTTACGTCATTGTTGCTGATGAAGCTTTTTCTATGACTAATCATGTCATGAGACCATATGCGAGAAAGAACCTTACCGTGATAAAAAGAATATTTAATTACAGACTCTCAAGAGCACGTCGTTATGTGGAATGTGCATTTGGCATTCTGGCCAATAAATGGAGGGTTTTTCATACTGCTATAGCTTTGGAACCAAATTTTGTCGAATTGATTGTGTTGGCTGCTTGCGTGTTACACAATTTTGTTCGAGTGAGAGACGGTTTCCAATTTGAAGACACTCTTACCTGTCCATTGGAAAACATACCAGTTGTAGGTACTGGCGGCACGTCTCAAATTGCTAAAAACAATCGTGACTTTTCGCTGACTTCTTTACGTCACCAGCGGGATGTGTACCATGGCAGTACGACATGATCTAAAGTTATCGTTGAAGTGAAAAACTAGGTTATGTGTGTGTGTAAAAGCCTATGACCAATCTCATAAAGTGTAAATGTGGTACTGCTGTATCCACAATAACGTGAAAGAAATAAAGTTTTGAAATGAACTTACCTTCTTTATTTTTGTCATGGTCTGATAGTTCTGCCCACTTTTCCACAATAATGCTTCCCACTTCTATCCAAAGCTTACATTTACAATCTCTATCGCTGTATTCTTTCAGTTTCATATTCCATAACGGTGGACGAATATTAACTTCATTAATGAACAGTTCTGTGTCAAACATTTCACAAAATTACTAAATTACGCACTTCACTATACACGAAATCACCACTCTTCCACAGCGAAAATATTGCATCGACTGTTGAGTCGGGAAGATGCGGTGGTGGGGGACCGACAGACAGCGTCTTGTACGGCTAGTCTGACCGTCTCCATTACATAGCATGGGGAGCGTTTGCAACGCAAACGCACCCGAACGCGACCTGGAGCGTTTAAGGCTGTACGCCCGGCCTCGAAATCGTTTTTCCCATTTCCTAATCGTATTTTTCATGAAAACCTTACCGAATTTACACGCTAATTTAAGAAAACAATGCCTTTCAATGGATAAATCGTAATTTCTTCGAAATTGTCCAAAGGGCCCTAAATAAAAATAAAAATGTAAGAAATTTCAAAAAACAAGCCTTTATTTAAAATTATGTAACACTCAACAGCAATACATAAATTTTATTTTTTCTTAATTTTTAAAAATAAGGTCACGAAACGGAAAACAAAATTTTGAAATTTGGGCGAAATTCACTGAAATCAAATAGAGTATGTGGTACGCTCGCACATTGTGTCGAGAGGTAGCTCCGCCTACCATTTCGGGCAGTTTCTACGCAGTTTGTAAAATACTTCTGAGATCGGTGTATGTTAAGAAAGTAATCGTTACTCGGACATTATTTTATCGAAACCGTTGATATTTTCTTTACAATATAGTGTACATATACAATGTCAGCGTCACAATACTTCCTTATACTACGTATCAGAAAGTAAAAGCAATATCTCTTCCCGTATCTAACGCTATACCTGCTAGAAGCGCATGCTAGGACTCACACGGCTTGCGGGCTGGGAGTATAATTATTATATTTGACTCGCAATAATTTGCTTCTGAAACGATCTAGAAATTTATTTCTTGCACAAAAAATAATTTTGGAATGTTGGCTTTATTTTGTTTCACATATATATGGGTAAATTCTGAAAAATAAGATTAGTTACTCGATAGCTGAAAAATACGTTACACAAATTGGTCGTCTACTAAAACTTTTTTTTTTTTTTATAAAATTTACACACCATAAAGAAAAATCGAAAACACTAGTATCATCCAAATACTTTAGGGTATAACCTTAAAAAAACAGATCCCTAGCTCTCTGCATTGCTAAGATATCACGAGATAAGTATTAAAAATTGAAGAAAATGAAAATTTTAAAATTTACACAAAAAAACGATTTTTCAACCTTTTTGCGATTTCGATTTTATTTTCCAACTCAAAATTTGAATCCGGCAGGTGATTTTACATATTCAGCTTCACCTTTTTTGTGTGTTTGAGAAAATATAGATTGTCTAATTTAGGGGGGGTTGCTTCCCGACTGCCAAACGTGTCGGCCAACCGGCAATTATCTGAGACCATAACGCAGCCATAAATTACAGGCAGATTAGATTAGGTGACAAGTTCTCTTCTCTATCTTTTTCCTCAGCATAAGACAGAGCACGCGGACCCTTAAACATTTGTCTTTTATTACATTTGCACGAAAAAGACAGTGGTACGCCCATTTCAAATCGAACTCAGCTTGAAGCGGGCGTCCAGCCTTAAATCGCAGACGCAAACGCAGGACGCCAAGTGTAACCGACTGCATCTGATATAATGTGTTGCGTTTAGTGACAAAATGCACCGTTCCAAACGCAACGTCGAAAACGGTAAGTGTGACGCCCGTCGTACTATATCTGGTACACTATGAATGCAGTTGGCGACCTCTTCTTGTAAATGTTTTCCTATTCCTCACGAAGAGCACATCAGTAATTTTTGGATTGTGCATTTTTTTTTGCTTTATAATTACCATACATCATATATAAACCTGTTGGAGTAGCAATTTACGAAAATATTGCCCGTCTTAACTCATCTTGTATGGTAAAAAATATTGCTAATTATGATTATTACAGTAAATGCTCCCCTAATTAGGTAGTGATTAAATTAAATTGAGCAATTTGTGAAAGTTCTCATACAAGTGTAACATCTAATGTCTATTATCGAATATGATGTTATACGTGTTCTGCTGAATTTAATTTTAAATATGTTTTTTTTAACAATTTTGACAAAACATTTAGAATTTCATTTATATAATTATCCTATTAATCTTAATTTAATTTATTATGAAACTGTGGTGCTTTTTTGTGTTGGTAATCAAATCACATTCTGCTAAACAGTATTACAATAAATATAAATATATAAATCTGAATTATTCTGCGCGTATTTTTCGTTTAAGTTATAGACTAAAAAAACTGTATGTGCTTTATGTATTTACAGTTACCATAAAATGGGGTAACATTGGCTAACTTGTTGGAAAACAATTTTTTCTCCTGTCCACTAATTGAAAGTATTCAAATGGCTCTTTGTCATTTAATGGGTAGCACCATCGACTTGACTTACTCTCTGTTAAAAAAAGGTTTTAGTTGTTTGGTGTATTGCTTCAATACCCAATACACAGGTGGTTTCAAAAGTATATGATTCGAATCATTTCTTGACAGCTTCAGATTACAAAGTTAAAAAAAGAAATAATGTCAAATAATGACACAATATATAAAGAAACTAATAAATAAGTCATAAATCAATTTAAGAATAGACACACAGACAAACGATAATAATAATAGAGAAACAAATATTATTTTATCATCTGTGCTAGAGGAAATTTTATTATAGTTAGAGGACGTAAACGTGGTATTTAATCATAGTTTTAGTTCTGGAAAATGGAAGATAAAAGGCAGAAAAGGACAAGTGAATAATTGTGGCACTAGAACATTAAGGAATGATAATAGTTCCAGTAAATAGACCTTGTTATGGAGCAGCTTATAAAAGTAGGTATTGTTATTGTAGGAACGCCTAAAGGAAAGCCAAAGATCGCACAACGAAAAAGGAGTAAAGGGTAGTCAAACCCTCTAGAAAAATAAGCACCATAAAAAAATGACAAATCTTCGTTGTACAAGCTCCAGTAGGTGCTTTGAACAATAAAATATGGATACGAGTTAAGGTTAGCATACTCCAATTTCGACCTTTGAATAATTCCCAAGTCTTTAAACAACGTTCCAACTCCACATGTTCCAACAAATAACCGTAACGAACAGTTTTTTCTTCCTGGGGAAGGTATTGAAAATATATAGCAGGAGTCAGAGATAAGTTATTCAATGAAGTAATAATTTTACATTTAACAGGATTGAGAGGTAAGTTGTTTATTGAATTCCGTATTTTTTCTAAGTCAATCTGTAGCTGATGGCCATCTCAAATGTTGATAATACACAAAAATATCTTCAAATCTTCAGCAAACAGAAGTTTATTGAACTCAATTTCGTCAACAATATCGCTAACGAACATTCTAAAGACTAGCGAAACAAAATAACAGCAGAAGTAACTATATACGATGCGGAAATATATCAACCACAAAAGACTTTGTGAATACTATATAGTGTAGATTGTGTCCACTAGTAATCAACCAGGGCGTTAGCCACTTTTTCTGTAAATATTGCTAGGTTTGAGACTGTAGATTTTCTCGCCATAATACTATGCTGGTGGACAGAAATTTTATTTTTAATTAATGGAATAGAACAGTTATATAAAAAGAAGAATCGCCAATTTTTAAGACACAAGTATATTTAGTCTGGTTCCAAATTCTGGGAAATGATGATGTGCCAGAGGCCAAATGAAATATACTTGTTAAACAGGCAGCAAATACATTTGCAGAGTCACCGCAGATAAGATTATGTTTAGTTATTTTAATGTTGGCCTTCATATTCCATTACGTTGCATTTCATTATTATTTCAGTTCATTATTGTTATAATTGTATTGCTAGTTTAGGCATAGTTGTTGATATTGTTGAAACAGTAGCTCTTGTACAGGGGCTAAATGTGGCAGTGAGGTAGTATTACATATTCATTCTAGATAAAATTTGCTGACTCAGAGAAATGTGGTATAAGTCTCACTGCGCAAGGAGAAGCTCTCAAATCGATTGCCAGAAATGAAATAAAAATTTGTCATCACATTAGTAAATGGATAAACATGTCTGTGTTTATTTTATCCGTAATAAAGCATTTTAAATTCTTTAGATGTTTATTTAGTGAAAGTAAGCTAGATAAAATTAATAAAGCACAACATTTGCTTCTAAATAAGAACGTGCAAAACCAGGAAAACAGGATTCAATAAATAATGAGAAAACAGTCAATCATCAATCAAGTGATTTTCAAAGTATAATTACGAGTAATTAATAACTAGAGAATAACAGATTAAAAACAATGGTAGACTCTTGACTATTGAGAAAAAAGTCAATAAGTAATTTTACTTTTATATTCCATGCATACACGTGTGTTAAGTTAGTACTTTTTTTCGATCATCGAAAACATGACGGGTATTCCAAATCGTTCTAAATTCTTCTTAAATATCTCAATGAAAAAATCAAAATTGTCCGAAAATATAGGGAAAAACAAAATCTAAAAGTACGTAGCCTTTTTTCGAAAATAGAAATTTTGTCGTATTTTTCAACCCTTTTACCTGAATTAGATCTGTTGCTCTTATCGAAAAGTAGTTCTTTTCTGAAGATATATCATATTATACACTTAACACCAATTTATTAAAAGTAACAAATTTCAATAGTAGAAAGTGTCCAAACCTTAATTTAGAAACACATTTGTGTACAAGGTTGTATTGCGCCCACACCTCATTTTTACTTATATTGCTATCCCCCGATTAGGTGGGTCTTCTTTTAAACAGTTTTGGATTAACGAAGACACAAAATCTATAATCAAAACTAATAAAGTTATTCGAGGTAGGCGCCATCAATTCTCGGTCTTACAGGCTTATACAGGTTGAAACGTGTTCAAACTCCGTCACGTCAAGTATGCACATACGCGAGGTGTAAACTATAAATATGACGGTTCGAAGCCTAGTAGTTTTTAGTAACCTACCAACCAACGTGACTAGCGCACAAAAATGTCTGAATTAACGAAAATTGAGTACCGCGCTGTCATTAAATTTTTAACAAAAGAAGGGCATACACCTTATCACATTAAACAAGGTTTAGACGGCGTTTACGGTGATTCGTCTCCTTCGTATTCAACTATAAAAAAGGGGCTAAGTGTTTCCGTTTGGACAAGAATCCTTGGAAGATGCTGATCGGTCGGGTCGCCCAATTTAAGTGATACCGCCTCTACAAATTTCAACTTTTGAAAATTTAGTGCTAGAAGATCGCCGTTGTAAAATGAAGGAATTAGCACTGATAACAAACATTTCCAAAACAAATGTTCGCCGAATTCTCCATGACCATTTGGGTATGAATAAAATTAATGCTAGATGCGTACCGCGACTTTTTTCTGTTCTCCAACGTGAACGCCGAGTCGAATGTCCGCAGTCGTTTTTAAACATGTGTGGAGACGACCCAAAACCGATTTTGGAGTCCATTGTCACAGGAGATGAAACAATGGTTCTGTTTTACGATCCTCTGTCGAAAAGGGACTCCATGGAATGGCGGCGACCTGAACCTCGTTCAATCAACGGAAAATGTGATGGCCACGATATTCTGAGATTGTGAGGGAATTTTGCTAATTGACTTTAAAGAGCGCAATACAAAATGTGAACGGCACATATTCTGCGGGACAGTATTTGTGCAAAACAACAAAAGGTGTGCGATTATTGCACGACAATGCTCCCGTCCATACTGTCGCCATTACACAATTGCCGAATGCGGCTTTCCAGAATTGGAACATCCACCGTATAGTCCGGATATAGCTACTTGTAATTTTTTTTGTTTTCTAATTTAAAAAAGACCTTAGGAGACATAGTTTTAAGGACGACAGTGAGTTGGAGTTATAAAACATTTTGACGGAAACTCTTCAAATTATTTTTACAAGGGTATCGAATTATTAATTAATCGTTGTAATAATTGTATTTAAGTTAGGGGAGATTACATTGAAAAATAAAAATTCTTATATTGTTCCAAGTTTCTTTTTTGTATATTGGAATTTGAGAATTTATGGCACCTACCTCGTACATATATTAGATCAAAATTGTGAGTCAAAAAAAATCGTCTTGATTGATACACAAACTTACGATATCTTCTAACGTATTGTATTATTTGTATAATTATTTTTCTTAGGATAGATAAATTAATGTGTGAAGATTTTATGTAGTTGAAAGTTAATTTACTGAAAAGATAGTTTTGCACGACAATAGCCATTATTTCAAGATTAAAGAATAATTAGCATAAACTCTTCCGCCGGTAAATGTACACATTTTCAAAGATCATTAAGCTTTTGGCACAGCCAAGGCAATCAACTGACTTTAACATTGAAAGTGTTTATTGTTCAGTGAGACGTCTAAATTTACTGATTTACCTTAAAATAGTCTACCTTTTTTTATTTATAATTTTCAGCTAACTTAATCATTTGGTTGGTTGTATTAAAATTTCAAATTAAATTTATTTCTACATATTTATGTACATATATGTATATATAATATAAACTAAACTCATTTATCATTACTAAATTATCTTGATATATGAACAATGAATTTATTAAATACATATATTGAATAACACATTCAGCAATTTTATGATTTATTCATTGAGTGTAAATTGTTCGATTGTACGATTTGTTTATTTAGTTCGAAGCTAAAGAGTAGTAGGAGTTATTTTAATTTGATTTATGTTTGCTTTGGCTGATATGGAACCTAATTTTGTTATTCTAATCTATCCCATACTATAATGTATTCTTTTTCCTCGTGCTGGGCATATTTTAAAAATATATTGAAGCTAAAGCAGATATACAGGTAGTTATTCTTAGAGGAACGATAAATTCTAAAAGTATGGTGCAAAAATTAATTTGTTTAAAAGAAGGACTTATATCAAGTAATGGAAATAAAATCTTTATATGTAAAGTAGTGTTCGGTAGAGAGCAGCGAATATTCTGTATATTTCAGAAAAATTTGTTGCAAAATACATAGTATGTATTTCAGTAATTATTTCGTCATTTATCAAAAAAATCTATGTGATACTATTAGAGAATACAATCCCAGAGTCCCGAATTCCGGGATCCCGACCGTTTTTTGATCCCGAGTTTCTAAATCATCCAATCCGTTTAGAAGATGCTGATTTTGACTTGGTAAATAAAATTGTTGATGTGCTGACCGCAACTAAATTCCATATGTCGGCGAGATGCTAGTTTATGCACAGGTAATGCCGCTTTGAATTTTTTTATAAAACAATTGTCTTGAAAAAACTCGGCACTCGCCAATAAAATGAAACCATCCTTAGTGGAACGTATAAAGCAACGACGAAGTGATGATTGGCTGGTGTGTTAAATTATTTACAAAATCCACGAAAAGATGATGAAAATCAGTATTGTCGGATTTGGAATGGCTTGACTTATTTCCAATTCCTACACAGGCTTTAGTGAGAAAGTAAATAAAGAACATTGTTAAAAAGACTAAATAGTCGAGATGACACGGAAGAGGAAGAAAGGTCAGGATCACAAACAGATGATGAGCCAAGGCAACAAATTTCCCAACCGCAATTGACACTAAAGGAAAAGTTACAGCTGGAAATTAATAAGACCATGGAATCCTCAGATCCTGAAGAACAAAATTAATCGGGGTTAGTAAATAGTATTAGACACGAAATGAGCCTGTTCAAAAATGGATAAGTTCGTGGATATCACTTAGAATTAGCATATATATTGTCTATTCCTCCAACCAGTGTAGAACCTGAGCAAACGTTTTCATCTGCTGCTTATGTTGGCAATAAACTACGAAGCAGCCTTGGAAGTCAAACATTGGATGCTTTGATATTTCTGGGATTGTATTTTCGAAATTCTAAATAGTTTTACTTTCTTGTACGTAGTATAAGGAAGTATTGTGACGATACACATTTTCGACCTCGAAATTTTTGCAGATGTTTGATGTCCTCTGATACGAAAAAGTGGGTTTTAAAAAATGTCTCGCTCTCACTGTGTGTGACCACGATAGCGGTCAAACGGCTATATATATATATACGAAAATATATATATATATATATATTCCAAAATTTGTATTTACAAGTATAATCACCCTCTTGAAATCTGATTAGTTTTTCAGTAAAATCGGTAGACCGGAAGTAGTAGTTTACTTCAGTGAAAAAATCGAATTTTGCCAATATTTCGTCAATTACTAAGTTTAAACAAATTTATAACGAATTCAAATATATTCTAAATTAAATTTGAGAAGAATTTTATTAAAAAAATTTTCGAAATTCCTACCGGAAGTAGATCTTTTATTCTTATCTAAAATCAGTTTTTTGCGAATATCTCGCAAGTCATACTTTCTAGGCAGGTACATTACGAGCATAATTTTCAATAGTTTTTGTACAAAAAACTTTCAAAATTTGGACCGGAAGTAGCACTTTTCCTTTTATCGATCATCGATTTTTTGCAAATATTTCGTAAATTATGCATTCTGTAAATATTTATCAAGAGTACAAAAGTATTCAAAGTTGGATTTGCAATGTTTTTTGTGTACATAAAATTTCAAAATTCAAACCCGAAAGTATCACCTTTACTTCTAGCGAGTAGCACTTTTTCTCTTGCAAAGAATGCATTTTATAGAAATTTATTAAGAAAATAGAAGTACCTAGAATAGGATTTTGAATAATGTTTGTATTTCTTAAATTTCTATAAATTGAAAAGCTCGTTCGTATAAAAAATCTCGTGTGGTGGCCACACCTCGTTATTTGTATTGTTTTTTTGTTCCTTATTTTAGTATATTGTGTATTGGGTTGTGGAACAATATTAATAAATATTTGAATAAAAAAATACGTAAACTTGGTTTCAAAAATTATCTAATAATATCACTACAATATCGTTTCGCCAAACTTTGGCTTCATCAGGTGATGAGTAACTGAATATACAAAATTATTACAACATAATATATAGTGTCACAAAAGCATGGAATATGAGTGGGGGTATTTTATAAACTATAGCATTGTAACAACGGGGAATAATTAAACTGAGTCTGATCGTTTAAAGCACGACCTAATTTACTGTATCTATTAATTTCTAAGGTGTCTAATTTGTGACACTGTATATTATGTTGTAATAATTTTGTATATTCAGTTACTCATCACCTGATGAAGCCAAAGTTTGGCGAAACGATATTGTAGTGATATTATTAAATAATTTTTGAAACCAAGTTTACGTATTTTATTTAGTCAGTTAAATATGGAGTTTCAACATGTATCAGCCTCATCAATTAACTATTTAATAAATAATTTTTAAGAAATTACTTAAGTTTTTTTTTTCACTTGAGCCCAATTAGAAACCACATACTTTAATCCTGGGATCCCGGGATCCCGGGATTGTATTCTCTAGTAGTATAAATTAGAATCACTATTTATAATTGAGAAGGTAATTTAGTAGAATTATTTAATTTACTTCAAAGCATACAATCTATCTTCATCAGATATCAGGTTTAAAAGAAATATGTGAGCAAAGCCAGTTTGGTACAAAATTGATATTGTCCCGTAGACAAAGAACTAATTGAAAGAAAATTCATTAGTATGGTAAGAAATCGATATTTCGTACAGTTCGATGTTCGGGTAAAGTAATAAAATGTGGACGTCTGGCCAATATTATGTACACTCGATCGAAATGTAATTTTATGGAGATGGTGGAATCAGCTTGTCAAGGTAATAAGTTGGTGGTAAAGGCAAAATGTATGTAGTTTACGTTTCAAAGAGATGTTCAACCACCGGAGTTAATTGAGTATGTACGACACTTGCTGCGTCGACATCTTACAGGACAAATAAATCTAGTGTATAGCAGTTCTGAACCCTCCGAATTCTTGTATACGGTGGCATAATATCTAAAGATGGATAATAAGCATTCTCACATAAATTAAAATGTGAAGGAACTAATAAATGAAATAATGTTTTTTCCCTTAGTTTTAAGTAATTAAAAATAATTGTTCAAAATTTTCTTTTAGTTTTTTAACTCGTAAATGCAAATTCTATATTATGGAATGGCATTTCGAAAAAGCAATGGGAACCTGTGGGCAGGAATTTATTTTGAAAATAAGAACAATTTTGCTTTTTATGAACAAAATATTAGTTTTTACATATTTGACTAACTTATATATAAAAATATAAATACATATATATTTTTTAAAAGCAAAACACTAGTAATACCATGTGTAAAAAAATAATAGATTATAAGTATTAACAGAAAATGAAATACGTACCCGATGACAGACAATAATGAAATCCTTTTTTCCCTGCACCGCCTTGCTAAACGCTTTGGATTGTTTTCGATTAGTTACATTTTTTTATTAAAATTTAAATTATCACTTTATTTTCAAAAGTTTAATAAAAAATTACTCAAATACGTAGAACAAATGTAATATTTCGAAAGGCATAATCGGTATTCAACAGTATTTTTAAATTTCTGTACGGACGTAATATTAACTCTACAAAGTTTGCAACGTACTATGACCCTTATGATTTGTAAACTTTACCATATTAATTACCATTGTAATATATCTTTTTAAATTTTTAAAATAGAATCAAACATTTTTATGAAGAACAACGTAGCAAGAAAGGGTAAATTATTTAGCTATATTACTAATAGAAAAGGAGTTAGTCCATAGGGGCTGTTCAAGTATTACGTAAGCAGAATTTTAGTAATTTGTAATGTCCCCCCTCCCCTTGCAAACGAAAGTAAGCGAAGTCTTACCCCTATGTAAGCAATGGAATAAGTTTTACAAAATCTGTTCAAGTTTCTTTATTATTATTCATGAGCGAGCAACTATCTTTCATAGTTATTAAGTCTATAACAATGAAATAAGCAATTTATAAACTATAAAGGAATATGATGCACATTTAATACTTATTCAAGCAAATCATTATCGTCATATTTAAATATTAAATTTTTAACATAAAAGCGGTATTTATTTATTTTGTTCTATTTAAAAATCTCGTAAAATAAAATTATATATATATTAATAAAAAAGTAAATAAAGAAATAAATATTGCTGTATTGCTGACGTAGTCACCATTCAGACCTTCTTCGATGCTTACGTAATACTTGAACGGCCGCACACTAAGTGACAGTACTAGTGTCAATAAACGTGTGAATTGTTATATCCAAAATAACTCTCTAAAGCGGGAAATTGTAAGCCAAATAATTGACATAGAATAGTGAACTAGTAGATCACGTCAAAGCATATCATATGTATTTAGAAAAAAAAGAGGTGTGGCCACCACACGACTTTCTTATACGTATGAGCATTTCAAACTAAACAATTTTAAGAATTTTTTTATTCAAAAATTATTCAAAATCCTGTTCTAAGTACTTTCATTATCTTAATAAATCGCTATAGAATGCATACTTTGCAAGATATTATCAAAAAAGTGCTACTCGCTAAGAGTAAAAGTGCTACTTTCGGTCCGAATTTTGAAATTTAATGTATACAAAAAATATTGCGAATCCAACTCTAAATACTATTGTACTCTTAATAAATATATATAGAATGCATAATTTACGACATATTTGCAAAAAATCGCTATTCGGTAAGAGTAAGTGTTACTTCCGGTCCAAATTTTGAAATTTTTTTTATACAAAATATATTGAAAACTATGTTTTAAATACTTTTATATCCGTAACGTACCTGTCTATAAAGCATGACTTGCGAAATATTCGCAAAAAACCGATTTTCGATAAGAGTAAAAGACCTACTTCCGGTAGGAATTTCGAAAAACTTTTTAAATAAAATTATTTTCGATTTTAATTTTAAGTACATATGAATTCTTTATAAATTTGTTTAAAGTCAGTAATTGACGAAATATTGGCAAAATTGTATTTTTTCACTGAAGTAAACTACTACTTATGGTCTGCCGATTTTACTGAAAAACTAATCAGATCTCAAGAGGGAGATTGTACACGTAAATACAAAATTTGGAATTGATATTTACAGCGATTTGACCGCTATCGTGGTTACACACAGAGAGACACACACACAGAGAGAGACACCGACATTTTTTAAAAACCACTTTTTTGGAATCAGGGGACATCAAAACGTGGACATCTGCAAAAATCTCGAGGTCGAAAATTTTCGTCATCACAATACTTCCTTATACTACGTATAAGAAAGTAAAAAGAACGAAAACGTGCATAGAGAAGCCGGAGTAGCTGGCAGTGTTGTTATTGTGACATGCATTTCGCACCGATAAAAATAGAGAGAGAGACACGAGTAATTGGAATTACTGAGAGAAAATAAAAATTAAATAATTAATAGCAAAAAACTGGAGGAAATAAATAAAAAAAATAGGTAAATTAGATATGCTAGCAATTAAACTAGAACAAAACCTAAAAACAATAAAATAAATACAAAATGATAACCAAAGGTTGAAGAAGATAATAGAGCAGCAGGAGTTGCGACTGGACCAGTTTGAGCTTGGGGCAAGAAAAAAGTATTATTATTTTTGACTTATCGAGGGAATCCAAGAAAATGAAGACAACCGGTAGAAATATTGCGCTGCGTAATAAACACAATAGGAATACAAATGAACAAACAACATGTTATGTAAGAAATTAGAAGACTCGAAAAAAAAGCAAAGGGAAAGTGAGACCGAATCAAGTACAGCTAACAATTGTAAAGACTAAGAATATAAGAATGAAGGCAGAAAGGAATTTTAAAACAAAAACAAGGATTACTCAAAGAAAAAGCTACAACAACAACAAGAAGATTTAATAAAACAAATAAAAGTAGAGAGATACAAGGGTACCAATGAGTATGCCTGCTACAATTGGTTAGCCATCATTGAGGAAAACCATAGAAAAGATGACAATTTAATAATCACAGATCAGGCATAAATAAATCGAATAGAAGTGGAGCAATAACAAGAAGGTTTAGCTAAGGATTACCGCGGAAATAGAAAGAGATAGAAAAAAGAATAGAAATTTTGCAAGAACAAATAAATAAATTCATATTGAGGAATTTAAATTATTACAAAAACCAACTAATAGTAGTTTAATTCTTCTGCAGTAAGTGTTTATACATCTTCTATGATATTAAAAAGACGAGATTACCAAATGAAAACAAATCTGAATCTCAATTAACAACAAATCATAAATTGAGACTTTATTAGTCGTTATTATGTAGGTGTTACTTGCAAATAAGTATAAGTTTACTGTATGTCTGGAATGTATCTAGAGCTACAACAGCTGTATCTTTTCATGAACCGAACTCTCTATTTTCTTTTTTCATATCAAGATTTTTACTTTCTTATATGTAGTATAAGGAAGTATTTTGATGATGAAAATTTTCGACCTCGAAATTTTTGCAGATGTCCACGTTTTGAAGTCTCCTGATACCGAAAAAGTGGTTTTTAAAAAATGTCTCTCTCTCTCTGTGTGTGTGTATCTGTGTGTCTCTGTGTGTGTGACCACGATAGCGGTAAAACCGCTGTAGATATCAATTCCAAATTTTGTATGTACATGTATAATCTCCCTCTTGAGATCTGATTAGTTTTTCAGTAAAATCGGTAGACCGGAAGTAGCGGTTTACTTCAGCGAAAAAATAGAATGTTGCCAATATTTCGTCAACTACTAAGTTTAAACAAATTTATAGAGAATTCATATGTACCTAAAATTAAAATTGAGAACAATTTTATTTAAAAAGTTTTTCGAAATTCCTACCGGAAATAGGTCTTTTACTCCTATCGAAAATCAGTTTTTTGCAAATTTTTCGCAAATAATGCTTTTTAGACAGGTACGTTACGAGTACAAAAGTATTTAAAATATAATTTTAAATACCTTTTGTATAAAAAAAATTTCAAAATTCAGACCGAAAGTACCACTTTTACTCTTATCGAATAGCGATTTTTTGCAAATATGTCGTAAGTTATGCATTCTATATATATTTATCAAGAGTACAAAAGTATTTAATTCTAGATTTGCAATATTTTTTGTATATATGAAATTTTTAAATTCGGACCTGAAGTAGCACTTTTAGGGAGTAGCACTTTTTTTCGAATATCTTGCAAAGTATGTATTCTATAGCGATTTATTAAGAGAATAGAAGTACTTGGAATAGTATTTTGAATAATTTTTGTGTAAAAAAATGCTTAAAATTTTATAGTTTGAAATGCTCATACGTATAAGAAAGTCGTGTGATGGCCACACCTCATTTTAGGAAGTATTGTGATGACGAAAATTTTCGACCTCCTGATACCAAAGGAGTGGTTTTTAAAAAATGTCTGTCTGTCTGTCCGTCTGTGTGTCTGTGACCACGATAGCGGTCAAACCGCTGTAGATATCTATTCCAAATTTTGTATTTACGTGTATAATCTCCCTCTTGAGGTCTAATTAGTTTTACAGTAAAATCGGTAGACCGGAAGTAGTAGTTTACTTCCGTGAAAAAATTGAATTTTGCAAATACATATTTCGTCAATTACTGAGTTTAAACAAATTTATAAAGAATTCAAATATACTCAGAATTAAATTTGAGACAAATTGTCTTATAAAAGTTTTTCGAAATTCCAACTGGAAGTAGGTCTTTTACTCTTATCGAAAATCAGTTTTTTGCCAATATCTCGCAAGTCATGCTTTCTAGGCAGGTACATTACGAGTATAAAAGTATTTAGATTATAATTATAAATTTCTTTTGTATAAAAAGAATTCAAAATTCGGACCGGAAGTACCATTTTTACTCTTACCGAATAGCGATTTTTTGCAAATATGTCATAAATTATGCATTCTATATATATTTATCAAGAGTACAAAAGTATTTAGAACTGGATTTGCAATATTTTTTGTATATATGAAATTTCAAAATTCGGATCGGAAGTAGCACTTTAACTCATAGCGAGTAGCACTTTTTTGATAATATCTTGCAAAGTATGCATTCTATAGAGATTTATTGAGAGAATAGAAGTACTTAGAATAGGATTTTGAATAAGTTTTGTATAAAAAAATTCTTAAAATTGTATAGTTTGAAACGCTCACACGTATAAGAAAGTCGTGTGGTGGCCACACCTCATTTTTTAATTTTAGTTTAGCGATATTACGTACACTTAGAGATATTACGACATATATGTATATATACGTCCCACAAACTTTATATTCCTCCAAAAGAAAAATTAAAACAAAAATCTAAAATACTTATGGTTTACTTTTGCAGATACTTAAATATAATCAATCCTGAATTGTCCATTTGTATACGTAAACATTGTATTTTTATAACCTATCGTATTGGACCGCATTTTATCGTCATCGGAGAGCACTTCTGCTTTAATGGATGTGTTCAATGTAATGACTTTGCATGGTTTATTACATTGTTGCTATTTAATAAACTGACACTAATTAAATACATAATGGACGTATTGTGAGAACGTACGTAACGTAACGTTGTTCAATTTAATAATATGCATAATACAATCAGGTGTTGTTGCTGTCCTATGTCTCATATTATAGTTTACCTAGTTACTCAATCGATTAAGTTTAATGGCATCTATTATATGTGTGTATGTAGTAGATCGTCGGCGCTAGCTTACATGAATAATAGCAGTATTGAGAGATGCAATAGTTTTGAACTTGGCAATTTAGAATATAATACTTTTATTGTTAATTTGAATTTTTAAGTTAATAACTATCAATAAGGTATTTCTCTATTTATACATTTATTGATATCATATAGTTATCTGCATTTTTTAATTACCCATTTTGTATGTAGTGTAAGGGCCAACAACAACATTACATCTATTATGGTCAATTCGATTCTCGAAGTTCAAACATTCCGTACCGAATAAAAACGAAGAGAGTTTTTGAAAAGCTTCCTCATTTTTACTTTCTCCTACATAGTATGACTCAAAATTTACCACCTCGAGATTTTTACAGTCCCCTGACACCACCAAGTGGTTTTCAACCAATCTCTGTGTGTGAGTATTTCTCTATGTGTGTGCATGAACGCGATAGCGGCCAAACTTCTAAAGCTATCAGTACAAAACTTTATATTTACTCGTATAATCTTCCTCTTAATCTTATTGAGATATGATTAGATTTTAAGTGAAATCGGTAAAACGAAAGTAGTAAGTTACTTCAGTGGAAAAATCAAATTTTACAAATATCGTGTCAAGAACTAAAGTTTAGGCATCTTTTTAAGGAATACAATAGTACTCAAAAGTAAATTAGAGACAAATTCTATAAAGAAACAATTTCATGAAATATGCATTGTATATAGATCTTTTTATACTTCTACTCTCATCAAATAGCAGCTTTTGCAAAGATCTTGCGAATTGTGTATTCTATTTAGATTTATAAAGAGTAGAAACTTATTTATAGCTGCATTTAAAATATTTTTTTATAAAAAAAATTAAAAAGCGTGTAACACTTTTACTCTTATCTAACAACAGCTTTCTACGAATATCTCGCACTCTATTATTTTAATTACAAAAGTATATTATTTAATTTTTCACCGGAAGTAACACTTCGACTTAAGTTTTATTTTATTAGAAAGATAACATTGTTGAAAACCTAGTTTGAAACAACTATGTATATACAAAATTCGGCATGGAGCGCACATATAATACGTTTAAGAACGTAGTGTGGTACTCATACGCCTTACTTATTTCCCACCACATTTTTGTTATTATACAAAATATCGTAAAACTGAAAATACGTTCTTTCTTTAATTTTTTTCGATTTAAATGTCTAACACTTTTAGAGTAGCTGAAATAAATTAAAATAATCTGTTATTAGGCAGATTTCATTGGGAGATTCTTGATGTATCAAAGGCAACATCCAACTTCACTATACGGTAGACAATACTGGCATTTGTTTTAATGACAATCGAATAACAATCAATGAAACTAAAATATAAACTATTATCTGTAAGGCAGGTTTAAACACGTGTTTGTAACTTATTAATTTTCTTCAGTATTACATGACCAAGAAACTATGTTGATTAAACAATATATGTAGTATAAAGTTTTACTTTGAAAATCTCAATTACAAAAACCCATTCATGTCTACATTGTTTAGCAATATTGATGGGTAATGTATTCGGTATAGTAAAATGCCAAATTTTAGGGACGTGTACTACCTTAAATTGTCCCTAGCCAATATATTCAATATTAATAATTTAACCAAATCTGTCCTCTTGACTATTTTTATTTAATAAAGCCTCTAGGCCTAAGTCATTGTGAGCCGACAATGTATATGTTTTCCTTACTTCTTTTTAACGCATTAACCCTATCCATGTATTCAATTTGTATCAAAACGGATATACTACATTATTAAAGTAATTGATGTTAATCAATCATTTCAGTTAATTGACAAATTTAAATTATGAAAAATAATCATCTTAGAAATTTCATTTCAAAATAACCGACTTTTAAAAAAAAGTATTTAAATACCTAAACAACATATCTCGTTATCAGTTCATAATGAAATTAATTTTTTATATTATCACCTATAAGTTATAAATGAATAATATAACAACGCTAACAATTATCAACTGCAGATAAATAAGTCACTCGATTTTTCCTCTCTTCTGGCGTCCTTCGCTTTCCTTCTGACTAATGATAACTGTCGATGTAGACATATTACTTCGCACTAGCCGGGGACGCATGTATTAGTCAACTTCTGTTTGCAGCTGCACATACTGTCGATTGTAAAATATCTCTGATTTTAAAAGTTTATAAAACGTATATAAGAATATAAGGAACACTTCATGGTTGTTACGGCAATTAAACAGAAAAAGGGATAAAATACAGAAATCATACTAAACAGTTATGAAAGGGTAAATAGCATGTAAAAAGAAATGACAAAAGACGTAAATGATAAATACTAATACACAAGGATATGTAAAAGTAAAAAGAAGCTCTTTGGACGACAAAATAAAAGCAATAGAACTATAGACACGAAATTGTAATACAACAAAATGGGAGAGCAGAATATGGTTTACAACGAAAGATAAATGGAATAACAAACATAGAGGGAAAGTAGCGAAAGATGAACAATAATGCAACCAAATAAGGAAACAACACTTTGTGGTCCTATTAATGGACCATGAAAATTACAATTCAGAAAAACATAAAAATACCAAGATGGAGATAACACGATGAGCCATTATTAGACTATCCAACAATAAGACAATATATACAGTCTGTTCAGATTCCGATGACCATTGGTATATCGGTTATTAGAAGACATAGATGAACGGTTAAATGGGGAATGTTTTGCAGAATTCAATGCTCGCAACAAATCTCAAAGAGCCAATATTAGTCGATTTGAATTTTCCTCAATAACTCGATAACGCCTAGTGCGATCGCTTTTAAACTCTAACATTGTTCAGACACTTTTTTAAGACAAATTTTTTGGTGTTAACAGTAACCCCCGATATTAATTTGTTTCCTAGTTCTTAGCGCTATATTTTGTTTTTTTTATGGCGGCCATATTGTAATTTTAATTAGTTAGATAGTCCTTAATAATAACTTTTCAATATTGTAGTACACCATATACGTAATAATAAATCTTTAGTTATACGAGAGATATGAAATTTCACTCTAATACGAAATTAGTTGGCTATGAAATTAAATAGTAGTGTAAAACAGACGATCAATAAGCTCTGTCATTATTGACATGTAAAAGTGCAGTGAAATTGGTGGGAGATTTAGAACTTTGTATAAGTAATTAACGTTAAGCATGGAGATTAATAAGAATTGATATTAATTAAACAAATGCAAAACCTTCGTGATAAAGCCTTTACTTCGTTTAAGCGAAGTAAGTCGCTGAGTCACTGGAATTATTACAAATCCTACTACGAATGCAATCGCACGTGAAAAGCGAGCCTATGTAGAATATAAATCTCGATTACACACCTCGAATAGTAAAAGCTTGTGGAAGTTGTTGCGAAATTGCGATATCGCTAATAAAAATACCCCGGATATTCCCCACTATCTAAGAAATCCGGACGCTATCAATGAATTTTTTAGGAGTTCCATCCCTAGTTGTCCCTTCGATCTAGAACTCCATAACAAATACTTGAACTCACGACTTAATGATATTAACTTTGAATTCGAACAGGTTAAGGAGAGTGAGATTTTTGATGTTATCAAGTCAATTAAAACGCTGACCGCAGGGGTGGATGGCCTTACGATAACTTTTATCCAATTATGTTGCCCATACATACTCCCATATTTGACATATATTATTAATTGTTGCTTTAATTATAACAAGTTCCCAGCTTGTTGGAAGCGCTCGCTAATAAGACCTCTACCTAAGAAACCCCCGATCAAGGAATATGCTGATCTCCGTCCCATTAGTATTCTGCCCATCCTATCGAAAGTGTTTGAAAAAGTTGCTGAGGCTCAGTTGAAGGCCTATGTAATCTCAAACGACGTGCTGCCAGTTGTCCAGTCTGGATTCCGAAAGAATTTCAGTTGTAACACAGCATTACTTGAAGTAGTTGACGATGTTATCAGTAATACCGACAAGGGGAAATTAACGATTATGTGCCTTCTTGATTATTCTAAAGCTTTTGATACTCTAAACCACAATATGATATCAGCTGTACTTCATTATGTGGGCATAAGCCCTGGAGCGAGGGAACTGTTATATGACTATCTGTCGAGCAGGAGTGGGTGTGTTGTAATAGATGGCAGAGCATCATCCTTTCTGCCTCTTACAAGCGGGGTGGCTCAAGGTTCTGTTCTTGGACCACTTCTTTATTGTATATATACTTCTGCCTTTGTTAACTACTTAAAATTTAGCAAGTGCCATTTTTACGCTGACGACACTCAACTGTACTATTCGTTCTCACCCAATGAAACAGAGGATGCTTGTCGGAAGTTTAATGGGGACATCCAGCAATTGGACAGCGCCTCTCGTCGCCACTCGCTGTGTTTAAATATATCTAAAACCGAATTGATATTGTTTGGGCCCAGAAGGATTAGAACTGATGCTGATTATCGGGACGGGATCAGGGTTGTTGTGGATGATACTGTGATTCCTCTGAAACAGAAAGTGAAAAACCTAGGGGTAGTACTTGACGATCAGTTAAATTTTGGTGATTACATTAGTGTGTGCACGCAGCGTTCCTACGCCGCTTTGAAGGTTATTTACAGGAACAGATCATTTTTAAATAAGAAAACTAAACAACTTCTTTGTGAAGCACTTGTTCTGTCTAATTTCACCTTCTGTGATACTTTGTACGGTGCCTGCATCTCGGCTAGTACTGCATCTAAAATCCAGAAGGTGCAGAATTCCTGTCTCCGTTTGATCTTCGGTATCCGGCGGAGAGAACATATCTCCCATAAGCTAAAAGACTTGAATTGGCTGAACATGAAGAATAGGAGGTTATTGCACTCTGCTACTCTATACCATCGTATCGTTATCACCCACCTGCCTCCCTACTTATACAATAAAATCAAATTTAGAACAGATGTACATAATATCAACATTCGTTTCAAACGTACCTTAACCCCACCAACTCATTCACTTGAACTTTTTAAAAAAAGTTTCTCATACCAAATCACCTTCTTATATAATTCACTTTCGGCTGACATTAAATTATCTACGTCTGTTCCTGCTTTCAAGAAGAAATACTTTGATATACTATTTACCAGGCAATGAACTTTCGCAATTCTTGCACTCTTGCAACCGTTTATAACTCATAATATGCTGTTTGTGAGTGGGTATGCAAGCAACCCTCATGACATTATATTTCTTGTTATGTGTTTATCTTATGTACATTTCCAATCATTTTCATTTCTTATTTCTCTATGAAATCCTCTCTCTTTTGATTGTAAGTTTGTGTTTTTAGTTTAAATTTATTTAATGTAGTTTAAGTTTAGGTTAAGTTATTCATAGGTTGAGTGGAAGAGCGGATGCCACTTCTGTGGTAGCCCGAACTCCGCCTAATTTCACAAAGTACATTTTTAATTTCTTATATATATATCTCTTTGTTGTCATTATTATGTTTTCTATATCTGTACACATGGATGTGAAATAAAAGTTGCTTATTATTATTATTATTATTATTATATTGGCACACACATTTTCAAATGAAGTAAAGGTTGATATGTTGGAAGTTTATTTCAAACTAAATAGAATATCTGAAAATGCTTGCACAAGTTACGTTCAGCGTTTCCTCAGACCATAACCGCAATTGACAAATTTTAGCAAAATGATCGTAAATTTAGTGAACTATGGAAACTTCGAACAAGAAAGATCTGTCAAGTTAACAATGCTATACTTCAAAATAATATTCGACAATATGTTATGAACAATCCAAGTACATCAGTACGTCGAGTGGCTCGAGAAACTGGATTTCTGAAATCTAGTGTTTACAGAACATTGAGAAGAAACAAATTCAAAAAAAACATAACAGTTGTGATAAAACGAACACGATGAACTTCACGCAAGTAAAGACAAGAGTCATTGTAATTAATACAGTAAAAGAGTTAATGAAAAAAACTTTTCAGGAATTATAAAGAAAACGCCCCCACACGTCTTTTTTATACGCGTGTGACTACCGAAATGTGTATATAAAAGTTGTACCAAAGTAAGTTTTCAATCCTGTATCTTCTTAACATAATAAATCTCTGGTTAAAATATTACTTTCTGTACAAATTTTCATTTTTTTTCCCAAATCCAGTTCAAAGTCCTTTTGTTTTCTTGGTAAACCTCTATACAATGTATAATTTGAGAAATATTTGAAAGATACTACTTTTCGATAGAGTAAAAGTGTTACTTTCGGTCTAAATTTTTACATTTTTTATATGCAAATATTGTTCCAACTGGTGCTCTAAATACCTTTGTATTCTAGGTAAAACTGTATAGAATGCTTAATTTGCGAGATATTTGTAAAAAACTGTGTTTCGATAAGACAAAAAGACCTACTTCCAGTAGGGATTCCAAAAAACTTTTTTATAAAATCTTCTAAAATTCAGTTTTTAGTGCATTTGTCTTCTCTATAAATTTGTCTAAACTGAGTAATTGAAGAGATTTTAGTGAATTCAATTTTTTTTAGTGATGTAAAATACTATTCTCGGGCTACCAATTTTACTGAACATTTGATCAGGCCTCAAGAAAAAGATTATACTCGTTAATATAAAGTTTCGTATTAACAGCTTTAGCCATTTGGACGCTATCGTGGTCACACACAGAGAGAAAGAGACACACAGACAGATTGACACACCTCTATACAATGTATGATTTGAGAAATATTTGAAAGATACTACTTTTCGATAGAGTAAAAGTGTTACTTTCGGTCTAAATTTTTACATTTTTTATATGCAAATATTGTTCCAACTGGTGCTCTAAATACCTTTGTATTCTAGGTAAAACTGTATAGAATTCTTAATTTGCGAGATATTTGCAAAAAACTGTGTTTCGATAAGACAAAAAGACCTACTTCCAGAAGGGATTTCAAAAAACTTTTTTATAAAATCTTCTAAAATTCATTTTTTAGTACTTTTGTCTTCTCTATAAATTTGTCTAAACTGAGTAATTGATGAGATTTTAGTGAATTCAAATTTTTTTACTGATGTAAAATACTATTTTCGTGCTACCAATTTTACTGAAAATTTGATCAAGTTTCAAGAAAAAGATTATACTCATTAATATAAAGTTTCGTATTGATAGCTTTAGCCATTTGGACGCTATCGTGGTCACACACAGAAAGAAAGATACACACAGACAGATTGACACACTGCTTGAAGAACTAAGAAATGAAGGAGAAAAATGAGACAAAACATGAACAATTTAATTATATACCAAGAGATATATTTCGGAATATAGTAGTGTAAAGATTTCACTAATACTTTAATTTTCTATAATTAATTAAGTAATAAAATAAAGAGTATATTATAAATAATTTAAGGACTAAATAATTTTAACAAAATTTTATTAAAAATTAAATTTTCTGTCGTAAAAGTTCTAGAGGTTTAAATTATTAATTATTGGAGTTACCAAATGTTCTGTTCGAAATAAATTCATTCATTCAAAGAGCTCCTTTAATTGTTCTGCAAACTGGAACGAAAGCAATTTCGAAGAGAATTAAAAAAATAATAACGAACGTTCCATCTCCAAAATTTAAAAGAGCTTCTGTGTTCGTTAAGTTCGAACATTCTTTTTCTCCTGCACTCATTCCAGGAAGTTTGTAAGTTGTTCATTGTCAATTTTTTCCGGCTATTTTCTTGGCAAGTTCGTTTCCATCTAAGGCACCTATGGGAATGAACCCACATAAATATCTTACGGACTTTATGATAATGATATTTTATGCTATTCCGTGTATAGTTCCCTCTAAAAATATAGGTATATTTCTTTTCTCTTATCGGAGAATTGTTTTCTGGTTAGTTTCAAACTTCTTTTAATAAGTAATTGAAATATTGTCTTTGGGAGTTAGGGAATAAAATAAGTAAAATATCTGTAAATATATAAAACGCATCATGATCATCAGAACATGAATGTGTAATGCCATATTTATTTGAACATACTTTAAGAACAGAAGCTATTAAATTTTTTAAATTTAGTAACTAAGCAGCAGTACTAGTTATTTCCAATTAGTAAGTGATGTTTTCCTATTGAGAAGATAATTCATAAGAACTGTCTTTTGGAAAAAAGTAAAATATATTCATTAATGTTATTTTTGAATAGTAATTAGTTTGATATTAACATCAAAGGTAGATGCTTAAATTTTTTTTCTCCAAAATTTGATTTTTTCTAGATAAATTTTACAATGTGCTTCTTGAAAAATAGTAATTTTCAGAATTACTTACTAAGTTTCGTCGTCGATGTCGTCAATTCAAGTATTTTTTTTTTAATGTGAAAACTCTTATTGACCCTCTTTTTGGTACCAACTTAAAGTTATTTGAATGTACTTAAAGAACTAGGTGCGACCATTTCAATATTTCGATTAGTTTCTAGACAAGTAAATTTGGACAATCCACAAGTAATAGATTATGAATTAAATTGGAATGATGGGCCATGTGTGGGTGGATAGTTAAGAGATGAAATTGAAACAAGGTCCAAGTTCCCACAGATTCTTTATTTAAATTACGGCGACCGGTTTCGTGGGTTTAAAATACTATACTCACATCATGTATTCTTGGCCTAACGCCTAAAATTAAACACGTTCGTAAAGATGTTATATATGCTTGAAATCAGAAAATATAGCCTTTTCTAATGGTATTTGAATCCAATACGGTGCTCATAATAAATATAAAAATTAATAATGTCCAGAAAAAACGAAACGTCTTGTGCTTTTGGTTCTTCTATGCACAGTCGAATTAAGATGCCAGATTTAATAAAAGAAGAAAGAAGTCACAGGTTTGTTTTCTCTCCATAACAAATACAAAATTTACCAACATCGCCAAATTTATGTCTTTCTTTTACTCCCAATTATAAGCGAAATTTCCATGATGAGTGCCGCAATTGAATCAGCGTGTAATTATTTTTACAGAAATGCAATAATCATTAAAAAATACCTATATATTTTGTATTTTTATATAAATCAAACATGGAAAAATACCGTGATATCATACAGTTTCTGGGACGAAGATGGCATTGAAATAGAAAATATGTGACTAGCCACCGTGCATATTTGAATTATTTTAGATAGCACTTCCCAGAGTTTGCTGTAATTCTCAAAAAAAATTATAATTGCCTTTCCAATAGTGTAGGTGTTTTCGTGAGACTGGTTGTGTGGGCCATAAATCACATACTGATGGATCAACTAGTCGTTCGGAAAAAATTATATAATGTTCGTCAACGTATGGAAAATGAAACCACAAAATCTTTGAAACGTCTTGCTCAAGAGATTGGACTTTCTTATGAAACATGTCAAAAATTTTTAAAGAAAATCTTACAATGCATCCGTATAATATGCAATCACATCAGGCTATTTCGCAGGATAATGACCTGCTAAATTTGAGATTCTTCTCTGATGAAGCGCGGTTTTATCTTTCAGGGTACGTCAATTTCCAAAAGACTCGGATGTGGAGTAAAAAAAATTTTCATATTTTTTTTTGAATTGTTTCGGCACTCTGCGAAATTTGCTGTTTGGCTAGCTGTTTCTCGCAACAGTTTTGCCGGACCTATTTTTTTTAATTAATGCTATGACGTATAGAAGCATTTTGAATGAATTTATTGGACAGCTGCACGAAGATGAATTACAATATGGTTACTTCCAGCAAGATGGTGGGGCACACACAACATAAGAAAATATTCTTTTCTTGGTGAATTTTTTGACAATTGGATTATAAGCTTGCACACGGAAGTTGAATTTCCACCATGATCACTTTGTTTGACAATTATGGACTTTTTCGTGTTTCCTCAACTAATGAAATATTATAAACTCCTGTTGCTAATTTGCAAGATCTGCAGCAAAAAATTATTTAAGAATGTCACTAACAACACCCGCAATGCTGCAAAATGCTTTTAACATCATGAGAAGGCGTATAAACGGGAATTGAAAATAATGGACAATAATTTCAACACTTGTTTTTGTCTTTTTTATTAATAAAGTCTTGAATACCAGCTGAGCTTGTTGTTTTATTGTATCTTTAAATCTCGGAGCGAACTGCCGCTGTCAGTAAGATTCTTGACGAGAGTTGTAATTTTCTGTTTTGTGGAACAAATACAAAAAAAGTAATATATTCGTGTGTTTTAAGTTAAGAGGCCTCTGTACGGTTCAACAGCATATGCATTTACATGTAAATAAGCACCAATATATCTCATTATCCAACGAACCTGAACAAAATGTATTGTAAGATTTCGAATATATACATTATTAGGTACAATTCAACCGGAGCTTTTTTTAATACTCAGTTTCGTTTAATGACAATTAGATATCAAAGTGCAACGGTAATTAGCATAATCAATGTCCCATTTGAGACTCCTTTTACCACCTTATAAATAATTCAAAACAAATTTACTCCGGTCAGATTATAGATTTATAAATGAACAACAAAAGCATTTACATAGATGAATAAAAAATAATATGCCTACCCCGTTTTTTTGGCGCCCCTGAAATGTGAATTTTGTCACTGAACAGTGGCGCCTTCTGCCGGGCAGTTGTACAATATGCAGAGAAATGAGATGGATATAGATGGTGCGTACTTCCTCTGTACAGATTGTCAGAAATTGTACCAGATTGGTAGACGCAAGTTCAAAAGAGTAATTTATGACCTAGCAAAAAATTACTTTCAAAGGATCCGGTGTTCGGACAGTTATAAAAAGATTTCAAGTGAACCAGAAATTGCTCCGAAAGGATATCTTTTATTTCAAAAAAAATTTCCAGAATACTTTTTGTGTTATGGTAAATAAAAAACAGGCAGAAATAGGACTTATTATTTTACAGATGTAGTTATATAATAATAATGAATAAACATTAAACTTTAAATAATTTATATATAATAATAAAACAAAGAAATTCGATTCAATACATTATATTATAGTACAGTCATTTTGTATTTTTTTTTGGAAAAAAATATGCGAGACTATTTCATTTGATAAATCGTTAGTGGGGCATGCGACGACTCTAAAACCAAGAAGTTGGAACCCCCCTCTCCTTGTGGGTTTTGGTAATCCCAAAAAGTTTTTGAATGGATTTTCCGCGTAAATGGTTGGTCGAATAAAAAATTTTCTTAACAAAAATTGTAGAGGACAATATTATCTACAAGTTATCTAATGTACTCGCTGCACTGCAGCCAAAAGCGCAAAAAGCAGAGGGCGCCAAAATTTTCAAAAATGTGTTTTTACTATTTTTCGGCGCGAAAAATTTTTTTAGCGTTTGATGCAAATGTAAAGTTGCAGAGAACGCCTTAATTTGTTTAAAGGCCAGTAGAGAGAGACGATCGTTTCTACGTTAGAACGTGTCCTCTGTGGCTCTTTGAAAAAGATCATTTGCTTCATATGCGAAAAAAAATTTAATTATTTTAATTTAATTTACCCTAAAATTTCTAGTAAAAATTCAGTACATTATTCTACTCTTACTTATATTGGTAAACCTTCAGACAAAATTAGCAAATTAATTTAAAAAAACACTAATGATTTAAAAACCAATAAGAACAAAACAGACAAAAAATCAAACTCCGGGGATATAAGTTAACTTGTGATTGAAACATGTCTTATATTTGCCAAACTGGAAGATTCTTTGCCGAGAGAGTCTCCGAACATAATAGAAGTTACCGGGATAAAAAAAGCTGATTCTACATTTGCGAACTATTGTTTAGAATATAAACATACTTTTAACAATAATTTTAAAATACTTCATATCCAAGATAAAAGAAAAAAAACCTGATCTCCTAGAATCGTTAGAAATATCTAGAATTATAAAATTAGGGTTAGCATTAAATGATCAAACCAACCTATGTCACTCCCCACTTTTGTCCTTAAATTTGTAATAAGTTTTCCAGTATATAATTTCTCGCACTAATGTGAATTCTTCATTATTCATCCACCTGATGAAATCGCTGTGCGACGAAACAACGTTGTAGTGGTTTACTATAATTAAAATTTTTGATACTTTAAAATCAGTGTTTTATTTTTATTATTATTTGTCATGAAGTTTCAACAAGTATGTTCCTCTTCAAATAATTTTTTAATAATAATATTATAATACAATGAATAACAAAGGAAATCTTTAGGGTGCGCACTTAAATCAGTTTGTGTTTCTACCTTCCATGTTTTATTGCTCGTATATTATCATCTTATCTAACTACATACAATCCCATATAACTTTATAGTATTGTGTAAAGGAAAAGGAGCATTCCCGATATGGTACTATTTCACACAAATATGCTTTCAATGGAAACAGTATTACAAAACAGGAGCAAAATATATCAAATTACAGCGTCGATATTATCTGAAATATTTAATACTTTAGAAATCCGTATCTTAAGCCGCCTCGATAAACTTCGAAATTTAACACATTATGCGCTATCTGCATCTGAGAAACCCCTAACCATACGTCGTGCTTCGTGCAAGCTGGAGCCACGGGAAACCTATTTAGAACGAGAATCTTTAATGCAATTTATATTGGGATCACAGCAGGTATTTCAAACTTCAAGTTCGCAAAATAGTATAATACTTCCATAGTAGTGGAAGAGTAGAATCGTGATAATAGGGTATTCGAGTTTTGACCTACATACGAGTAGATGGATGTTATCTTATAAGTAGGCGTTTATGTATGTACAGGGTCTCAGCAAATTTGATACATTTTAAATGGAAAAACTATTATGTTTCTACAATTATATGACAAAATGCCAACTTGCGAGTTATTACTGCAAAATGAAAAGCAGCTTCCCTATCGAAAATTAAATATGAAGTTAATCCTATTGTGGGAATAAGATCATGAATAAAGTTCTTTAATATTTTTTTTGAAATATTAATAGTTACTTTTTGAAATAGTGTCAGCATCTATTAAGTGCATCATATTTTTTGCATAAACCTATTTACTTGGTTTCTTATTGCACATATAGATGTACTCTTTAGGATGCAACCCTAGATTACACGTAATGCAAGGAAAAGTACATTTCTTATGGTAGAAACTCGATTTTATCTGGTTTGCTTATTACACATCTAAATGGCCAATACTGGCAGATCTGAAATGCTCGTGCAAAGTTTTACTTACGCGAAGATCCCTGGGCGATATATCTTCTAAATGCTAAATTATTTCATTTTCCACCAACATATTTGTGAAGCTGCCAACAATTTTAAAATGCCATATTTACACAATAGCAAACCAAAACTCCAATTTCATTTATACTTATATTTTGGTTTGCACGGCTTACGTTGCCCATATTCTAATTATAATATTGTAGTTGCTCGACCGATATTTTCATCCTTTCTTTTTGCAAGAGTCTTTGTACCTTCACGGTTGGAAATTTACCGATGATATTGGAAGCTACATTATTATCATGCCATTCTGCAAGTCAATATGATATTTTCTTTTCAAGTTGCATGTTTTCACAATATCCTATATATTTTTCCTTCGGCGCTTGGATGTGGATCAATGGTCAGTTTGTAATTTTATTTTCTTTTATCGTACCTGTCGCTTTTATTCCTCTGCTAGTCAGTTCCGTTAGAAGTGAAATCGGAGAACACATGAAAATTATTATTTTTCAGTCAAAACGTCACAACTGTGTAAAACCACACTTGAGCCTAAACTAAGATGTTTGATCACAGTCAGAGATTCTTGACAGGGTTCAAAATTTGTATTCCCATGGGCTTCCCTCTTATGATTATGTTCTTCTATGGCACTCAAAATAGGTACCATGCATTTGCCTAAATTAGGAAATTCATTCGTTGCTCTATGGTTTCTCGGACCTTATTTCTTGTCCAAAATCCAATTTTTCAAGTCTTATAAATCGCATTTCTGTCACTCGTTTATGGATAGTAAATGCCCCGAACCTACCCCTTTTATATCTACTTCTTTGTATTAATATCCCCTCTACTTGCCAGACGTCGCAAAAGTAGAAACTTGCGGCAGCCGCTTCGGTTCATGAGAGTAAATCCCCGAACAAAATTCGAATGTGTGCTGTTGTTGTGTGTTTTACTATTATCTTATTATTCTATAGGTATGTATTTTTAATCCATTTAATTTAAAATACAATGTCTTTTGGAAGTATTCGAAATATAGAAATTATATGCATAAACTGTGGTTGTATGAAATGTAAATTCGTTAATTTCAATTGAGACTTTTGACTAATGATTTTTTTCCCTTTAGAAGTGAATCGTTTTAAAAAAGAAAATTTGCTAGATATGTGGTTATAGAGAGGTGTCAAGGATAAGAAATTTGAAGTAAATTTTAAATACGAAAGGCAGAGAATGATGGAGAAAATTAATTTATCAAATAAGCAAAATATTATAGATAAAATACTTGGTTTATGCCGCAACTTTGAATGAAAAATTCTATCAAGCTCGTCGTTTAACACATTACATTAAAGAAGAAAAATTTAAGTTTTTGCTGCAAAGAGATTTATTTATCGAAACATCATTACGCAGGCCGTGACTCACATTTTCATAAAAATCGAGATGGTATAAGAGGAGGGAAGCATCGAAATTTTCACACGAAAAAGAGCGTCAATTAGTTTTAATAGTTTAAGCCGCGGGAATGGCTGCTTGTCAAGAAGAAAAGCTCGACTCAGCAATGATTGTAACAGAACCACCAAGACTTAAACTTGACCTGACAAAATAAGAAAAAAGGATTTGCCAAAAAACAAAAAACAGGATTGTTGCGTCTCAATACCCTTACTTGCAAACCTACCCTACGGGGCACCTGCTTCCTCCCCCTCTTTTTGATATTTTTGTACGTAGTTTTGTATATAGAATATAGTCAGTGAATATTTGTAGCTGAATGAATACAGTCGTTAGAAAAACCACACAAGTGTTTCATTTCTTTCAACCGTAAATAATATACAAATTACATAATTATGTCCACACGGAATTAGCCTGTGGACTAGAACAAAAAACAAGGATTATGCATCGGAAGAGGCACTGGAATAAATTTTTGTTAAAGTTGAAGATCTCAAATCGACGAACCTGTTTGACCTAAAATCAAATGCTTTGCAATATGGCGTAACAACAATGTTATAGGGATTTTTGAGTATATTATTCATAATCATATCGATACGGTTTATGTCAGCGACAAGTTAGAGACACAGAAAATTATAAAATTTTCAATTAAAAACAAAAAGAATTACAGACACAATTTTTGACAAACATTTGCATGTAGATAAACAAAAACCTAATGTATTTGGCAATACAAACGAAGTAGTACTGCGCTTTCAATAGCCTAAAAATGTTCTCAGAAGTTACCGATGTGGATGAAACCATTGGTACCCAATGCCCCAAATATTACATAAAGTTCTTGAACATGGCAGAAAAATAATATAAAACACTGTATTTTACCAGTCGGCTATTTTGAAGAAAAAGGGTCTAAAGCCAGAAACAAAATGTACAAACACTACCAACAATTCCATGCAAGAAAGACCGGAGGCCAAAGTAATCTCGAGGATATATTTAACCGAGTAATGGACACGTCAGATCCTCTAATTTCCAGTATAAATTTATAAAAACGTATCAGATACCAACATAAGCTGAATATTTCGTCTGGAGTTGCTTCAGTGCTGACAAATGAGAAGTTATAAGAAGAAAGTTAAGAAAGGCCAGCTGAGGAAAACAAAAAGAAGACGAACAAAAAATGACGAAAATGAAGAACATGATTACGTAGATGAAGAAGCAGACGTTTTAGAAATTATGCTTCCCACATATTTATTAGGTGATTCAGAATTAGAAAATAAGTTGTAAAACGTATGTCAATTTAAAGTTGATAGTAAATTTGTTGACTATTATTTTAATTAGATACGTAAAAGCATAGGAATTGGTTCCGTTTCATTACTAACTACCATATATATATATATATATACCGTAGTCGACAAATTTTAATTTCTTATACGAAAGTAGAAAGAGGAAAAGAGCACGACGAAATAAAATAAAGATAAACATATGCGAGGCTGCCAAGTATGCGAATAAATGGTTCTAATTGTAAGTCGAAGTGGGGTACCATAGGTATAGTATAAGATTCAATTCAGCGTTGCCAACTTGGGGGTTTTCCCCATAGATTTAGGGTTTTTTTTTGAGCCAAGGGGGAAATTTGGGGGGTTTTATTTCTTAGGGGGATTTTTAGGGGTATTTGTAGGGGACATTGAAAACTGTTATACTTGACTATTGCATATTGAGAAAGAAATATTTAAGTTTATTTTTATTATGTTATAATAATAGTCATGAGTAATAAGCAGCAAACACCAGCAACTGTAAATTTTCCTATTTACAAATTAAGATATATGAATATGAATTTCCTGGAAACATGCATTTGTCTATACAAATAACTGTCACAATAATATAAAGGAGTTACTTTTTTTTATAACAATTGAATTACTGGTTTTTAGGGGTTTAGTCATGTAATTTAGGGGGTTTTCAAGCATTATTCAGATCATTCAGGGGGAATCGTCTGTAGTGGGTTGGCAACAGTATTCAATCAGTACTGTGTAGCTGTCAGTAGGCTTTGTACATGATGGGGGTGCAGAACGCATCATAGAAATACCTATAAATTTTGCTACGAATATTTACAGAAAAATATTTCATGGTATATTACTTTTATGAGGATGTACAACAAAACCTATATTCTCCGCGTATTAATAAAATTAAATATTCATTCTTAATTTAGTAAAAGAAAGTAAATGTAACTGTTTTCTTCAGTTGTATAAATGTACATGCTGAGTTCGACTATTAATACACACGTAGAGAAATATGCGTTGTACACCTGGCAAACGTTTGTTATGAAATGTGAAAATCCCCGACTACATTGATTCTCCCACCACTATTGGAAAGCAGGCATCGCTGCATATTATAAAGTCATCTTCTGCATGGGAGAGATAGGTAGTATTCCTGTAAACCGAAATTAAAATATGTCGACTACGGTATATATGTATATATTCCTATGAAACTACATGACAGGTACAAGAAAAGAAACATATATAAATTAATTACTAAATAAACAACAAATGTTGGATGTTCACTATTTAATATTCAAAGTAATATTTGACAATTGTTTCGTCAACACAGTGGCTTCTTCAAAAATAAATAAAAATATTACACAAACACTTATATATCTAACAATATAGCACAATTTATGTAGAGGGGGTGATCTATTGAACAGTGTACATTATGAAAATAAATTTAATAAGGGGGAGTTATTAGTTTCTAACTGATCATTAAGTAAATTATTAGAGGGTCTATTTTTATTGATTTCAAGGGATTCTAGTAGGTTTAATTTAACACCTTTATTTTCTATATGTAGGATATCGAAATGATGACTAAAACTATGGCTTTCTTCTATGAGGTGGTTTGCGTATGAAGAATCAGTTTTCTTCATTTTGAAGGATCTAAAATGTTCTGACATCCTTTTCTCAAACGTTCTTCCTGTTTGGCCTATGTAAAACTTAGGGCAATCATTACATTTTAACTTATAGACTCCTGACTGTTGGTTTTTAGGTGTTTTATCTTTATTGTTCTTAATATATTAAGAACAATAAAGAAAATAATAATAATTAATATATTAAGAACAATAAAGATAAAACACCTAAAAACCAACAGTCAGGAGTCTATAAGTTAAAATGTAATGATTGCCCTAAGTTTTACATAGGCCAAACAGGAAGAACGTTTGAGAAAAGGATGTCAGAATATTTTAGATCCTTCAAAATGAAGAAAACTGATTCTTCATACGCAAACCACCTCATAGAAGAAAGCCATAGTTTTAGTCATCATTTCGATATCCTACATATAGAAAATAAAGGTGTTAAATTAAACCTACTAGAATCCCTTGAAATCAATAAAAATAGACCCTCTAATAATTTACTTAATGATCAGTTAGAAACTAATAACTCCCCCTCATTAAATTTATTTTCATAATGTACACTGTTCAATAGATCACCCCCTCTACATAAATTGTGCTATATTGTTAGATATATAAGTGTTTCTGTAATATTTTTATTTATTTCTGAAGAAGCCACTGTGTTGGCGAAACAATTGTCAAATATTACTTTGAATATTAAATAGTGAAAATCCAACATTTGTTGTTTATTTAGTAATTAATACGATGGATCTTCATCAAGTAAAGACCGAATCAATTCAATATATAAATTATATTACAAAAGTAGAAATATATTTAGAAGGGCCATAACTGCAGGGGGCCCTCTAAAACACTGCACCATTTGGTCTAGGATGTAGGAAAAAACCTGCAGAATAAAAAACTGCATCACAGAGCCACAAAATTAAAGGTATTTACTACCATAAAACATGTTTATAGTAATTTTTTTTTATTATTGTGCAATGTTTATAAGTTTAGACAACAAATTAGACCCGAGAAACTATAGTGCGATGGGGCAACTCTATAAATATTTTGATGAGATAATTGAAAAGGCGCCTCACCTTTGAAAACATGTTACTTTGATCTAAATGTAATTTGTCAGCAAATTTTTCATTATATATGCATGGTTTATTTTTCAACGAGATGTTTTCGACGAATTAAGTACTATAATTTATCCACTACCTCACTTATAACATTATAACAAACTTTTAAAAAAAATAAATGGCTTTTCGAAGAGTTAAACACTATATACTTTTTTATGACATCGCTATAATATTATAACAATCTTAAAGAATTATGTAAACAAATACTTTATTTTGAATTAAAAATTATAAAACTATAGATCATATTTAAATTACTTATGATTTAAATATTGGTTAATTGTTACATACGTACAATTATTTATTAATAAGAATGTGAGTTCCACAGTCAAACTTTTATGTATTGAAGTGGATGCTGGCAAATTGGTTCTGTTATTACCTAATGTTATTCCAGATAAAGATGCGCCGTAATTGGATTCCATCGTAGCTGTTCTTGTATTTTCTACACATTGTAAAATTTTGGTCTGTATTTTATTTTTATTGCTACTTGCTTCATCGACATATTTCTCCGCAACATTATACTAAACTTCCAACCGCCGCGCCGTGCTGTTTTGGTTAGAGCAGGTCACCTCCTACATCTACTGGTAGCGTAGCGGAAGTTCTGCGACAGCCTTGCCTTGTATATTGTTGTGGAAAGGCACATGTAATTACTGAGCTATTTGTATAAGGAAGCTTAGTAAATTTACATCCAATAACTTGCCTACTACACTTTCCAATCTGATAGTTACTAAAGGACACCTCAGTTGCTTCTTTACTTGAGTATTATGATATGATTTGTTTGTGGCAGATCTACTGTCACAAATCTTGTTACTCTCAGAAAATTTAATAATATGGTATTCCCCAGGGATCAAACCCCTACCCATTGCTTTTTGTATTATTTACTCGTGACCCGCTCTGTTTGGGATAATTTTAATGTTTATTGTATAATCTTTAAAATGCTATATATCCCTTAAATAATCCTTGAAACGTAAAATAGATCAATGGGAATTGATAACATCTATGATAGCGTATTATTATAGTTGGAACTTTTATTGTAAATATTCTAATAAGTTATATTATTTGTAGTGTAGAAAGGATTCAGATGAGAAAAACTTTCAATACTTCAAACAATATTATCGTTATCTGTATGGTATGTTGTCAAATTAGTAATTAGTGCAGTTCAATGAACACTTCATTGCATACCTGCGATCCAGTCCTCCGGTATTACTTCGGCGAACGGCGTTGCATGTTATCTTTCTGACCCAATTGGTACAACTTGCAATTAATTTTACATACAACCAGTGGATGCTTCCGAAATTAGGGCAATCATAAATGATTTTAATAACTCTGTGTTTGATGGAGTGGGCGAAATTTCAGTAAAAGTCGTTAAGTTAAACAAGTGTTGCATTACCTAGCTATTGGAGAACATTATTAATAATTTAGTTAATGTGAATAAACTTCATATTTAATAAAAAGAAAAAAGAAAAAAATATATTGGAAATTTCTGGCATACTGCAATCGCTGACTCGTTAGTCTTTCTCAGTACGGTGCTTGTAGCTAAGACAATGTGTGATGATTGAATAATATCTGTAGTATAAAGTACATACGGTACGAATTTAGATTTCTTTTCTGGACAAGAATTATTCAAAATTAAGATTTAAATGCTTTTATACTCTTAATATAATATCTGCCTATAGTCCGTCTCAACCTTATTATGCAGTACAGGTCTTATGGGAATTGATTTCATGGTTGCCAAATCGTCTCATTGTGTAATATCGTTACAGTTCCGGTTCAATATCTGACATTTTTTGTAATCAAAACATAACCTATACGACAGTTTGTCATTCAATTGATGCATACGATACTGCATACAAAAAATTAATAGTCATTTGAAACACTAAAAGGGGAGAATATATGGGAAGATGGATTAGTTAAAATATTTGTAATTATATAATCCTTTGGGATTGTTCTGTAAAAAATTATTTAAAATCTAACTGAATATTGTAAGCCAGAGTAGATGAATTAATATTTCAAAGAAACACTTAAGGTATACAATTTTCTTCGTTACTGAATATTGATAATAAACTATCCACTATAAATTCAGGCCAAGACAAAGTTAATCACAAGTTTATTTTTCATAAAAAACTTTTCTATTTATAAAAACAACTTAAATAATACATATTTATGAAAAGAATAACAATAACCACACAGAACATGTACTTTTATTTTTTAATATGTTACATGACTTATATAAAGGGCTTTCGTTTTACATGCGCTTCTGATGTTTCACTTCACTTCAGTTGCGAATCCCTTTCGTTTTAAAAATTATGTGATGTGGAAATGCATTCTATGATGCACTTTACTGAAGCGCTTCAACAAAATCTGAAGTAAATATAACGCGTATCACTTTTACTGAAACGGTCACTTGCAGTAGCATTTCCGTGGAATTTCACTTTGACGTCATAAGTGAAGTGAAGCGCGTGTAAAACGAAAGGCCTTATAGTCTTATTGAATATTAATATGTTAACCTACATTGCGTTATACACATTTAAAGACACAAATTCCTCACAAATTCATTTTGCAAAAACATATTTTCCTATTTATAAGAACAAGTTAATAATACATGATAACATTTATGAAAAAACTAACCATGACCATACAAAGGAGTAGTTACACATATTGTTTTATTTTTCTTCATCACTTAAAGAATCTTGATCTGATGATGAATGTGTGACGTTAATTATAAACTCTTCAACATCGTCTTGCAAGTTGGCAAGTTAGCCAATGTAATTCCGCCAGTTGTTCACTGCTACATTCTGATAACCCTTCACAATTAATTATTCAATATCTCTTTGTTTGAATGTCGTATTGTGCATTTCAACGTAGTGCTTAACTTGTGCCCACACAATTTCAATTGGGTTTAATTCACAATGATAAGGTGAAAGCCGAAGAACATAATGCCCTTTATTCTTTGCAAATTCATCAATTTTGTTTCTCTCATACTGAGACCTAACCTCTGACACACAAGCCAGTAAATCTCTTTTTAACATGTAATTATCAAGTGGAATATTCTTCTCAGTGAGCCATTCAATAATTTGGTCTTCTCCGTGCTACTGCTAGAAACTTTTCTAATTTACTCGTGTGATATGAGGCATTATCGAGACCAACAACCAAGTTCTCTAGTATATTTGGAAGCAATTTATTCTTGAACCAATCTCTGTATGTATCTGCATCCATTTCGCTATGAACATCAGCAGTATTTTTCTTACAAAGAAATGTACATTGAGCACCAATAACAAAACCTTGCTCGCCTCCAGCATGAATTAATGGAAATCGAGGCCCAAGACCACTTGGTGCTGAGTCCTTACGTAAAAGCTTGTCGACTGCTTTGAACAGTAACGTCAGTCCACTTTTTATTTACCGAGTGTCCTGCATTCACTCATGATTCATCAGTATATATTATAGTTCTACCTAAAAATAAAACAATCACAATCAAACACAAGCAAATAATAAATTGCGTAATGAACATAAAAGTATAACAAATTAAATGATAAACTATACCTTCGTCTCTGAATTTTCTGATGTCTCGTAAGTATTTATGTCTCCACCTAATGATGTCATCTCTTTCAATAATAATATTCTTTCGTCCCACTTTTTAAAATTCAAAACTCATATCATGTAGCAATCTGTAAAAAGTATATGTATATGTATATAGGTTATCACGTTAATCAGAATTATAGATCTAGGTATGCATACTTACTTTTAAATGCTTGAAAAAGATAATATGCTTGCTAAAAAGAACGATTTTACAGAAATTATATATAGATAAATTAAAGCCAATATAAAAGTTTACACACTACGGCAAAAACTGACAATTGACAGCAACGATTACTCATATACCCATCATATACTTTGCATAATAGAACTTGCAACAAGGCAACCGGATATAAAGATGTCGTTATTAAGAGACTACTAAAGATAATAAGAGATGCAATATCCCTATTAAACCTGTACTGCATAATAGGGTTGAGACGGACTATAGAAAACACGACGTGGGAAACTTGGGTAACTGTTTTTTGATAAGAATAAAACACCTACTTCTGGAGGAATTTCGAAAAGCTTGTTTTATAGAAATCTATTACTCTTGAGAACTTTTGTATTCCCGACAAATTTGTCGAAACTTAGTAATTAATGAGATACAGTCTTTTTCTTTTGTCCCCTTTTGTCAATTGTGTTTCACAATTTGTCAAATGACTTTCCCAATTCCTGTCATATTGACATATATGTCAAATTAAATTCTTTTTTTGTCAAATCTCTTTCACTTTGTATCAATTACTTTTCCCATGTATGTAAATTATATGTTTTGCTTAATAACTACTTACCAAGCTGTGCATCATTTTCATTTAGTTATTGACGTACCCTTGAAAATAAAGTATACATTTGAAATTTTAAGTTATCTAATTTATTCTTGTGTAATGTACATAGAAATTGATAAAAATATACATGTATGCAAAACATTTTCAAATATCACAAATATGCACAGTACAAACTATCGAAATATATAAATGAAGAAACAATTAATTTAATATTTCATTTTGTTCTAAACAATCACCCAGATATGTTTCCATATGCTGAACATAATGAAGACAATTATCTGCAGTTATTTGTTCAGAAGCATTGTGTATTGCTGCATATAATTTATCCTCATTTGTCGGCTGAGTTCTCTTTATTATGTGTTTCCATTTATTAAATAATTCCTCTATAGGATTTAAAAATGGACTGTAAGCAGGTAAAAAAACTTCAAAATGCTCATGACTTCTAATGAGATTGACAACTTCTTCATTTGTATGAAATCTAACATTATCCATAACAAAAAAGGCGCCTTGTATGTTATCATTATGTAAATGATTAATTAGAGTTGTAATAAATTCACAGAAATGAACTGTATTGAATGGTCTATCTTGGATTTTGGAACAAATATAGTGAATTTATATTCATTGCTGCAGCCACAGAATAATTACGCCCTCTTAGTTGAGCTTTTATTTTCGTTGCTCGAGTGTTTTTAACTGATCTTCCATATGAAGTTCGAAAATTAACTTTAATTCCATATTCATCAATGAAAAAAATCTTTTCCCTTTCGAACATGATTCTATTGTACCGGATAGCATATTCAAAGCGAGTCTGTATGATTTGTGGTGTATTTCTTCTTTCGGGAACGAAAGAGATTCTCTTAAACGAATAATGGAAAGTTTTAAGTGCTCTGTTAATCGTCGATAGCGATATTTGATGAAGTGGCCACTGCGTCAAACATCTATCTTTTAACTAACGAAGTGATAAACTGCAATCTTCATCAATCCAATTGCAAATTTCATTTATCTGTAACACAGATAATTTTTTTAGTCGGTTACCAGCACTTCTTTTATGAATATTAGCGGTTCTCCGGTATGTAGAATAAATCTTTCTTACTGTATTGGGTTAAATTCCAAATTGCTCTCCAATATTATTTGCCGTGAGCCCGTTGTTCATAGAACGAATTATTAAAGCTCTTAAATCATTACTTATTTTACTATTAATTCGACGATTCTCCATAATAGATGAATATAAAATGATTAACACGCTTCGTGAAAGTCAATTGACATATAGTGAAACACATTTGACAAATAAGGAAATTATATGACACATCGCCGCCATATTATAATAAATGTGAAAGTCATTTGACAAATTGTGAAACACAATTGACAAAAGGGGAAAACCAAAAGAAAAAGACTGAATTGTTAAAATTTGATTTTTTACTTTTTTCATATTTTCGGCCATCCAGTTGCACTGAAAATCTAATCAGCTATTATGAGGTTGATTGTACTCTTAAGGGAGCTTACGCAGAGGTGCCGACTAACTGCTGTGAGGTAGGCCGTGCGGGCGGATAGTATACAAATGAAATAAAATAACAAGAGTAGGGATGTCTTTCCGCAGGCCAGGTTTGTATTGAGTACTCTTTGTTCAAACCAGTGTCTTGTAATAAGCGCCGGTGTAGAGGTCTGAGTGCATTATTACTCCCTCACTTGAAATAGCGGCTCATTAAAAATTCCATTTCTTGACAACTATAAGATTTAGCAAGCTGTTTGTTGCGTTATATATATATATATATACATATATAAATATGAACATCTACGTGAGAAATTTCTTGAATTAGCGGCATTTTAAATTAATTGATAACAATTACTTGCATTATTTAATTGTTAATGATACATTAACCACATATAAAATATTAATTATACATATATATATATATATATATATGATTGTATATTTTTCATGGTTATTCTCGGCTTGGTTGTGGAATCAGGTTTGGTTAAATTAAAAACATTTTTACGTTTCGACTTTATTTATAAAGTCATCTTCAGAATCTACGTTGGTCAAAAATTAAGTGAAAATTTGCATTTTTGTGTGTTAGTTGTTTTACAAATGAATTATTTTTAATCTTTGTAATTTTCACTTAATTTTTGACCAACATAGATTCTGAAGATGACTTTATAAATAAAGTCGAAACGTAAAAATGTTTTTAATTTAACCAAACCTGATTCCACAACCAAGCCGAGAATAACCATGAAAAATATACAATCATATATATAACATACGGCTAAGAAAGAAGAAGGAAAAACAAAGGACCTTCACAAAAATTATATATACTCGTATAGTGATTTAGCGAGGTATTTCTTTGTTTAGCGGACTGTTTTAATTGACACATGAATTAACAATTAGTTAAGATATGATAATAATAATAAAAATAATTGTGTAAAACGTTTCGACAATATATTCTAAAAATTGTCTACCTCAGTTTGTGTAAATATAGAAATACATCTAAAAAAGACTATATTGCCAATGTAACTAAAAAAACATATTTTCAAAAGAATACGAAGAAATATAGTAAAATGCTCCTGAAAATCTTACCTAAAAACATTACTATGACTTTCACACTGTCAATATACGACAAACGTCAGTTTCATGTTATTGTTTTTTTTTTTTTTTTTTTTTGTTATTATGAGATGTACTCCGCTACAAATAGGATGGTGAGAGACACAGGGTGTGTAATTGCGGATTATTTAAAACTGGAAAGTAGATTTTTGACAAGCTACTTCGTTTTTCTCGTTTACAGTATTGTTTCTCTATGCATTAACAGAACATTAACAGAAGATGAAGGAGTTACTGAACGATGAACACATATACTCCAAATTTAGTAAGGACCCAATACTTAAATTTCAAAGAGCTAATAATGACTTAATTAAAAGTGGGTAATAAAACATTTAATTTCGCCCAAGACAGCAGCTTCACTAAAAATAAATAACGCACAACCGCCAAAAATATACGGCTTACCCAAATTGCATAAAGAAAATACACCTCTTAGGCAGGGTTGGCTGGTTCTTACCATGTGATGGTTTTTACCGGTTTTTACCATGGTTTTTACCGTCTGGGGAAAAACCTGTTTTTCCCATGGTTTTTACCATCTGGGGGAAAAACCTGTTATTCCCATGGTTTTACACCTTCAAAAGAAAAAATTCTATAGTTTTTATTATTTTTTGCAAACATTCATTTTAAAAGATCAATTTAGGTAGTATTATAAGCATTCCTGATTGGTCAAGTTTTTTTGCACCTGTTCCATTTCCTAACTTCCTCAAAGTTGAAAACTGGTTTGGACCAGTACATGACCTTACAAAGGCCATGCTTTATTTGCTTTTGTTGTTGGGGGAAGGGAGAAATAATGGTGGAAAAAATATTTTACTTCTTTATGTGTACACATATTCAGAATTATATTATTTAATAAATTATTTTGTAATACAAATTTATTAAAATGCCATTCTGATTATTTTAGAATGCAGTTTAAAAATTATTAAACTGATTTTTTATTTCATTTCATATTACTACATTCATTTATTAAATTTAATACTTTTAATTTAACATCTTAGTTTAAAAGTTATTTTGAAATCTATGCAATTATTATTATTGAATTAAGATAAGAATTTTACATTAGTATTACATATAGCTATGTAATAACATTTATAGAAGTACTTACATAGAACATGATTGTTAAAGGAAGAAAGTTATAGCATAAATTAAAAATTTCTAAAAGTGTTAGCATTTATATAAATTAAAAGAGAATTCTTTGAAAAATATTTCAGGGACAAAATTAAGTTTTTATGATTCAATGGAATGAATATCCTATTAATAAAATGGATATTATGTATAATAATGTTTATAAAATACAAGTTATTATATATCATAATTTATTAAATAAATAGTATCAAATTCATACATTGCCTCCTATTCTGAAATTAATATAGTTATCAATTTCCTAATTTTCAATAATGTAAACTTGTTTTCCCTTTTTTTCAGGATAACATTTTCTACAACTAAAATTCACATTATAAATCATTAATATATTAACTATTAGTATCTAATACTAATAATGTAGACATGTATATGTATATACTAATTATAAATCATAAACATGCACTTATTAGCAAATTTATAGGGGTAAATAGGTTTTTACCAGTTTTTACCATGGTTTTTACCGGTAAAAACCACCTTTTTACCATGTCCTGGTAAAAACTACTTTTTACCGGTAAAAACACAACCCTGCTCTTAGGCCTATTGTATCGTATTCCAAGTCTGTTTAACAAAGTATCAAAATTTTTGGCAAACATAATTTCTAATGTAACGGAAAAAAAAACAATTCCGGAAGAGAATTCTGGTACTAAAACCGATCAGCTTGCAGCAGATGTTGCGATTGTTGGTGAGATTTTTCAAACCTTAAATATTTCCCTAACGGATACTAAACCGATTACTTTGGGAAAATTCGACGCTTTCAAATCCGATCGTAAAAGACCTATAAAAATTACTCTATTTTGTATAGGCCAGGTGAAGGATGCTCTCAAGAACTCTAAAAACCTAAGAATCGTCGACGGACTTAAATCAATCAAGCTTTTAAAAGATAAAAACCCCTTTTCAAATGAGCCTATACAAGACTTTACGTCAAGAACTACTTGATCGCAGAACAGCAGGCGAGCCTGACTTAAGAATTAAGTATGTGAATGATGTTCCGAGAATCGTGAAATCTACAAATGATTTAAACTAGATTTGTACAACAGTACTACTAAGACAGAGACTTACTGTTCTAGTCGGTCATCGGGCTTCGATGTCATTCTTCTTTGCGAAACTTGGCTTTCGCCGGATATACCTAGCGAAGAATTGTTTGACTCATACTACTCCGTACTCAGAAAGGATAGGGACTTCGCCGCTGTTGGGCGATCTGCTGGTGGTGGTGTGCTGGTGGCTGCGTCTCCGTTTGTTCCGGTTGTCTCGTGTGACGTTTCCTACATATCAGCCTTGTTACCCTTGGTGGATATAGTTGTATCTAAGTGTAGTTTCATGTCTTCAAGTGTTTATTTAGTGGTGCTGTATATGCCATCGAATATTAGCAAGGACGATTTTGAATTATGTTTTGAAAATTTTGAAAAAAAAAAGATTTGGTATTGATAGCTGCCGAAGTTCATCCGTAATCGTGATCCCACACACGCGCACTCAAAGCGAGAGAGTAACAAAGAGACAGAAAAATTATTGTCATCACAATACTACCTTATACTACGTACAATAAAGTACAAATATAGCTTAGTTTCGAACTGAAGTAATTAAATGATAAAATACAGTGAAATTACCTTGATAATCAACATAGGTACATTTCATTCATACCTACGGGGTAAGAAGTAAATGATATTTATATTAATTATACGTATAACATATGGCAAATATTTATTTAGATGTATGTCCCTACGTTTTTTGTATGAGTTGATGAGATAGTATAATATACTTGTATTTACCCTAACGTGAAGCGTCTTCCCCTAGTTAATGCCTAAGGGCGTTATTAAAGCGAACCAATTTCGTAAGGGGCATGCTGAGATAAAACATGTTTTTAAATGTTTTAGAAAACGCATTTGTCTCTGACTGAAACATACAAAGTCGCATAATGAGAAAAATTTTAACAAAATAAAATTATCTTCAAACAAAACCGAATATTCAATTTTCATGAAATTTTACTGGGTATATCAAAATTTAATTGTGAATAAATGGATTTAAAATACCTTATATATAAAGCATTTTAAAAGAATCTATAAAATATGTGACGCAACATCGTGAAAAAATTAAAAATGTTAATTCATTCGTACAATACTTACAAATTATTCATGGTAAGTAATAAAAAAAAATATACTTTTCTATGAATTCGCAAGACTCAAGTTTCAACATTACAATATAGTATTTCCTATTATAAATGTTTATAGGTACAGAGGCAAATAATAATTTAAAATCAGGATTGAAAATAAATCAATCCACATAACATTCACAACAAAAAGGGACGACTGTCCTGCAGTAACATTAAATGGCTAACAACTGAAACATATGTTTGTATAACAGTATGTTTTCAGTTGTAATCTCCAATGGAATGTTTTATATCTTTATTTGAATGATCACATACATCACTAGTGCTGTGTGAATCGTATACTTGCTAATATATTTTTAATAGTCACCCTAATCTTATTACTTCCTATAGGTCTTCAAGGCTTGCCAGTGGAGCTGGTTTGCAATATTGTGATAATAAAAAATATTCACATTCTCTACCCTTCAAAGTAAGTCTGTCTGTTTGTACATTAACCCGAGTATACTTAAACGTCTTAAGCTATTTATACAGGGTCATTCTAAATATATGCGACAAATTTTACGGGCTAATTCCTAGGACAATTATGATCAGAAAAGTTTATATGAATGTGTGTTTTAAAAGGCATAGTTTTAAAGGTATAGTATGTTTAATAGTAGATTTAAAACTTTGTTATAGCATAACTAACAAGATTTAATGTCACACCTGTTTTTGTGAATTTATTCGTTCTGAAGGGAAAATATTTATTTGTCATTTCGATATTATTATGTCAAAGTTTTCTCAAGGAATTACAAAAGTGCTGATTTGTGCGTTATGCACTTTGTTTCCGGTATACTCAATGGTAATTCACGTGCAGCTAGACGTCTTTATGAAGAACAATACCCGAACCGTGTCAGCCTGCATCATTCGATATTTGCCCGTCTTCACTAACGCCTTAGTGAAATGGGAATTTTAAAAAACATACGGCTGATAGCGGGCACCCACGTACAGTTGGAACTCCACAATTGGAAGAAATGGTGATAAATGAAATTTAGGAACATCCTACTACAAGCACCAGAAAAATTGCCTCTGCCTTAAACATAAGTCAGCCCACAGTTTGGAATATATTGGACAATGAACTGTTGCATCCATATCACATACAACGGGTACATGCACTTTTGCCAGAAGATTTCCCGCAAAGATTGGCTTTTGGTCAATGGATACAACAGAAGATCACCTTAAGTACTCAGTTTTTGGGTCAAGTATTCTACACCGACGAAGCTAATTTCTCCAGATATGCTATTGTTAATTTTCATAATAATCACACATGGACAGAAGAAAATCCACCCGAAACTTTAGAAACCCGTCATCAAAATTAATTCTCTATTAATGTGTGGGCCGGAATTGTTGGAGATCCTTGATAGGTCCATATTTTTTGCTGATGAGGTTAAATGAAGCTACCACTACTGTTGGAAGAAGTCCCGTTGCAATTAAGATTGCAAATTTATTTTATGCACGATGGTGGTCCAGCACATTTCAATTCAATTGCTTGTGCGTTTTTGGACGGTGCGTATCCAAATCGGTGGATAGGGCAAGGAGGTCCACAACCTTATCCTCCGCGATCTCCACACTTAAATTCTCTGGATTTTTTTTTTCTCTGGGGTCACCTTAAATCACTAGTTTATACAACTCCCATTATAAATGTCGACAAAGTGAGAAATCGCATTGCTGCAGCATTTGAGACAATTCGAAACACCCCCTGTATTCTTGCACGCATTCACCAATCAATGCAACGGAGAAGAAGTTTGCATTGCAGTTGATGGCTGTCATTTAGAACAATTTTGTTGCATTTTATTGTATGAACTCTTAAATTACTATTAAACATTCTATAACTTTAAAAATATGCCTTTAAAGACATATATTCATATATACTTTTATGATCGTAATAACCCTAGGAATCAACCCATAAAATTTGTCGCATATATTTAGAATGACCCTGTATATTAGAAGCTGATTAGCGTTTGATATTTTGGAATATCTTTCCAACTGTTGGCTTTTTTAAATAAGTTTCGAAATTTTCAAGATAGGAGCAATGTTAGTCTAATCAAATCAAAATTCATTTTGTGTGAAATATACATTTTTAATTTAATTGAATCCCTTCCTTTAGAGAATATTTGAGTAGATGCGTAAACTTTTCTATGGATTCGCGAGACTCATGTTTCAACATTACAATATAGTAGTTCCTATTATATATGTTGATAGATTTAGACAAATAATAATAATTTAATATCAGCATACAATGTTTCGGTATCTGGGTAACTGTATTTATTCACATGGAAAAATGTATCTCCATTTCTCTATCTTCACATGTAAATTCAACTCTAAATTATATTGGCAAGCATAATTAAATTACCAACGTTCTAGTTATCGCATATTTTTACAGTTGACATTAAAATGATAACTTGTTACGCTTTCTACCTTCAATTCTCAGTGTAAACAGATTAAAATGCAAAAATATATTTGAAAGGATATGAAAGAGGAAAAACGAGATAACGAGAAACACTCGAATTGTCACGTTCCAATAACGAGGAAAAAAGGGTAAAAAGTAATTACAGATAACTTTAGAGACAATAAAAAAATTTAAATTTCAAATCAGAAATTTCTACAAGATCGACGGTTGAAAAGTCCCCACTGGTTGTCAGGAATTATAACCCAGTTTCGCTAATCAATTTATTTTATGTAATTAATTGCATAACGTTTACAGAATACGAATTGTTCTCCTAACTAATTTTCATTAATATATACATTTTCCTGGATTTGAGAGACTTGAAAGCGACCTTTGCATTACAGACATAATATGCAGAAATTGCTATTCATTTTACATGAACGTGATGCGTCCGTAAAATGTAATATTACAACTAGGAAATAATTCTATTCAGCAATTTCGTGTTTTAGAGACAAAGTCGTTAAAATTAATGCCGGCCCTTAATAAAGCTGTTAAAGTGAAATTATGTTCTTTTTTTCGTAATTAGAATTGCTCTCTTGAAACTTGAACATTAGAATGAGCTTTATGATGTAAAGTCGTAGAATTTTGAAGTAATGTTCCTTTACTATACGACATTTTGCAGACATATTTATTAATCTGTTTGTAAATTATTCATATATGTTTTACTTCATTATGCTATACTTCGATGATGATGATTGTAAACAAAGCATACAAGTTGCCTGATAAATTATTTCTTCGCTTTATGAACATCCCAAAACAGTAATATGTGTCGGAAATAGCTCAGGTGAAATTAATTATAGTGTGTTGTGTTGCAGTTGTATATTATTTTATGTAAAATGTCTTAAATTATTGCATTTGTTAATAATCAATATTAATTGTTAATAAAAAATTGTTAATTTAAGAAGACTTCATGGAATAGTCGATTCTACTTCTGGTGTTGACGTTTCTTCCACTACCCTAGAGTCATTTTCAATGGTGTTGATTCTTCTGCGATTACAAACTGTAAGATATCGACGACAATTGCGAGAGCCTATGGTAATATCTAATATATAAAATTCTCGTGTCACAGTGTTTGTCAGAAACCTCCTCCGAAACGGCTTGACCGATTCTTATGAAATTTTGTGTGTATATTCAGCAGATCTGAGAATAGGACGTAAACTATTTTTCATACCTCTAAGTGATAAGAGTGGTTCACCCCAAAATTTTTTTTTTGTTTTTTTGGAGAAAATTTTGTATTTTTTTTTTATTATTCGGCATTAAAAAATACATACAACCTTAAATTTTCACCCTTCCACCACCAACCCCTATTTTTTAATAGCGATATTAGTACTAATAATTTTCTACTCTCGGCGGTCGATAATTGATCAGTTACCACTCGATCAGTTATTCCCGCCAGGCGTCTACCGATGTCAGTTTTCACGCCGTAAACAGCACAGAGTAGGGGTGAGAACGAAGCCGGTCTCCTGTCTTTCTTACACAATAAGCTTTCTCTCACTCACTAAAGTTTAGGGCCTAAACCGTTTTCGGCCATTATTATTGATTGTGCGTCGATTGTAGCAGTGGCGTTTATACCTATCATTTTACTTTCTCAGTGCAACTCTCATATTAAGTATATTCTCATCAAGGCCAAACGATATCTTTTTGTGGCTTAGATTTGGGCACACCGTGTTTTTCACACGGACAATTATACGTGGCATGTTCTCGCGTGGGTAACCATCCAGTTTGTTTGTGTTGGCTAAAGATGGACTCACTAAAAATATCGTACACTCCATTGCAATAAGAGATTGATAAAGTTTTTTGTTTAATTGTCATTATTTGTGATAGAGATGTAATTAGAAATTTATTAGTTAAGATAATAAAAGTAAAATGATTCAAAAAATGAATGTTTGGTGTTTCGTTATTTTTATAGGCCGTCATTGTTCACAGCGCTCCATTCCTCTTTCAGTCATATACCACATCCAAACACACTTACAATAAGTTACTTATTTTTTATTAGACTACCAAATATTCACTAGAAGTAATTTATATGGCAGAACAACGTTTGCCGGGTCAGCTAGTATCAAATAAAATCAAATATCCAATAAAATACAGTAAGTGTATGTTGGACATCTTAATGTTAAGATTTAAATTAAGATAATTAAAATGAACAAAATCACAAATATTAACAAAATAGGGAGAAATATTTGTCTGCTCATTTTGTGAACAATGACACAAATTTCCCGGTAGAATGAATACAATGCATAGCGCAGTATCTTCTGAATGTTGCGCTTAAAATATTTATGCTGGGACACGCCTTCCACTCCCCTGGTAGCAAATTAGAAAGTTTGATCCCCAAGGAGAAGGGCGTTTCTTGCGTCATATTTAATTTATTACAAGGAAGAACAAAGTCTGCACTATTTTAAGTATTGTGGCTGTCAAAATTTATAATGAAATTTCTTGAAATACTCTTAGGTTCGGAAATGGTTTTAACAGCTCAAGATAGAGACCCGAGGCAGTGGTAGAATTTGGTAGGTGATAGGATAAGGCCTACAAAATTCAATAGTTTTTGTATTAGTCATACAACGTATAAGACATTTCTGAGTTAGAAAAACAAACGCATATCCTCAAAACAGTGTTCCATAAGATATCCTGGAATGGACAACAAATATTCGAATTATATGGTGTTTCTCAAATAAAAAAGGCTTAATTGTACATTATTCTAATATTTATTTGTTTTAAAAGTGGCAAATGAGCTTATAAATTAATAATGTGCCAAGAAAGTGTTTATGTTTGTTAAATACTCTATTACATTGGTGTGCATCGCCTTCAAACATTTCCTATAATTTAAATAGAGGATTTTATACTTCAAATCTTTTGTTCCACAAGCAAATTGCATCATAGCAGCTGCTACCGTCACATCAAGATTAAGATATCAGATTAAATTATTAAAATTGGCTAAAGCAAATAATGCAAAAAAATAGAAACTTCTTGTTTAAAATTTTATGAGCTAATAATGCAGCTTTTAAAAATACCGGAAAATTCATTCTATCTAATTTGCAATACTGATCCTAACTGGTTGAATGAGGCTGACATACATCATTGGCAATTTATGTGTAATAGTAAGAAATTTTTCTTACGGCAATAGCTTCTTAAAGAAGAAAGGTAGCAACTGCCGGCTTTCACCATTCTCTTATGGTCTGCTTGACTATTATGTTATTGACAATTTGATCACACACAAGTCGAAACACCACCAATTCCTCCGTTTTGTGTTGGGATTCTCTACTGAATCATGTATTCGTTTGTTCGTCAAGTGTTGACGAGGACAAGCTAATTAGCACAATGTCAATGTTGCCTGCTGATCTTGCTGAGGCTGGTGATTTAATTGCAAGTCTACTAATTCGTCATGCAAAATTTGTTAAAGTAAAACCCTTGACATTGACAATAAACTCTCAATCAGAACTGGGATCTCTTATGAATTTGACAATCAAGGTCAAATTATGTGGTTTATATGGATTTCAGCCGTCCTATACTGTACCTTCAATTAATATTTTATTTAGAGTAGCCTATGCTTATCAATATTAATTTGGAAACACTCTGGAACTTGTCAATAAATTGACTTAACTATGACAATTGTCTAAATATAAAATTAATTGAAGGTACATTATAGTGGCAAAGACCGGCTGGAATCCATATAAACCAACTTAACTCTGACTGTTGTCAAAATGACAAACATTACTGTTCCATAGTATTCCCAAATTTATATTGAAATCATAAGTTACTTTAAATGAAAATTTAAATGAAAGCACGGTAGATCTTGTTTCATGTGCTCGGATTTAGTGTCTTTGCTTAAACTTTTACATTCCTATTTGACAAATAGCAGTTATATTTGTGCAATGGTTTTGGAGCTCATGAGTTCTGTTTCTCTTCCGATGTTCCGCAAGAGTCCAATCCAGGACCAATACTTTTCAATTCATTTCCAAACGATTTGCTTGGTTTCTTGACTTGTCCTGTAATTGCGTAAGCCGATTACCTTAAAATCTATAATTTTATAAAATCTGTGGATCATATTTCGTCCCCTCAAGAAGACTTCTATACTTTGTCAAACTAGTGTTCCATTTACAAATAGTATTTGAATATAAATAAATGTTGTTTTATGTCCTTTATACGTAAAGAAGACCATCATAACTTTACTTTCCGTGATCTTGGTGTCCTTTCCTGTTGTTATTGGAAATTTATGGCCTTCAGTCTTTGAAATACAGACGCGATATTCATCGAGCGCGGTTTATAAGAAAGCTGTCTAATGGATAGATGCACAACCCAGATCTCCTTTTCTCTCTGACCTCTGTCACTCCCAGATTATCCAATCGTTCCTCTTCCACATTCCTAATTCCCTTTTCCAGAAAAAAAAATAGTCAAACTTACATTATGAAGATATTTTCTGTACAAACAGCAATTTAAATAATGTTTCTTTTTCCTTTTTTATATGTATATATAGTATATGTCTGTCATAATACCATTTTCCTTTAAATGTAAGGCATTGAAGTTATTATTATTATTGTTATTAACATTCTAAAGGAAAGACAAATAACTTGTATTAATTAAAAATAGCGCCCCTTCTTATTCCTTTGGGCAACCACACAATTTTCTACACCACACAATTCAATTCTTAATAAAATTGATTTTATGACTTTTTTATTAGTAAACCGCCCCCTTCCATTCCACCCTTCCTGAAGGTGTTAGACTAAAAAGTGTTAAATGAAAACTATGTAAATACGTCTGACATTTTTCAGCAATAATATTAACTTCTATTTATAAGGAAATTGTGGAAATTTTAATTCACCTTGAGAAATATTGTGGTCATTTTGGAAGCTTAAACGTATTTTTTTGCTCACTTTTATTATCTAGGTTTTTGCCCCAATGTTATACGACGAACGGTTGTTCAGCATAGACACCCAATATGTTTGAACATTGTTTTATAATAGAATTACATGTTTATGTTTAATATCATGTAGTTGATTAAGAAGGATTAGTCAAAAACTAGTTTTCGTATCTTTCAACTTTTTATTGTCGAATTAGACGCATAATGTGAGTTCCATTTTCTAATCTACTAGTTTGTTTGTTTGTTTCGTTTATTCATTCAATTACATACATTATAAAATACATTGAAAACGTCAAGTACATGAAAACATATACACACATATACAACAGTTTAAAAGTTTAAAATTGACTCAAAAAGAAGTCGGTGATATTGTAGTATTCCTTGTCTATTATTAGTCTCTTTCCGCTTGAAGTTCTCGCTGGGCATCTTCTTCAAATTTGCCGGCAGGCGACTATATATTTTTATTGGTTGTGAGATGACACTTTTATTGATTAATGTCTTTCTTGTTTGAGAAAGGAGCAAATAAGAATTGTTTATTCCTCTTGTATTATAGAAGTGCGAAAGTTCCTGTTCCTGAGAAAAGGCATAGTTTTCCCTCACAAACACCGCGCACTCGTATATATACATCCCAAACAGAGTGAGTACCCCTTTGCCCCTGAAGACTCCTCGACATGATTCATTATGTTTCAGGCCGAACGCACTCCGAACGCAAGCTTTTTGCAAGACAAACAACCGCTGCACCTCAGCAAAGGATCCCCAGAACACAATACCATAATCCCAGCCGAGAATGGACATATGCGAAGTAGGCAGCACGGCTAGCAGTATTATTTACCGATGCCGATATCACTCGCAGCGCATAATTAAATGACGATATTTTCCCTGCTAAGTAATTGATGTGGTTCTTCCAGTTCAGCTGCGAATCAATGTATAGACCGAGGAATGTCACTACTTCTGTAGTTGTAAGATCAGTATCATTGTAACTAATTTTCCTTTCATCTCTTTTAAAATATGAGAATTCAATACATTTCGTTTTATTTATATTTATTTGTAGGTTATTTTGGGAAAACCTCTAGCTAAAATCCCCCAATGTTGAAGCCACTTCGCCACTGATTTCATCTTTTGATGTTCTGATAATAACAGATGTGTCATCGGCTAACATGGTCGTTGCATGTGGGGTCACGCTCGGGATGTCATGTATATCAAGAACAGAAGCGGGCCTAGTAATGACCCCTGTGGTATTCCTCTCTCGATTTGCAACCAATTGGATGTTCGTTTGTTTTTATCGTTAGATACTACTACTTGCTTTCTGCTTCGCAGGTAGTTTTCTATTAAAGCGAGAGCTTTCCCCCTTACACCGTATAATTCCAATTTCACGAGTAGTTTCCTATAATCTACGCTATCAAAAGCTTTTCTAAGGTCCATAAAGACGCCCATCGTGGTTTCGTTATTATTTACACCATATAAAATCTCCGTCATTGCTTGGTATATTGCTCGAGTCGTATTTCGTCCCTTGATATATCCGTTCTGATTATTGCAGAATATATTACATTTTTCCAAAAAGTCATATAATCGTACGTATATAATTTTTTCAAACACTTTTGAAAAGTGTGTCAACAATTATATATGAGTTCTGACTTTTTTAAAGCATGAGTTCTGACTTTTTTAAAGCATTGGGAAAAATTGCATTATGTAAACACATGTTTATTAGTGGTTCTAGAATTACTGCTAATTCAGGAGCACAATGTTTAATTAATTTCATTGGTATTTCATCATTTTCCACTGCATTAGTATCCCTCAATCCACAGATTATGTTGCATATTTCCTCCGCGGTCGTAGGTAATAGCATCAGTGTTTTTGTGTTGTGGTACAAATTCGCCGTGTCCAGTGGCTCGTCCTACATGTTCTGGCACATGGCAATCAATTTGGCGTTAATTATTGATAAAGGATCTTCATCAGCATCGTCTGTCCGTTCCAATTCAATATCTCCAATGTTTGTGTCTTCTCTTTTTTCCCTCAATGTGATTTTTTTAACTAAGTTCCAAGTTGCTTTGGTTTTGTTGCTCGAATTGCATATGTAATTTGTATTGTTGTTCTTTTTTTCAGTTTTTATTTCTTTATTTAAGTTTTTGCAAAACCTTGCATACTCATCTTTTGCAATCCTGCCATTCACATTCAACAGTCTTTTTTTTAATTTCTGGGGATATATAGCTCCTTTGTTTATTATGTTGTCTCTTAGATCTAATTTTAGAGAGTTCCTGGTATTTCCATGTTATTTTATGTATAAAGTTTTCAATGTAGAATTTGGGTCATTTTCAACAATGCAAGCGCCCCAGTCAACCTCATATAGCCACCGGCGGAAATCCATCATGCATCCATACGAAATCGTCCTAAAGTCCGCTTTTCCATCAAAAATATCCTTTGCACACATATTCTGAACAGTTATTTGTTGAGCCAAGTGGTCGGATAGAGCAGTTTGAACTATTTTATTTTGTAGTTTTTACAATTAGTCATAATATTATCAATCGTTGTCGATGACGTTTTGCTAATTCTTGTTGGTTCATTAATAGTAATTTTTAAGTTAAAAGAGTTTAGGATGTCTTTCATTTCTTGAGTCATCTTTTCATAGTGATTGTGGAACGGAATGTTGAAGTCTCCCGTAAGAACAATTTTATGTTTTTTTCTATTTTTGGTAACGAATTGCAAAACTTCTTGAAATTTTACAAAAAACTGGATAATGTCACCTTTGGGTGGTCTGTAAATATTTATTATTATCATTTTTTGTTTTATAAGCTCTATACAGCTGCATTCAATAATCGTTTCAATGCTCTTTTCCTTTAGCAAGGTAATTTCATTGTACTCGTGTTGCTTGTCATTGAGTACAAATAGGCACGATCCGCCACAGGCTCCATTTTTCCTAAGATAGCAGGAAGCAAGAACATAATTATCAAGTCTTGTAGATAATAGCTGATAGCTGAGTTGGAAAATAACATTCACCGAGGTGTACACTAAGTTGAAAGTCAAGATTGATGTTTTTTTCAGAAATGTATCATTTTCAATAAATTAATTAGGAAATGCTCGACTTTAATGTGTAACATACATATACCTGGAGATTTAAATTTTTAGATTGAATAGGGCTTCGCATGTTATCCAGGTTTATATAACACAGTACAACAAAATATGGTTGCTTTTATTTACTTCATTTAGTGTCTTTCCTTTGAGAGTATTATAGTATCATTACTTTAACTCTCATCAGCTTATATTTTGCTATACTCTTTTCCTTTTGTGCAGTTCATTCAGATAAATTTGCAAACCCTTTGTCGGTATCACATCGATAATTAAGTCCATGTACTACATTTGTGCTAATTAATAAATTTTACGTTGAAAAAATTGTTTGTGCTTGTCAATGATATTTGTGGACTTAAATTATAAGCTTAATTAATTTGAACTTTATTAAAAGGAAAAGGCGTTCCTTTCGCGAGGATTTAATAAGATGTTACTTTTATTTATGAAAGTCAGTCTACTATTTAAAATTTATTTTAATTGAAGAGGTAAGAAATGGAAAGATTTTTCCATTTGGCGTCCTTTTAATTTTAGACATCCATAAAGTAAATGGAACGACGCGAGAGCAGTGGCAATGAGATCTTCTGTAATAACGCATTATAAGCTTTTAAATTTCCTTGATTTCAACGATCAGTACTAGAGATAAAATATCATGTAAATATTCTCCTGTATTTAGAGAGAGATGTAAATTAAATTTTCATTTTCAAAGTAGCCAGTTTATTGCAAATAATGAAATATATGATACTAATTCTACCTAGTACTACTACTTAATATACATATTGCTGTAGATACAACACTGCTCATGAATGATAAAAATTATAATAGTCTATTTATAAGCTTATTCCCAACAGCATAATTTTTTTTAATAATATTTATGTTCTTATGAGTTCTTGCAGTGATTCGCTTCTTATGTTCTGGTACACCTCTTATTTAGTTTTGATTGGGATAAGGTCAAAAATTGAACAAAATGTCTAAATCTCATATAAAAATTATATTCATATTTTGTAAAAAATGCCAATCGTTAATAACATTGCCACAGTGTATCTATATATTTTTGTTTTACAAAGAAAGAAAAAAGAAAAACATTTATACTCATTGTTAGTGCCTTTTTAATCTAAAATCTTGCAACGTGAATGCTCTGAAACTGGCTTATACTAATCGCTAGCTGTAAACATTCTCACATTGTACCTCTAGCAGCGTAGCACCTACTCATCAAAAACATCCCCGTTTATGAGTATTTATTTTATTTGAATTACTAAATTAAATGACTACATAATAATTAATGATGCCCAACGATATACTAAAGGCAAATATTTTCACATAGTACCTTTAGCATATTTAATAACACCATTAACTATCCTTTTATTATTTTGAAAAACGAATTAATACTATAAAATAAGATAATATTCATCTAATTAATGATGCCCAACGATTTACTAAAGACAAATATTTTTACATAGTACCTTCAGCATGTCTAACACCATTAACTATCCCTAAATTGAATTATTTATCTCATAACTTACTTCATTTCATCGAAAGTTTTGTCAAATTCTATCTTATTGATATCCTCCATCTTAAAAATTACTAATAAGAAAAGAAAACTCAATTGAATAAAATTATTTAAAAGAAAACTAAATTAAAATTGAACTCTAGATCTTAATACAGATTATTTAATTGTGAGGTGATAAGTAGTGCATATCGACCCTACTCTCACTTTCCCTATATCACATTTATTAATCCTTTACAAAAATTAACGTCTTTGCTGAACAAATTATAAACTACGAATCTGCAGGTTTATTCTTGTTTCTTGCCTTATATATTCAAACAATTGCCTATCGACTATTTTTAGCGCCTCGTTTCTTCAATTATCATTTTTAAAGTCGGTAAACAGTACCGCACTGGAATTTTGTATTCGTAGCAAGTTGTTAGTCTCTCTTTCAGCGTAAGTATTTGATCAGTCGTTCCTCTGCCCCTTTCTGAAATCTGCCAGATATTTTCCGACCTTCAGCTATCAGTTCTGTTAATTTCCTCCAAAATTTCTTCTATAGTTGGTTCCTCACATTCGTTGTTCTCTCCAATTTTGCGTACTTGATTCTTCCTTTTCCTCTTCAGTAGCATCATTTAACATGTCGCAAAAATATTCCCGCTATTTTCGTTTCATGTTATCTTCGTCTCCTATCAAGTTTTCATTTTTGTCATTAATGAATAGTGTATGGTTAACATTTCTTTTTGCTTTCTTAATTTTTCTACAACAATTCCGAATTTCTTTTCTCTTGTAGTATCTTCAATTTCTTTTCTGTTCGTATTTCGCTCTTTTCTTCCGTCTGTTAATTCTTTTTTTTCTTTGATCTCTATATCTTTTCTTATCGCCCTCTTGTTAGCTATTTAGGGGTCTCATGCGTAATATATTTCTTAAATCGACTTCTCTCCTGCATTCATCATCGAATCATATTTCTCTTGGCTGACGTTCTTTAACTGGTATGGCCTTAAATAAAATGCAAAAGGAAAAATCCCTTACCACAAAAAATATATATAAAAAATCTAAATACGTATTTCGGCAACTAAGTTGACACCTTCAGTAGATATCTGTGTAAAACAAAAAAGAGTGTAAAACGTGGTATTTTTGGCTAAGGTGTAACCTTAGAAGACATACTCTTCACCAAATCACCAGTGGGATAACACTGATTTCTTAAGAAACGACATCCCTATATATATACTACCTAAATGTAAAGGGACCATAACGGTACTCTAATTCGTGACAGACTAATCCCCTAAAATTACAATAATCCGTACAAGCTGGACTCGGGTATCGGTCCATTGTCAGAATTCATTAAAGTACATCTACTTCTATGTGTATAAATACTTTCGTAACTGTCTGATTCTCTAAAATTATTTACAGTTTTAATTAATCTAGATTTTGTTTTTGTTTACAGGTAACCTGTAAAGATTGTAATCAAAAATATGTAAGGCAAACTAGGCGTTCAATTTCAACTCGTTACAAAGAACACATTGCACATTTCAGATACAACAGACTGGAAAAATCTAGTGTTGTCCCACTGGTGATTTAAACCACGTTTAACACGCTTTTTTGTTTTATACAGATATCTACTGAAGATGGCAACTTAGTTGCCGAAATACGTATTTAGTTTTGTTTTATATATATTTTTGTGGTAAGCGATCTTTTCTTTTGCATTTTATTTCAGATTTTTAGCCACAGTCTCTACTCATTATTGGATGGTATGGCCTTAACTGTTGCCTATTGGATTATCGACTCCATAGTTGCCCATTCCTCTTCTATATCTTGAAACTCTACTTGTTTCAATTCTCTATAACTTCATCTTATCTCATCGTCGTATCGCTCTTGGATCTCCGGGTTTTTCATGTTCTCGAAGTTTTACTGTTTTTTCGGGTCTTGCTTTTGCCTCCTTTCGTTTCGACCTCTGATTTTCATTTCTGTTCTCATTAGAAAATAATCCGAGCATATATCTGCTCCTCTGCAGAATAACATTTGTTATAATCTTCTGATACTGCTTCTCTATAATGACATGATCTATATGATTGGAATAGCTGCCACTCAGTGAAACCCACGTTCCTTTCTTTCAAAGTGCGTGCTCATTATTTTCATATTCTTCTCTTCTGCAAATTCTATTAACCTTTGATCATTGTCCTTACTAGTCCTATGGTTGCTTTGACCTCCTGTATTATGCTTGTCAATGTCTTCTCTGTTTACCTTCGCATTATTATCTCCTACGATCATTCTTGCACGTGTTTACGCTTGTGTACAATAGTAAAAGTAGTAGTAAAATACGTATAACTCGACCTTAATGTCGTCTGGCTTGTATTCCGTTGGTGCGTAAATATTTACTAGGAACATGTTATACTCTCCCTCTATCTCTAGGTAGCAAATTCTATCTGAGATGGGAGCAAATTTTTAATTTACTTGCTCACCAAGAAACATATCATATCTTCTTGATTCTCCTCCGCTTGTAAAAAACACATATTCTTATAATTCTATTATTTTTGTTTCTTCTATGTGTGTTATTATTTTCGTCTTCTTTCCATTCAGACTTATAATGTTCCAAGTACCATACTTCTTATATTTTTGATTTTTTACCTTTTTCGTTTCCTGATTTTCTGCCAAAGCCGTAACCGTATTATCTTTTCTCTTTTCTGATTATCACCGCCTTCATCCGGCGATTGTTCTGAACGTTCTGTTTCTTTTTCCTTGTACCGGCGAGTCCTTCGTCATTACTTTCTGTTTCGATTCTTCTTTCCATTTACATTCATTAAATACTTCTCCGTTTATTATTAATTTATTAAGGGTAAAATCTGCCCTATTTCCTTTTTCTCTTTTCTCTTGCATTACTTTGGATAATTATCTACTTTGCTGACGCGCCTGATCAGACAACCATTACCCATACATCTAGACCTTTCAAAGGTTTCTTGTTTTTATATATTTCCCTTCTCAATTCCAATGACGTAACTTCTATTAGACTGGCCTCTCTTCCCCTTCTCTCTGTTTTCCAATTCTAATTACTTGTATTATGACATTTTCGTTCTTCATTGCTACTCTTATATTATCCATTATCTCTGCTACTTTTGTTTTTGTTTGTTAATAACTTTCTTGTCTTTTTTCTTTTAATCCATGGATTATAAGTTTCCTTTCCCTATACTGCTTTTCCAATTGTTCAATTCTTTGTTCTTGAATATCGATATTTTACTGTAACACTTTGTTTTCAGTTTTCAGGTTTACAATTTCTTTTTCTTTTGCCTCAAATTTTTTATTTATAATACCAAGTACTTTGGATTTCAGCTAAGACTTTTAAAACTTCTTATATATATATATATAATCTAATATTCCCCTCTACCATATTAATGGTGTGGGGCGTTTCTCCTCTTCTAACTTTTTATGAATCTTTTCCATTCATTTCTATTCCTCGCCATGCTCTTCGCCTCTGTCCAAGTTTTGCCCTTCCTCCTCAAAATCTCTGCTATGACATCATTCCATGTCGTCCTTGGCCTTCCTCTTCTTTTATTTTTCATTATTCTTGCTTCCCATATCCTTCTTGTCTGTCTCGTATTTTCCATTCTATATAGATGTCCCCACCATCCCAGCTGTCTTTGCTAAATATGTTCCAACACTGACTGTATATATAGATCTTTTCTTATTTCCGAATTTCTTATTCTTTCCATCTTTGTAACTCCTCTGACTCTTCTTAAATATTTCATTTCTACTGCTTGTATTTTACTTTTTTGTCTTGTATTTAATATCCAGGATTCGCATCCATATACTAATATCGGTCGGTATATTGCCTTATATACTTTTAATTTTGTTTCGCGGGATATCTCTTTTTTGTTAATGAACTTATTCCTCATACTATAATACAGCTTTGTTGCTTTTTCTATTCGTTGGTTAATCTCGGCGTCCTGGGCCCCTTTTCCATCAATTCTCACTCCCAAGTACTGGAACGTTCTCACTTCTTCTATTTCAATTCCTTCTATTTCGATTTTCATATCTATCTCTTCATCTCCCACTACTACTTTGGTTTTATTCTTATTCATCATCATTCCACTGTTATTTAGTGTCGTATTCCATATTATTAAATTCCGTTGAAGATCTTCCACACTGTCAGCTGTAATTACTATGTCGTCTGCGAATGCTCCCTGTGAAACTTCGACTAGCTTTATGTTAATGTGTCCAACTCTGATCTTTTTACTTTCTTTTGTACACCTTTTGATAATGTCGTCCATATAAACTATAAACAGCATTGGGCTCAGGCTTCCTCCCTGTCGGAGTCCCTCCTTTGTTCTGAAGGTTTCTGATTCTAAATTATTAGCTATTACAGCGTTGGTGTTATTATCATATATTTTCTGTATTAATCGTCTTATTTTTCCATTGACCCCTCTCTCTTTTAATATATTCCACAGTCTTTCTCTAAAACTTCTTACATTATTGAATTACTTCAATCTTGTATTAGTTTCAGACACAATTTATACATTGTTTTTACTAAGTAAATTGTCACAAAATGAACTCTTACATTTGTTTCATAAAATTTATCTTTAAATACTCTTTATACAATGGAGAACAATGTTACACTTTTGTGTTCTGACTTATTTCTCATCTATAATATGGAAGTTACTCACAAATTAAACGTTACGTGACACTTATAATACAAAATATAGTTCATAAGCATCACAATATGAAATATTTGCTTCATAAATTGTAACTTTGAGTAAAATTTTTAGCACCCCCGATATTAAGAAAAGTTACTAGGTGCTTTTGTTTCGTATTACACATATTTAATGTGAATTCATTTTTCATGCACACGTTTCAGAGTAAGGAGCAAATACGTATGGTACCTCGCAAAAATGCATGCCAGGAAGAAGAGAAATTTCCTACAGATTGACGATAAGCATCTTTATTGGACTCATAACTCTGGAACATTTCCTCATGAATAAACAATGTTTAACGGTTCGTTAGAATAGTTACATGGGTAGTACATACGTAATAAATCGATATCGTCAAATGCAAACGTCTTACTTTACGCCTTGATGAATTATGCGAGCTGCACTTTTCGTGGTTATGCCTTTGGCAGTGCATTCACTGTATGACACGGGAAGTTTTATTGATTTTTGCTTTAGTAAAGGTAGTGAAATATATATTCTATTATATGTAGATGTCCACGAACATAGTAACAAAGTTTAGAGAGTTATGGTTATACTAAAACATAGTTCGCTTTTTATTAAAATGCTATGTCCTAAAACGTATTGGTATCACGGTAGAATAAATGAAAGTATTATTTCATTTTTGGCGAAGATTGTTTTGACTATGGAATTATACTCTTTGTTCTTGGATTAATGTTTAGCATTGTGTCACAATTGTATCAGATCAAGATACATGTAATCTCTCCATATTAGAGAACTGTGATTATAAAACACAAATTTAAAGCATAGCATATTTCTTATGCGTAAATGTCAGGAGGTTTAAAAAGTAAAATATCTACGTCTGACAGAAATTTCCAAAAAACCTTTTAAAAAAACATCTTCAAAATCACTTTTCAGTTCATTTTTGTTCGTTAGAAGTTTGTTTAAACTTAGTAGTTTACGAAATATTGGTGAAATATGATTTTTTTACTGAAATAAATTACTACTCCCGGTCAACAGATTTCATTTAAAATTTAATCAAATCTCAAGGGGTAGATTGCTTATTTCGGAATGGAAAAAGGGCCATTCTCAATAGTGCGTGGCCAATAACAGTATGAAGATTTTCTCTATCTATCAAAAAAATTGGAGATTTTTTTTGGGATTGCCCTTAATGAAATTTATCCATAGTAAAACCATATTTCCCTTGATCTGCGGTTCGTGTAACTTAATTATAATAATAGGTTTATCGTCAAACAGATGTTTGGTCTCTTTCACTCATATTCTGTTCTGTGCTTGATTTATTTTAAATATTTGTGCGTAATGTAGGAATATACAAAATAGATAATAAATGTATGGTATGTTTGTTTTCTCATTCTACTTTTTTACAAAGAAGTATTGTGATGAAGGAAATTTTTGACATGAAGATTTTTACAGCTGTCCATGTAGATACCGAATAAGTGATTTAGAAAGGAATATCTCTCTCTGTGTGACTACCATAGCGGCCAAACGCCTAAAACTATATATACGAAACTTTATATTTATGAGTTTTCTGTAAAATCGGTGGACCAGACGCAATAGGGACGCATTTACAAACATAAAACAGAAACCGGTCACATTATAAATTACAATACTCCAAAATTACTATATAAATGTCATAAAAACCAAAAATTAAATCTACTGAAATTTTAGAAATTGAAAAACATTAATTTAATCATAATTTATTAAATGACCAATTAGAATTTACTGATAAGCCTATATTTCTATATCTCAATATCCTGCATAACACACATGATTAGTTGGTTACCTGTATTATATTTTCCCTCTTTATAATTCTAATACTCATATTTATAGTTATTTTTAAGTTTAATTTTATTAGTTTGACATTTCACCTCACATCCACCTGTTGTTTCACAGCCTTCAACCTAGTAACACGGTTACTGTTTAAACTTCCCTTTTTTTTCCTCTTCCTTTTTGAATTTAACGTAAAATCCAAATGTAACCATCCAAAATTTCCCATTTTTATTTCATATTAATTTAATTTTATCTAAATCATTCCTCTATTATGAGTTTTAATCTATAGTTTTACAATTACTAAATTTTAATATAACATTAATTACGTCATTATAACAGATGAACATTTAAATGTCAAATACCGTATGAATTCTTAATTGTAAGTATTAGACCTTTTTATTTTTATCTTCTCTTAATTGAATTATTGTTGATTCTAGCTAATGATGACTTTAAGCCGAAACATGTCCTAGAGTATATTAAATAGTTTTTTTTTAATGTTTAAAGAGGATTTAATTTTTACCCTTAGTAGATAATATAATATTCTTTATGAAATTGATGCTTCAATCTATTTTGAACGATATCTGAACATTATACTGAAACTTTAGCGCTTACATAAGTATTATTAACCATATTAAAATGGATAGATCACTGTTAGGTTTATGAGATTTCCTTATTTAAAACGAGATAAGGAAATTCCTATGTTATATCCAATTAAGTCATTAACAATTTGAGCTATTTTTCAGAAACAAACTCTTCCTGCTAATTAGTCAGCTACGAGCGGCGACTAATTAAAGATTTTAATTACATAGATTGTCTAAGAAAGGAAAAGCAATTATGTGAAATGAAAGACCTAGCTTTAATATAAAGTCTTTGATATGTTTTTCGATAGTTTTAAGTACTTAATTTAGCGTTAAAAATGTTTGAAACAATTCGCACTTAATGCATGGCGTATAATTTCCTTAGCCACTTAACTTGCCAGAAAATATTGAAATGTCCCAGAATTATGTGTCAACAAAATGAATTATAAATAGGTGTACCTGTCAATTCTCTGGACACCATCCAAGTAGCACAAAACATAGAAAGATCAATGTCATATTTTGAATTTATATAGGTATTTACTAATATTAATGTATGTACGATTTACAACATTAATTCTATATCAAAGAAAAAAAATTGCCAAAATATGTATTAATAACCAAATCAACAGAACTTATTACATTTTATTTATATTTACTTGTTTTAAATTAAACATGCGGAGTCATCACGTTTATCACTTTTCTCTAAATTTAAAGTAAATACCATTGTGCATTTTGGCAATATGATATTAAACGGAAACGTCTCTCTAAAATATCTTCCACTCTACAGTACTTATAGTTTATGTATCGTGTGATGTCTTAAATTAAATTAAATGCCAATCACAACAGTGCTCAGTTGTTCAATTGTATTTGAATAATATAGTTTAAACGGCAAAACGTGTGTATAGTTTACGTTTCCGGGTTACACCTGCGTTAACTTATGCGTAGATGCCAACGATTTATCAAATGTTGCAAGGCGTATCTTCAAGACTGCTTACTTATGTTCGTGGAGTCTTTAAGTTACACAGACTAGAACCGCTTTTACTTTCTTATACGTAGTATAAGGAAGTATTGTGATGATGAAAATTTTCGACCTCGAGATTTTTGCAGATGTCCACGTTTTGAAGTCCACTGATACTAAAAAAGTGGTTTTTAAAAAATGTCTGTGTGTCTGTGTGTCTGTGTGTCTGTGTGTCTGTGTGTCTGTGTGTCTGTGTGTCTGTCTGTGTGTGTGTGTGTGTGTGACCACGATAGCGGTCAAACCGCTGTAGATATCAATTCCAAATTTTGTATTTATGTGTCTAATCTCCCTCTTGAGATCTGATTAGTTTTTCAGTAAAATCGGTAGACCGGAAGTAGCAGTTTACTTCAGCGAAAAAATCGAATTTTGCCAATATTTCGTCAACTACTAAGTTTAAACAAATTTATAAAGAATTCATATATACTTAAAATTAAAATTGAGAAAAATTTTATATAAAAAGTTTTTCGAAATTCCTACCGGAAGTAGGTCCTTTACTCTTATCGAAAATCAGTTTTTTGCGAATATTTCGCAAGTCATGCTTTCTAGACAGGTACGCTATGAATATAAAAGTATTTAGAACTTAATTTCCAATATCTTTTGTATAAAAAAAATTTCAAAATTCGGACCGGAAGTATCACTTTTACTCTTACCGAATAACGATTTTTTGCAAATATGTCGTAAATTATGCATTCTATGTATATTTATGAAGAGTACAAAAGTATTTAGAGTTGGATTTGGAATATTTTTTGTATAAATGAAATTTCAAAATTCGGACCGGAAGTAACACTTTCATACGTATAAGAAAGTCGTGTGGTGGCCACACCTCATTTTTTTACAGTGTATGATTGCGTTGATGCCTGTTGGAAGAAACATTTTGAGGCTGCTTCTGGATGTCGCAACCCTGAAAACGTTTCTTGGAATAGTTGACAAAACAGTAAAGCCGGGTCTGTCAAAAGAATACTTTTCCATTAACCTTCTTTTATTCCTTGTCAGAAACTCTAATTGACTTAAGTTTGACATTTAAGGGATCATCACAGTGTAAAATTTTCAAATTTTCGACTTTTTTTTGTATTATGAGATGGTATAGATGGTTATAAACATGCTGTTCAAATTTTGGGGTAAAATTCGAATTATTTTCGTTACTACAGCCTTTCTTATCAAGCAGCTAAATTCTGCCCTCGAAACTTTAAACGCGTTTTTCTCGAAATGTAGTTTTTCAAAACGGTGAACACTCTCAAAGCAAGAGTTCTCAAGCTATCGATCTCAAAATTTAACTCAACATTCTTTACGTTACTCTTTATCTTGCTATGGAAGCTTTTTCTATTTTTCTAAATCTTTCTATTTTTCATAACGAAAAAACTGTCAGAAAAATAGGTTGAATTCGATACTTTTTTTTCAAACCGCCGCCATTTTGTCACTTCTTATGATAAAAGAAAAAACCTCCATAGCAAGATAACGGTTTTGATACTGATTAATAACCGTTTTCCAGATTTCGTTTTAGATGAGATTTGCGGCTACAATCGTGTACACCGCGAGGACTCCTTTTTTTCGAAGACATTTTCGTCCGTTGAAAAAATGTTATCAAAAATGTGAATAAACGTTTGAAAATGTATTTTCCTATTGTTCGTGAGTGTTTTGATACGACACAAAAAAATCAGATTGATTAGCATATTTTAATCGTCAAAAATAAAATCGAAAAAATCAATTATTTTTCGACCCGTCACACTTTGATGATCCCTTAACCTACATTACAAAAATCTTTGCCTTGCGATAATTTTCAAATAGTTTATACAAATACTAGACAATGTTGTCCAAGCAGCCTTTTGTTATTAGAATACAACCAAATACCGGGTGTCCCAGAGTAGCGGTAAAATCTATAACTGGTATCTAATAATGTAGATAGCAAACAATTTTTAATACAAAAATTGTAGATAATCATAAGATCTACAATTTAAAAATATTTTCATTTATACAGAGTTTTCGACAACGATGAACCAACACAAACTTAAGTTTTCTTTAAATGGAATGCTATGCATTTTTTTACATTTTATGATAGTCCTTGAAGGGCTGATTAAATGATATCAACTTGTATTTACCGATTTTTAACTGTTTCTGAGATATGGCGGTTTTTCCTGAAAAACTATACAACATTTGAAAAGTTGCTATGAAATAACGATTGAAGATGAAATACCTATTATGGGCTCAATTAGAAAAGATATCTTTTCAGTACGTGAAGTTGATGTTTATTACGACATATCTACGCATGTTCTTTAGAATTACATACCATTCGGTAAAGTTCAAAATTCTAAAAAAAATTAAATGGAACAACCTGTACATTTATATGTCATTGTACATAAAATTTACCAATTAAAAATGTATACTTTCTTCCACCTGTGGGCGATATTGCAAAAGTTATAGGATATTATATCTGAATAAACCCGATTACGATTTAAAGATATGAATTGCCATGACCTGCACTACAACTATAACTAAAATTAATCGAAAAGAGTTACTTCTATTTTCCTTTTACAAATAAGTAATTTTTATTAAAATTTTAAAACTCATGAGAAGTTTGGAAGTTCATGAATTGGCAATAATATAATAAATATCGCAGACGCTATGTGTCAAAAATTGTTTAAACGTTAAACTTAGATTTATAGCTTCAGTTTAAAGGCATGTAAGTACATGAATTAACGTTAAGTGCGAAATGAAATATTTAAAATTACAATTAATAGATATGATCTACTAGTACGTTTTGGAAAAAGTGATATTGTTTGCTGGCACAAAGATATACAACCAAAAATATCCAAATATGGGACTTCCATCGATGAATACTTTCAAAAATTGTTAAGGATTTGAAGACTAACACTGGCAGTACTCCGTATGAGGTGTGGCCACCACACGACTTTCTTATACGTATGAAAGTGTTACTTCCGGTCCGAATTTTGAAATTTCATTTATACAAAAAGTATTCCAAATCCAACTTTAAATACTTTTGTACACTTCATAAATATATATTATAGAATGCATAATTTACGCCATATTTGCAAAAAATCGTTATTCGGTAAGAGTAAAAGTGTTAGTTCCGGTCCGAATTTTGATTTTTTTTTATACAAAAGGTGTCGAAAATTAAGTCCTAAATACTTTTATGATCGTAACGTACCTGTCTAAAAAGCATAACTAGCAAAATATTTTCAAAAAACTGATTTTCGATAAGAGTAAAAAACCTACTTCCCGGTAGGAATTTCGAAAAACTTTTTTAATAAAGTTGCTCACAATTTCAATTTTAAGTACATATGAATTCTTTATAAATTTGTCTAAACTTAGTAATTGACAAAATATTGGCAAAACTCGATTTTTTCATTGAAGTAAACTACTACTTCCGGTATGCCGATTTTGCTCAAAACCTAATCAGTTCTCAAGAGTGAGATTATATTAATAAATGCAAAATTTGGAATAGATAGCTATAGCGGTTTGACCGCTATCGTGGTCACAGACAGACAGACACGCAGACATTTTTTTAAAACCACTTTTTACTTTCTTATACGTAGTATAAGGAAGTATTGTGATGATGAAAATTTTCGACCTCGAGATTTTTGCAGATGTCCACGTTTTGAAGTCCCCTGATACCAAAAAAGAGGTTTTTAAAAAATGTCTGTGCGTCTGTGTGTCTGTGTGTCTGTGTGTCTGTCTGTCTGTCTGTGTGTGTGTGTGTGACCACGATAGCGCTCAAACCGCTGTAGATATCAATTCCAAATTTTGTATTTACGTGTATAATCTCCCTCTTGAGATCTGATTAGTTTTTCAGTAAAATCGGTAGACCGGAAGTAGCAGTTTACTTCAGCGAAAAAATCGAATTTTGACATTATTTCGTCAACTACTAAGTTTAAACAAATTTATAAAGAATTCAAATGTACTCAAAATTAAATTTGAGAAAAATCGTTTTAATAAAGTTTTTCGAAATTCCTACCGGAAGTAGGTCTTTTACTCTTATCGAAAATCAGTTTTTTGCGAATATCTCGCAAGTTATGCTCTCTAGGCAGGTACATTACGAGTATAAAAGTATTTAGAACATACTTTTAAATACCTTTTGCATAAAAAAAATTTCAAAATTCAGACCGGAAGTACCACCTTTACTCTTATCGAATAGCGATTTTTTGCAAATATGTCGTAAATTATGCATTCTATATATATTTATGAAGAGTACAAAAGTATTTAGTGTTAGATTTGGAATATTTTTTGTATAAATGAAATTTCAAAATTCGGACCGGAAGTAACACTTTCATACGTATAAGAAAGTCGTGTGGTGGCCACACCTCATTTTTTGTTATCAGAGGACTTCATAACGTGGCCATCTACAAAAATCTCGAGGTCAAAAATTTTCATCATCACAATACTTCCTTATACTACGTATCGCTCTGTGTCATAAAATTGTTTATCATCATACTTAGACTATTAAATTACTTTCAAATTAAAGAAGTCATACTTAGATTTATAACTTCACTTGAAAAGCAAATCGTCAATACAAGTATTTAAATGTACGTTATTGAAAACTTCTATAACTTTTGCAATATCATGAAGAATGTATAAGTTACTATTTTCAAGCATTACAGTAATTATAAGTTATCACTAGCTAATACGGCAGGCCTAGAAGGCCTGCTGCCGCCTCTTATTCCGCTTACAGTTGAGGTACCGCTCTCCCTTATTCTTCTAAATTTATTGCGGATTTTGTCTTTATTGCGTTAAGTTTATAAAACACCATGTCATTCCGATATATAGCGAATAAGTAAATATAATTGTGTTTTAGATTTTCAATACTGCTTTACTTCAGCTGTTTTTATACACCCCTGTATATACATAGTTTGCTACTATCCGATATTTTATTCCGAATGGTTATCGGGTTCTGTTGTTATAGAAAATGTTTTTTTCAAATAAGGGGTGCATCAATTCTTATTCTTTATATTTTAATATTGATATTTAGATGTGTGCACTAACATATTTAAGTTATTTCTTACATGCTTGTTTCAATACTTAAGCGACGTACTTTTCTTCCTAATTAATTTAAATGAAATTATTAATAATAGATTTAGTGACAATAGCAGAGTTTTTAAATTGAAAATGTTTATTGGCTGTCTATGAAGTAAGATGTATTTTATCGTTTAAAGTTATATGGACATTTTTCACATACTTATCCTGTGCTCTTCACAGTCGGTAGTTTTCACTCTATTTTAATTTTTTCTACTATTATTTGTTTTTGTGCCTTCATTTTCCGATGATTTATTTCATTTATTAATTTGCGTTTCAGTTTTTTGAACAGCACATAATTCTGGTATATAGCGAGTAAGTAAATATAATTGTGTTTCAGATGTGCAATATTGATATTACTTTACTATAACTGTTTTCGTACACCCCTCTATATATTTTGCAAATATGCGACATTTATTCAGAATGCTTATCGGATTTTGTTATTACAGAAAATGTTTAAAATGAAGGTGCACCAATACTTATTCTTTATTTTAAAGTTTTATTATTGTTTTAAATAAAATGTAATGTTTGTTTTTTAGATATAAAGTGATTTTTGTTTATGATGGTATTAACATTATATTGTCTAAATAATTAAAACAATTGTAATTAGTTTTTATTGACCTTTTTCAATATTTGATTTACAGAAATAATTTGTTGAATCTCTTTGTCTTCTTAATGTGTGCACTAATATAATTAAATTATTTCTTACATGTATGCTTCAATACTTAGACGACGTACCTTGCATCTTAATTAATTTAAATGAAATGATTGATAATAGATTTTGTGATAATAGCAGCATTTTTAAACTTAAAATGTTTAATGACTGTTCATGAAATAAGATGTATTTTATCGTTTCATGTTATATGGACATTTTCACATACTTCTTCTGTGCTCTTCGCAGTCGGTAGTTTTTCACTCTATTTTAATTTTTTTCTAGTATTATTGGTTTTTGTGCCTTACGATGATTATTTCACGTTTGCCTAATGTATCTATAGTTTGAATTTTCTTTGTAGGGTATAGAATGGACAATCTGCAAAATCTATGTTTTTCATTAGTTGGAAAATGTGGTTTTATAGTTTTGATAGTCAATAGTGTTTCAGTCTATATATGTCGATTCCAATGATCTTTTTGGTTTAAATGAGGGTTCATTAAAAATTAAAAAGAATATTTTGTATAAACCTGTAGATAGCTTCATAAGATGTTTTATTAACACGAATGTATATTTTAAATAACTCACTATTACCATTTGATAGTTTCATCATTATTGTATAACAAATAATATCTATTTCATTGGCATTTTCTATAATTATTCCCATGCCTATATTTTTATAATTTGCAGTGTTTTTTGTGGTAATTTGTATTACAACTCTCAGTTATGTAGGATTTTTAATAATGTTGATAGAATCTTGTTTGCACTGTATATAATTATTCACTTTTGCATTGTACACCTACAATTTATGGGACAAATAGATATAATATATTTATTATAGTAATATTGATTACCTATTGTTATAATCCAAAATACTGTAAGACATCCTTATTGAAGTTCTATTTTGAATTATTGCAATTGACGATGTTGCTTACGGTTCATTTTCATCAATGATAATTAAACAATCTCTTGTGAATACGTACGATATTACTTCGCAATAGCTATTTTTCAATATGTTCATGCTTGAATAGCCTTTTGCGCGTCTGCTTACAGCCTTTTTTACAGCTTTCAGTAAAACCTGATCACTGTCAGGACCGTTGTTAGAATTTCCGTTTTTATAAACTTTTGACACATCCCTGTATATACATTATGCCATTATATTTTGTAAGGCCAATCGTATATATTACTCAGAATTCTTCTCAAACTGTTTTTAACACAGACCGGTATACAGTGTAGAGTAAGAAAGATAATTTAATGTTTAACATAAAAGTCATTTTAAAGTATCCGAAGAAATAATGTGCTCAAAGACAGCACCATTTTCGTTGATACAGTCTGCAATACGCTTCTGATGCAACAATAGAAAAGTTTGATGACTGTTTCAAAGTCTACAGTTTTTAAGAAAAAATCAAAAAGGATGGTAATAAGTCAAAAAAAATTTAAGATAGACATAAACAATAATAATAAAAATGAAGTGTGGCCACCACACGACTTTCTTATACGTATGAGCGTTTCAAACTATACAATTTTAAGAATTTTTTTACACAAAAATTATTCAAAATACTATTCTAAGTACTTCTATTATTTTAATAAGTCGCTATAGAATACATACTTTGCAAGAAATTCGAAAAAAAGTGCTACTCCCTAAGAGTAAAAGTGTTACTTCCGGTCCGAATTTTAAAATTTCATATATACAAAAAATATTGCAAATCTAGAATTAAATACTTTTGTACTCTTGCTAAATATATATAGTGCATAACTTACGACATATTTGCAAGAAATCGCTATTCGATAAGAGTAAAAGTGGTACTTCCGGTCTGAATTTTGAAATTTTTTTTATAGAAAAGGTATTGAAAATTATATTTTAAATACTTTTATACTCGTAACGTACCTGTCTAAAAAGCATGATTTGCGAAATATTCACAAAAAACTGATATTCGATGGGAGTATAAGACCTACTTCCGGTAGGAATTTCGTAAAACTTTTTAAATAAAATTGTACTCAATAATATAATTTTAAGTACATATGAATTCTTTATAAATTTGTTTAAACTTAGTAGTTGACGAAATATTGGCAAAACTCTATTTTTTCGCAGAAGTAAACTACTACTTCCGGTCTACCGATTTTACTGAAACGCTAATCAGATCTCAAGAGGGAGATTATACACGTAAATACAATATTTGGAATTGATATCTACAGCGGTTTGACCGCTATCGTGGTCACACACACACAGAGACACAGACACACACAGAGACACACACAGAGACACAGACATTTTTTAAAAACCACTTTTTTGGTATCAGGGGACTTCAAAACGTGGACATCTGCAAAAATTTCGAGGTCGAAAATTTTCATCATCACAATACTTCCTTATACTACGTATAAGAAAGTAAAAATGAACCGAAAATTCAATTTCATCAAAGACTCGAAAGGGGCCAAGTAAGAACCAGATTCCTTATCAGCGAACCAAGTACTAAATTCCATACAGATTCAATTACCTTTCTGTCGTATTGAATGCGCCATTTTGTTTTATCAAATTTCGATTTCAGATTCGTGTTCAGCGACTTAAGAAATCTCCCAACAAAAATAAATTATTTAATTAACACTTCAAGATATATAGATTCCGCTAGTGAATATTATTACATGAAAACCAGTTACAAATATACCTACTTTTTTCTATACATACGTTTTATTTAATACTTGGCTACTCTGTATAATGGGCAAGCATTTTTGATAAATAAAGAGGGTTTGAAAGACAATTATAACGAACATCAAAAGGTAATTATGACAAATATCGAAAGGTGTATGGATATCATTATTGATGAGAGTCATGATATGGCTTTTGTAGATTATATTATTTAACAAATAAACTTATGCAACATCTCAAATTTCACGCCATTTTAAACTACTGGCGCATGTTGGTTGCCAAAGCGACATAACCATATAGAAAATTATTGCAGTTGTTGGTTGTGTTGCTTTTGTTTATGAGCGAATGGAGATTCCTCAAAATACGTTTTCCAATAAACACAACAGACAACTACATTCACATTTTGACATGTGTCTTAATTTTATTTTGACGTTTGGTATAACTGTCATCAAAATAATGTAAAATTGTCAACAATGCCTGTCTACTGCACAGAATAGCTATGCATTAAATAAAATGTCGGTGTAAGAAAGTAACATGCAATAACATTATTTATAATATTCATTTTGTAACCGGCTTTCATTTAATGGTATTTTTGTAGCGGAAGCTATATATTCTAAAACATTAATTAGTTAGTTTACTTTCGTTATTTTGAAGTTGTTGCGGCCAATGTATATTTGTAGTAGCATTGAACCGTCGTTTCTAGTTCGTAGCTTGATCGTGTCATTTACTATATCGAAACTACGCATGTGTCCAAAACGTTTGTATAGGGATTTTTTTTTTAAATTAGTCAATATTTTTCTCATAATGTTTGCGCCATTTTCTACATTTTTGCACTTTTTTTTTTGTTTTAGTTTATATTCTATATAATTAGATATTTAATTTTAGTAAATAATCTGTCGACATTTAGCACATATTTAAAATTTCTATTATGGAATAATAGTGAAAGGTGAAACAATTTGAGGGATACTGAAAGTTTTTGAAGGACCTTTTCGGATGTTGGAACCGTCATTATGTAAATAAAAAAGGCAAAATAGGTTGATTTTATTGTGTTCGTGTTGTTACTTTTATCCATAATAAAAATCTAATTATGTCCAAAAAAAATGATTTGCAAAAATGAGCCTGAACCTATTGGACATGTTAAAATTAAAAAAATTAAACAATAAGAAATGCATAAATTAACTGTTTCATACTTTGAAGAGTGAAAATTAAAGAGTATCCATCTGGCCATTACCAACAATAACAAACTTAACTTCAGCACACGAAGTGTCCTACAGAAGTACATAGGTTTCATAAGCACTGTAATATTTGAATCATCTTTAAAGCCGCTTTAGAAACTTTATTTTAGTAAATAATCTGTAGACATTTATTTTGTGAATACATCTGAAAATTTTTGTGTAAATAGCACATATTTAAAATTTATATTATGGAATAAATAGCAAAGTACAACAAACTGCAGTGATACTGATAGAAATTTATTGATTACTTGCTGCTATTGACAAATACAACAATATAGTAAAAATAAAAAAACTAATACAACGTACATCGATGTGAAATTAACAGTTACCTACAAATATGTGAAACATGTGACATGTAAAAAATTATAAAAGTGGGAACAGTTTGTTGAAAAAGAAAACACTTCATCTGCCGTCATAAACTGGATTATCGATCATATTCTTAAGATATGATCAGTAATCCAGTTTATGACAGCACTTTCACTTGCCATATTTGTGACAATTTAACTTGCACACATTTGTATAGGATGAATAAGGCCAGAAACATTTACTGAAAAATCATATATCAACTGTTTACTAAAAACATTATATTTTACTGATTGTACAAATTTCTTAACTCAAAGAAAGTTGATTGAGAAAACCTTGTCTCCAAATTGGTATACATAATTTTGACTTACAAAATGTTATATTCTGGAGGAATCAGAGTGCCAATAATAATTATAATTATTAATGTAAAATTTAACTACACGTTTACTGAACAAACACACTATTTATCCAAGCCCAGTTTAGTCAAGAGTAATTTATACAGTGTCTGCATAAGCTCCTAACGTGAACATGCCAGCTTCAACTTTGCGTCCGCTTACAGCGGCCCGTCAATCTCCTCTAGTTTGAATCGCCCTTTTCGCGTGCGCTTACAGTTTTTTTACAGTTTCCTGTAAAAGGCAATCACTGTCATGACGCCTTTTAGAATGTTATTTAGTTAGTTAGAATTTTGTTATGCCAATCGTAATATTACTTAGAACTTTTCTTTCCTTCTTACACAAACCGTTACACTGAACACTGAAGAGCGAGAAGGATAATTTAATGGTAAACATAAATCATGTTAAAGTTTACGAAGGAAGGATGTGCTCAGGTCCAAGCACTTTTCACCAAGATTAACGACATTTTGAAGAACCTTTCCGCCATTATGTTTTTTGACATTTCGACTTTGGATTTGTGATCGGCGACCTCATAAACGCCCGTATCTAAAATTTCACATTCATACGTCAATTTTCAAAAAACTGGTCCGCCATTTTGATTTTTTTTGACATTTTGACTTTGGAATCATGATCGGCGACCCCCAAAACCCCCGTATCTAAAATTTCACATTCATACGTCAATTTTCAAAAAACTGTCCGCCATTTTGATTTTTTTTGACATTTTGACTTTGGAATCATGATCGGCGACCCCCAAAACCCCCGTATCTAAAATTTCACATTCATACGTCAATTTTCAAAAAACTCGTCCGCCATTTTGTTTTTTTTTGACATTTTGACTTTTGATTTGTGATCGGCGACCTAAGACACCCCCGTATCTAAAATTTCACATTCATACGTCAATTTTCAAAAAACTGGTCGGCCATTTTGATTTTTTTTGACATTTTGACTTTGGAATCATGATCGGCGACCCCCAAAACCCCCGTATCTAAAATTTCACATTCATACCTCAATTTTCAAAAAACTGGTCCGCCATTTTGATTTTTTTTGACATTTTGACTTTGGAATCATGATCGGCGACCCCCAAAACCCCCACATCTAAAATTTCACATTTATACGTCAATTTTCAGAAAACTCTTCCGTCATATTAGATGCACCATTTTTTTTGTTGAAATTTTGACATTCGGCTTGAGATCACCGACACCAAGAGCCCCCGAGTACCGAGTTTTACCTTAATCAGAAGAAAAAGTTGATTTGGCTCCACCCACTCCGCAGTGCGTAATTATTTAAATAATTATTTCGTAGGGCACTTAAATGTTAAAAGCAATATTTTTTCCCTTAAGAAAACGGCATACCCGTTTTAGAGTTATTGTATTTTAAATGGAATTTATAATAATTAAGAAAAAATCATGCTGTATATGTGAATGATTATTTCATCGACCGGGAAAATTATGTCGAGCAGTCCGGCGTCATGTCTTATAAATTTCCGGTAAAATACACGAAATAAATACACAATATCTCATTCGAAAAAAAAATGTTTTGCCCCGGCCTGGGTTCGAACCCGACCCAGCAAAGTCATTGTATTAAGAAGCCGTCAATCTTGTGCATCGGGCTATCGACCTACATGTAAATAGTTTGTTCAACTGCCATATTTATATGTAGGCTTTACTCTATGTTGAAATCTGCAATATTTTTTTTTAAATCTCAGAGAAAATAGACGTGTAATCTTCAAAAGAATACGTTTAAATTGCGTCCAGATAATTAATTTAGTATCTTGTCCTTGTCCTATATTATGTGTGTTTATTTGCCATGAATTTATTCTGACGTTAATAATTAAAAGCAATCCTTTTACTCATTAAGGAAACTGGACTACGCGTATTTTAAAATTCAAATTTGTAATCATTAAAAGATATCAGCCTGTATGTAAAAATGTTAAGTCAAGCTACCGATATATACCTAATATGTATATTCACGGGCCAGTGCACATGAATGTGTATGTGTGTACATAACATGTTATGAGCATTGCACCTGATTTATTGTGTACATTCATTTGTGACGTATTCCAGCCATTTTTTCGAGTGCATGAAGACTTTAAATTCCTTGTCCTATCAATACCGCATCTGTATCAAGCTGGAATAAGCATGGAAACGCTTCCTAAAACGATATTAGTTTAAATTTCAAGTCGTTTTCCTCTCGAAAAATCGTCAGAGCTTGGAATTTCATGCTTAAAAGTCAATGTTTGGAAATATTTAGTCCACCTGTCAGATTTGCGAAAAGTCAATTTTGTGTTTAGTCCTCGTTTTTATTTACGTAAAATGGGCTTTCTTTAGGCACGTCATGGATAAATTTCGCGTGTTTTGACAAATTCGACGGAACACGGTCAAACGTATATTTTAATTGCTCACGCGTCCCTCGACCTTAAAATATGCATTTGGGCGCGTTGAAAAGCAGAAACTGCGGACTTTTTAACCATACTTTTCCCTATACGTGTTCTGGATTCGTTTCAGATGAGATAGCTTCAGAAAATCGGGCACGTCGAAAACGCAACTTTTAAGTTTGTCCGTAAATATCCGGCGATCGGACAGAGCTATAAAGGCGAAATTTTTACGGTAATTAGCTCGGACGTTCCCCTTCACGGGACGATCGGTCCGAACGCGCTACCTATACGGGGTGTCGCACAATTTAGAGAAACATCATCCGTTGCACGGTCCTATCTCTATCCCGTACTTACTTCAGTGAAAGAGCGAGAGTCACCTAACAGCTATTATTAAGGTGAACTAGCTAATACGGCAGGCCTAGAAGGCCTGCTGCCGCCTCTTATTCCGCTTACAGTTGAGGTACCGCTCTCCCTTATTCTTCTAAATTTATTGCGGATTTTGTCTTTATTGCGTTAAGTTTATAAAACACCATGTCATTCCGATATATAGCGAATAAGTAAATATAATTGTGTTTTAGATTTTCAATACTGCTTTACTTCAGCTGTTTTTATACACCCCTGTATATACATAGTTTGCTACTATCCGATATTTTATTCCGAATGGTTATCGGGTTCTGTTGTTATAGAAAATGTTTTTTTCAAATAAGGGGTGCATCAATTCTTATTCTTTATATTTTAATATTGATATTTAGATGTGTGCACTAACATATTTAAGTTATTTCTTACATGCTTGTTTCAATACTTAAGCGACGTACTTTTCTTCCTAATTAATTTAAATGAAATTATTAATAATAGATTTAGTGACAATAGCAGAGTTTTTAAATTGAAAATGTTTATTGGCTGTCTATGAAGTAAGATGTATTTTATCGTTTAAAGTTATATGGACATTTTTCACATACTTATCCTGTGCTCTTCACAGTCGGTAGTTTTCACTCTATTTTAATTTTTTCTACTATTATTTGTTTTTGTGCCTTCATTTTCCGATGATTTATTTCATTTATTAATTTGCGTTTCAGTTTTTTGAACAGCACATAATTCTGGTATATAGCGAGTAAGTAAATATAATTGTGTTTCAGATGTGCAATATTGATATTACTTTACTATAACTGTTTTCGTACACCCCTCTATATATTTTGCAAATATGCGACATTTATTCAGAATGCTTATCGGATTTTGTTATTACAGAAAATGTTTAAAATGAAGGTGCACCAATACTTATTCTTTATTTTAAAGTTTTATTATTGTTTTAAATAAAATGTAATGTTTGTTTTTTAGATATAAAGTGATTTTTGTTTATGATGGTATTAACATTATATTGTCTAAATAATTAAAACAATTGTAATTAGTTTTTATTGACCTTTTTCAATATTTGATTTACAGAAATAATTTGTTGAATCTCTTTGTCTTCTTAATGTGTGCACTAATATAATTAAATTATTTCTTACATGTATGCTTCAATACTTAGACGACGTACCTTGCATCTTAATTAATTTAAATGAAATGATTGATAATAGATTTTGTGATAATAGCAGCATTTTTAAACTTAAAATGTTTAATGACTGTTCATGAAATAAGATGTATTTTATCGTTTCATGTTATATGGACATTTTCACATACTTCTTCTGTGCTCTTCGCAGTCGGTAGTTTTTCACTCTATTTTAATTTTTTTCTAGTATTATTGGTTTTTGTGCCTTACGATGATTATTTCACGTTTGCCTAATGTATCTATAGTTTGAATTTTCTTTGTAGGGTATAGAATGGACAATCTGCAAAATCTATGTTTTTCATTAGTTGGAAAATGTGGTTTTATAGTTTTGATAGTCAATAGTGTTTCAGTCTATATATGTCGATTCCAATGATCTTTTTGGTTTAAATGAGGGTTCATTAAAAATTAAAAAGAATATTTTGTATAAACTTGTAGATAGCTTCATAAGATGTTTTATTAACACGAATGTATATTTTAAATAACTCACTATTACCATTTGATAGTTTCATCATTATTGTATAACAAATAATATCTATTTCATTGGCATTTTCTATAATTATTCCCATGCCTATATTTTTATAATTTGCAGTGTTTTTTGTGGTAATTTGTATTACAACTCTCAGTTATGTAGGATTTTTAATAATGTTGATAGAATCTTGTTTGCACTGTATATAATTATTCACTTTTGCATTGTACACCTACAATTTATGGGACAAATAGATATAATATATTTATTATAGTAATATTGATTACCTATTGTTATAATCCAAAATACTGTAAGACATCCTTATTGAAGTTCTATTTTGAATTATTGCAATTGACGATGTTGCTTACGGTTCATTTTCATCAATGATAATTAAACAATCTCTTGTGAATACGTACGATATTACTTCGCAATAGCTATTTTTCAATATGTTCATGCTTGAATAGCCTTTTGCGCGTCTGCTTACAGCCTTTTTTACAGCTTTCAGTAAAACCTGATCACTGTCAGGACCGTTGTTAGAATTTCCGTTTTTATAAACTTTTGACACATCCCTGTATATACATTATGCCATTATATTTTGTAAGGCCAATCGTATATATTACTCAGAATTCTTCTCAAACTGTTTTTAACACAGACCGGTATACAGTGTAGAGTAAGAAAGATAATTTAATGTTTAACATAAAAGTCATTTTAAAGTATCCGAAGAAATAATGTGCTCAAAGACAGCACCATTTTCGTTGATACAGTCTGCAATACGCTTCTGATGCAACAATAGAAAAGTTTGATGACTGTTTCAAAGTCTACAGTTTTTAAGAAAAAATCAAAAAGGATGGTAATAAGTCAAAAAAAATTTAAGATAGACATAAACAATAATAATAAAAATGAAGTGTGGCCACCACACGACTTTCTTATACGTATGAGCGTTTCAAACTATACAATTTTAAGAATTTTTTTACACAAAAATTATTCAAAATACTATTCTAAGTACTTCTATTATTTTAATAAGTCGCTATAGAATACATACTTTGCAAGAAATTCGAAAAAAAGTGCTACTCCCTAAGAGTAAAAGTGTTACTTCCGGTCCGAATTTTAAAATTTCATATATACAAAAAATATTGCAAATCTAGAATTAAATACTTTTGTACTCTTGCTAAATATATATAGTGCATAACTTACGACATATTTGCAAGAAATCGCTATTCGATAAGAGTAAAAGTGGTACTTCCGGTCTGAATTTTGAAATTTTTTTTATAGAAAAGGTATTGAAAATTATATTTTAAATATTTTTATACTCGTAACGTACCTGTCTAAAAAGCATGATTTGCGAAATATTCACAAAAAACTGATATTCGATGGGAGTATAAGACCTACTTCCGGTAGGAATTTCGTAAAACTTTTTAAATAAAATTGTACTCAATAATATAATTTTAAGTACATATGAATTCTTTATAAATTTGTTTAAACTTAGTAGTTGACGAAATATTGGCAAAACTCTATTTTTTCGCAGAAGTAAACTACTACTTCCGGTCTACCGATTTTACTGAAACACTAATCAGATCTCAAGAGGGAGATTATACACGTAAATACAATATTTGGAATTGATATCTACAGCGGTTTGACCGCTATCGTGGTCACACACACACAGAGACACAGACACACACACAGACACACACAGAGACACAGACATTTTTTAAAAACCACTTTTTTGGTATCAGGGGACTTCAAAACGTGGACATCTGCAAAAATGTCGAGGTCGAAAATTTTCATCATCACAATACTTCCTTATACTACGTATAAGAAAGTAAAAATGAACCGAAAATTCAATTTCATCAAAGACTCGAAAGGGGCCAAGTAAGAACCAGATTCCTTATCAGCGAACCAAGTACTAAATTCCATACAGATTCAATTACCTTTCTGTCGTATTGAATGCGCCATTTTGTTTTATCAAATTTCGATTTCAGATTCGTGTTCAGCGACTTAAGAAATCTCCCAACAAAAATAAATTATTTAATTAACACTTCAAGATATATAGATTCCGCTAGTGAATATTATTACATGAAAACCAGTTACAAATATACCTACTTTTTTCTATACATACGTTTTATTTAATACTTGGCTACTCTGTATAATGGGCAAGCATTTTTGATAAATAAAGAGGGTTTGAAAGACAATTATAACGAACATCAAAAGGTAATTATGACAAATATCGAAAGGTGTATGGATATCATTATTGATGAGAGTCATGATATGGCTTTTGTAGATTATATTATTTAACAAATAAACTTATGCAACATCTCAAATTTCACGCCATTTTAAACTACTGGCGCATGTTGGTTGCCAAAGCGACATAACCATATAGAAAATTATTGCAGTTGTTGGTTGTGTTGCTTTTGTTTATGAGCGAATGGAGATTCCTCAAAATACGTTTTCCAATAAACACAACAGACAACTACATTCACATTTTGACATGTGTCTTAATTTTATTTTGACGTTTGGTATAACTGTCATCAAAATAATGTAAAATTGTCAACAATGCCTGTCTACTGCACAGAATAGCTATGCATTAAATAAAATGTCGGTGTAAGAAAGTAACATGCAATAACATTATTTATAATATTCATTTTGTAACCGGCTTTCATTTAATGGTATTTTTGTAGCGGAAGCTATATATTCTAAAACATTAATTAGTTAGTTTACTTTCGTTATTTTGAAGTTGTTGCGGCCAATGTATATTTGTAGTAGCATTGAACCGTCGTTTCTAGTTCGTAGCTTGATCGTGTCATTTACTATATCGAAACTACGCATGTGTCCAAAACGTTTGTATAGGGATTTTTTTTTTAAATTAGTCAATATTTTTCTCATAATGTTTGCGCCATTTTCTACATTTTTGCACTTTTTTTTTTGTTTTAGTTTATATTCTATATAATTAGATATTTAATTTTAGTAAATAATCTGTCGACATTTAGCACATATTTAAAATTTCTATTATGGAATAATAGTGAAAGGTGAAACAATTTGAGGGATACTGAAAGTTTTTGAAGGACCTTTTCGGATGTTGGAACCGTCATTATGTAAATAAAAAAGGCAAAATAGGTTGATTTTATTGTGTTCGTGTTGTTACTTTTATCCATAATAAAAATCTAATTATGTCCAAAAAAAATGATTTGCAAAAATGAGCCTGAACCTATTGGACATGTTAAAATTAAAAAAATTAAACAATAAGAAATGCATAAATTAACTGTTTCATACTTTGAAGAGTGAAAATTAAAGAGTATCCATCTGGCCATTACCAACAATAACAAACTTAACTTCAGCACACGAAGTGTCCTACAGAAGTACATAGGTTTCATAAGCACTGTAATATTTGAATCATCTTTAAAGCCGCTTTAGAAACTTTATTTTAGTAAATAATCTGTAGACATTTATTTTGTGAATACATCTGAAAATTTTTGTGTAAATAGCACATATTTAAAATTTATATTATGGAATAAATAGCAAAGTACAACAAACTGCAGTGATACTGATAGAAATTTATTGATTACTTGCTGCTATTGACAAATACAACAATATAGTAAAAATAAAAAAACTAATACAACGTACATCGATGTGAAATTAACAGTTACCTACAAATATGTGAAACATGTGACATGTAAAAAATTATAAAAGTGGGAACAGTTTGTTGAAAAAGAAAACACTTCATCTGCCGTCATAAACTGGATTATCGATCATATTCTTAAGATATGATCAGTAATCCAGTTTATGACAGCACTTTCACTTGCCATATTTGTGACAATTTAACTTGCACACATTTGTATAGGATGAATAAGACCAGAAACATTTACTGAAAAATCATATATCAACTGTTTACTAAAAACATTATATTTTACTGATTGTACAAATTTCTTAACTCAAAGAAAGTTGATTGAGAAAACCTTGTCTCCAAATTGGTATACATAATTTTGACTTACAAAATGTTATATTCTGGAGGAATCAGAGTGCCAATAATAATTATAATTATTAATGTAAAATTTAACTACACGTTTACTGAACAAACACACTATTTATCCAAGCCCAGTTTAGTCAAGAGTAATTTATACAGTGTCTGCATAAGCTCCTAACGTGAACATGCCAGCTTCAACTTTGCGTCCGCTTACAGCGGCCCGTCAATCTCCTCTAGTTTGAATCGCCCTTTTCGCGTGCGCTTACAGTTTTTTTACAGTTTCCTGTAAAAGGCAATCACTGTCATGACGCCTTTTAGAATGTTATTTAGTTAGTTAGAATTTTGTTATGCCAATCGTAATATTACTTAGAACTTTTCTTTCCTTCTTACACAAACCGTTACACTGAACACTGAAGAGCGAGAAGGATAATTTAATGGTAAACATAAATCATGTTAAAGTTTACGAAGGAAGGATGTGCTCAGGTCCAAGCACTTTTCACCAAGATTAACGACATTTTGAAGAACCTTTCCGCCATTATGTTTTTTGACATTTCGACTTTGGATTTGTGATCGGCGACCTCATAAACGCCCGTATCTAAAATTTCACATTCATACGTCAATTTTCAAAAAACTGGTCCGCCATTTTGATTTTTTTTGACATTTTGACTTTGGAATCATGATCGGCGACCCCCAAAACCCCCGTATCTAAAATTTCACATTCATACGTCAATTTTCAAAAAACTGTCCGCCATTTTGATTTTTTTTGACATTTTGACTTTGGAATCATGATCGGCGACCCCCAAAACCCCCGTATCTAAAATTTCACATTCATACGTCAATTTTCAAAAAACTCGTCCGCCATTTTGTTTTTTTTTGACATTTTGACTTTTGATTTGTGATCGGCGACCTAAGACACCCCCGTATCTAAAATTTCACATTCATACGTCAATTTTCAAAAAACTGGTCGGCCATTTTGATTTTTTTTGACATTTTGACTTTGGAATCATGATCGGCGACCCCCAAAACCCCCGTATCTAAAATTTCACATTCATACCTCAATTTTCAAAAAACTGGTCCGCCATTTTGATTTTTTTTGACATTTTGACTTTGGAATCATGATCGGCGACCCCCAAAACCCCCACATCTAAAATTTCACATTTATACGTCAATTTTCAGAAAACTCTTCCGTCATATTAGATGCACCATTTTTTTTGTTGAAATTTTGACATTCGGCTTGAGATCACCGACACCAAGAGCCCCCGAGTACCGAGTTTTACCTTAATCAGAAGAAAAAGTTGATTTGGCTCCACCCACTCCGCAGTGCGTAATTATTTAAATAATTATTTCGTAGGGCACTTAAATGTTAAAAGCAATATTTTTTCCCTTAAGAAAACGGCATACCCGTTTTAGAGTTATTGTATTTTAAATGGAATTTATAATAATTAAGAAAAAATCATGCTGTATATGTGAATGATTATTTCATCGACCGGGAAAATTATGTCGAGCAGTCCGGCGTCATGTCTTATAAATTGCCGGTAAAATACACGAAATAAATACACAATATCTCATTCGAAAAAAAAATGTTTTGCCCCGGCCTGGGTTCGAACCCGACCCAGCAAAGTCATTGTATTAAGAAGCCGTCAATCTTGTGCATCGGGCTATCGACCTACATGTAAATAGTTTGTTCAACTGCCATATTTATATGTAGGGTTTACTCTATGTTGAAATCTGCAATATTTTTTTTTAAATCTCAGAGAAAATAGACGTGTAATCTTCAAAAGAATACGTTTAAATTGCGTCCAGATAATTAATTTAGTATCTTGTCCTTGTCCTATATTATGTGTGTTTATTTGCCATGAATTTATTCTGACGTTAATAATTAAAAGCAATCCTTTTACTCATTAAGGAAACTGGACTACGCGTATTTTAAAATTCAAATTTGTAATCATTAAAAGATATCAGCCTGTATGTAAAAATGTTAAGTCAAGCTACCGATATATACCTAATATGTATATTCACGGGCCAGTGCACATGAATGTGTATGTGTGTACATAACATGTTATGAGCATTGCACCTGATTTATTGTGTACATTCATTTGTGACGTATTCCAGCCATTTTTTCGAGTGCATGAAGACTTTAAATTCCTTGTCCTATCAATACCGCATCTGTATCAAGCTGGAATAAGCATGGAAACGCTTCCTAAAACGATATTAGTTTAAATTTCAAGTCGTTTTCCTCTCGAAAAATCGTCAGAGCTTGGAATTTCATGCTTAAAAGTCAATGTTTGGAAATATTTAGTCCACCTGTCAGATTTGCGAAAAGTCAATTTTGTGTTTAGTCCTCGTTTTTATTTACGTAAAATGGGCTTTCTTTAGGCACGTCATGGATAAATTTCGCGTGTTTTGACAAATTCGACGGAACACGGTCAAACGTATATTTTAATTGCTCACGCGTCCCTCGACCTTAAAATATGCATTTGGGCGCGTTGAAAAGCAGAAACTGCGGACTTTTTAACCATACTTTTCCCTATACGTGTTCTGGATTCGTTTCAGATGAGATAGCTTCAGAAAATCGGGCACGTCGAAAACGCAACTTTTAAGTTTGTCCGTAAATATCCGGCGATCGGACAGAGCTATAAAGGCGAAATTTTTACGGTAATTAGCTCGGACGTTCCCCTTCACGGGACGATCGGTCCGAACGCGCTACCTATACGGGGTGTCGCACAATTTAGAGAAACATCATCCGTTGCACGGTCCTATCTCTATCCCGTACTTACTTCAGTGAAAGAGCGAGAGTCACCTAACAGCTATTATTAAGGTGAATATAACAAATTTTAAAATTAATTATGTAAATGTAGCAGACCTAATATATCTTATTAAATGTTTGAATGGTACGCTATTGCCAAATTTTTAATTTTGGTTCGGTATTTTACTGCATTATCATGTTTCTTTATTTACACTAGTTCTAGAATATTTCAAGTTTTGTTCTTTTTTTCTTGATGTAATTTTATGAAATTTAAAATTATGTTTTTGTATTACTGCTATAGTTTTTCGAACCAATAAAGTTTTAGCGTATTTGTGGCCATTTGGTCTACATGATAAATATTGCATGGTTCGACCTATATTCGCGCCATTACAATCGCCACATGGAATTTTGTATACTATTTGTTTATGAAAAGAATTTTTATCATTAATACTATTGAACAAAAATCTTAAATTTTTATGACTTTTACGATCAGCTTTATATTCCAAGGATGTAAAACTGGACTAATATTTTTAATAAATTTTTGACATAAGCAATAGCTACATATTGAAGTGTTTGTATATCCATTGATTTGTAATAATTATTATAATAAAATTTATTTATTCCATTTTTGATAATAGAATTTATAAAATTTAAAGGATAACTGTTATTGATCAATACGTCATTCATTTGTTCTAGTATTTTTGGTTTATATTTAGAACTTGTTAATGTGATTGTTCTGTCTATTTGCGAAATATCAATACTGCTTTTAATTGACATGGATTGACAACAATTATAATTCAAATATCTATCTGAAGAAGTTGGTTTTTGATATAATATTGTTAAAATTTGATTATTTTCTTGAGTTTATGTTAAACCTAAGAAGTTTATTTGCGTTTCTAATATAAATTGAAGTTTTGAATGACAAATATTTAATTGTTTTAAAAAAAAATCAGCTTTGTTTACTGTTAAACATATCGCAACGTCTGTAAAAATTCATATGAAATCAATTTTGAAAAGAAATACCTGGTTTAAATTCTGTAATATTAACTGTGCAATCAAACCTAAAATTTGGATTCAATAGCATAACCAAAATTTTTTTTTTTTAAATTTTCATTATTGAATTAAAAATAAGTCATACTTAAAGTAGTTCTAATGCTAAACATACTACGTAAGAAGTAAAACTTTACATAATATTGAATATATTCTTATAGTGTCGGGAGAAACATTAAATTTTCATTTCAAAAATTCACATCAATTAACCAAGAAAATCCAGTAATAAGCTGTCGCCCGATATAAATGGACATGTTTTGCAATTCACTTGAGAATGCTTCACATGGATGTTATAAATTCATTGCAGGGTGCAGTAGCGTCCCAATCCTTCGATTTATCATATTCTGCGAGTATTAGTGTCTATCAAGGTAATGCAGTCGCTGCAATAAGGCGACGGGCATTGCCTTTCTTACTGGGTAGCTAATCATATGCTGTCATTACTGAATCATTCTCGAAAATTCATCTAAGAATGTCGTTCCACTGGATAATGTGTTTTCTCATAGAGGATACGTTTTCCAATAGCTAAGATGAATTTGTTTTTAAACACCTTCATACTAAAACCAGTTACTTTTAAATACCCTGCATTGATTTTTATTGCCATATTCTATTTATTTAATATCATAAAGATAAAAAGCTCTATTCATGCGCGATATTTTACAGAATGTATGTACATTTCGATGCAATAAAAAATATTAGAATAAAAAATATTGTATGTAACATCTCACACGAATAGGAAATAATAAAAACAAACCAATTAAATTACAATTTCGTAATATGTTCATTGAACTCCTGAATCTCATAGTAAGGATTCTGTTTTAGATATCTTTTTCAAGTTTTCTTCAATTTTTGGTTATTCAGTTACCGCCATAAATTGGGCAACATGTATTATAACTTCATCCTACCTATATGAATGTACGTTTTTGGGCACTCTCAAATATGGGTGTCAAAGTATTTGTGTCTTGTGTTATGTTGCGAAATACGATGATGCGAATTTAAATATACAGGGTTGTTATAAAGTAAGGGATATATTTTAACTTATTATAACTTTTTAACAAATTAAGTTAATATCATAAACTAAACGAAATTTAATTGTTTAAATAATGGGATTTTGTATGCCCAAACCCAGTTACCGCAAATGTTCAATATGTCCTCCATTTTGATCTTGTAAAATCAGCAACCGTTCCTCTAAATTGTACACTGCATTTCTTAACATTTCTGGTTGAATTGCACCAATTTGCTCCGTAATATTGTCTTTTAATTCTTGTAGCGTTGTTGGTCTTCTTCTAAACATTAAATTTTTTAAATGACCCCACAGCCAGTAGTCTGCTGGGTTAAGATCGGGTGATCTTGGTGGCCATGAATTTGCAAAATGTCTGCTTAAAACGCGATCTTGAAAAACGTTAGTTAAAAATTCTTTAGCTGGTCGGAAAATGTGCGGAGGTGCTCCATCCTGCATAAAAATCATGTTTTTAATTCTGTGGTGCTCGTCTTGCAGCTGTGGAATAACATAGTCTCTTAACATTTGCAAGTATCGTTCACCGTTAACAGTTACAGATACGGCTTCTCCATTCTGTAGCTCTTCGAAGAAATACGGACCAATGATAAAATCAGCTGTAAAACCGCACCAAACGGTGACTTTCTTGTCATGAAGACCTTCTTGAACAATTACTTGTGGATCTTCTGCAGACCAGATTCTACAGTTTTGAATATTGACTCCACCATTCAGAGAAAAATGTGCCTCATCTGTCCATAAAATACGGGATAACCATTCGGGTTCAATTTCCATCTGAGCCAATAATCGCAAAGAAAAATCGTACCTACTAGCCAAATCTGCCTCCTTTAATTCAAACAGCATTTTGAGTTTATATGGATACATTTTTAGAATTTTGCGTAAAATTTTCCAGACCGTGGTGTACGGCATTTGCAATCGCTTGGATATCGCATTTGCACTGCTGATTGCTAGTGGATTACCTCTGGCTATGTCCTGATTTTCGTGAAGAACCTCTGCAACTTGGACATCACTAATGCTTGGTCTTCCTGATCTCGGAAGGTCAATTACCGAACCTGTTCTTTCAAATTTTTGTATCAAATTGCGGTACGCTTTCATACGACAGGGCCCCGCTCTCAAACCCATTCTCGTGCGAAACCTTCGTAATCCAGCTGTGTAATTTCTGCCGCATTCATAATAACACTGAACTAAACCAATTCTTGTTCGTAGGTCCATGCTATTACAGTTTGAGTCGTTAAAACTTTACGTTTTACTTGAGTTTTAATTTGAAAATAAACACCAAATTGAATGATTTACTTTTAACACTTCTGTCAACAACTGTCATGACAACGCTTTTGTTTTCCATAGATACAACAAATACCATTCCTTAGGCAACTAGATTTCGTTTACTTTTTGTTGTTAGCTTGATTTGTTAAAAAGTTATAATAAGTTAAAGTATATCCCTTACTTTATGATAACCCCATATATTGGTTGATACATGCTTTTAAAAAATGGGTCGACATGAATCAGTTCTCTTAGTGTTGAAAATAATTCTTAGTGCCTTCTTTTGCGAAACATCAATACAGTCCCCATGTGAGAAACTTTTCCACAGCGAAATTCCAAACCTCATGACCGAATGGAAAAAAAGTGTAATATGTCGGTAACAATGCAGTCTCAAATGTTAAGTACCTTAAGATGTATTAAGTATGGATAGTCAGTTAGAAAAGACGTCAATGTGTGTGTACCCCACGTCAATTTACCATCGAGAGTTAGACCGAATCTTTTGTTGGATCGTTTTCTAAAACCTCCCGATGTGTGTACAATGTAAATATCAACGTTTGAGTTTTTCAATGTCAAACTTAAATTATTATATTTAAACTATTATTGAGCTTGTGATGTGCATTACACCCGCAGAGCATCGCCATCTTTGTTACTGCATACAATTGTGGTATCATTGGCATATTGTACATGTTTCAATTGAATGTGTTCATTAATATGATTTATTTACATTTTAAAAGGTATGAGACTCATTATCGAGACGTGAGGAACACCACACACGACAGGTTTCAACGATCATGATTCATAACCGTTGTCAACATATGGGGATGCCCTCTATCACCATAATATTCCAACTTGTCAAACAAAATACCATGACAAACGCAGTCCAAAGCCCTCGATAAGTGTAGAAAACCTCACGGCTATGTTTCTGTTTTCGGTTCATCTGTAATGTATATAATATCTGTTAAAGCAGTAATAGTAGCTTTGTCTAGGCGAGAACCATATTGGCTATGATTAAAAATCATTTTAGTTTCTAAATATTTTGTAAATCTAGATTTGAAAGCGCCTTGCAACAACTTAAAAAGAACGGGTGACAAAGATAGATATTGGTCTATAATTATTAGGCAAGCAATACTCCCATTTTTTAAAAACTGAAATGGCTTTACTGACTTTCAAAACAAAAATTATCCAAGTACGTTAAGTGCTTGACCAACGCATCCCTTCCTAAAATTAATAATGCTTTGCTTAGCCCATGGTAGTCCGTAAATTTTGAGCCAGGTTGTTTATAAGACAGTCACTTTTAGTTTATCCACTGGTTCAAGAAAAATGATATAAGGCATATTTCCACTTTTCAGATACTCATGCTTATTGTCAACAATTTCAAGTCAATCCTCCATAGGCTTTCTTATATCACAAAAGAATCCATTCAATACATCTGCAGGGATGGTACAGACATCATCTGGTTTTATAATTGACCGAGCAATTTTCTGTTTGTTATGTTAATTAAACGTTATGTACGTTATGTATTTCCTTATAATCGTTGCTTGTCATACTAAGGTTGTGCGGCAACAATGACTGATCCTTCAAGGCTCTATTTTCGTTCGAGTTCTTAACCATTGTGTCTTTGTCTCTAACACATCCCAGACGAAAGAAATCAGTGTCCTAGAGTGAGTATATGTAAGCTGAAATGGTGAAATCACTAATCATTCAAAAATTATGATGTTTCTTATCTATCACGTTCTTTATACTAGTTTTAAAAGCGTATAGTAATACTTAATGATTCGAAAGAGCTAGTTCGATGACGGTGACATCAAAGCAATTTCTTTTAATATTTGTAGACACATTATCAATTCTAGAACTAGACGTTGTAGTCACTCTAGTATAATTATTAACTCTCTCAAACACGCCAATGCTTTCGAAAAGGTTCTTTACCATTTTAGTATTTTTGGAGTTTAATGATAAATCTATATTGAAATCAACTAAATAGATGACTCTCCTGTTTAAGGCAAGACAATTTACGAATATTGTTAATCTATATAAATAAAAATGCTGTTCGTCGGTGATAGCATCACTTGATAAAGGCTGTATCGATTTGGTTTTTTTTAGAAATGTTCGTAATAGTCCGAATAGAGTTTTTAGGAAAAGAAAAAATGGAAAATTGGAAAAATCGGGAAAACTGAAAGTGCTTTTTCCTTTAGAATTTTTGTAGAAACTCAAGACCATAACTCACGATTGGAATGATGGATATGCGTATTCTTCCTTTGTTTTGTTCGATATGGCCCTGAAAAACTTTTCATGAAAAAAAAAATCCAGTATTATAAAGGAAACTCGGAAAATTCGGACAAATTACAAAAGTCATAATTTTTGTAACTGACTATAGAAACAACATATTTAATTGATTTTTGCTTTGTTTCGTTTGCAATGCTCCCGGGATGGAAATAATTTAATTGAATATTTTAAAAAAATCTAGAAAATCTGGAAAAACGCATTTCAGCCTAAATTAAAATAAAATTACATTTGTTTTTACTTTTGTGTTGTTTCGCGATATGTACAACAAATGTAGTAATTTTATTTTTGTTTTCCGGTGCTATAATAGTATATTAAAGGACAAGTTTCAAAGTACGAATTCAGAGTTTAAGAAACGAGTGGCGTGGCTACGCCACTCGTTTCTTAACTGAATGAGTGCTTTAATGTCAAATGAAACGTGTCTTTTATGCTATTTTTTGCAATTAGTTTTAAAATTTCTCTTTTTGTAAAAGCAAAACGAGAAAAATTTGATAATCAAGGGAAATTTTGTGGCGGTTGTCACCTTGGTTTGGCACAAGATTTAAATTGACAGGTTAATTTAAAATTGACACATTTTTGATAATTTTCAACAGAATGTTTCTACTGCACATGGTATCACTATCACTTCGAAAGATAATTCAAACGTTAATATAAACGTTTATAATAGTTGTACTATTTCAAAGATTAATTAAAAATATCAAATCTTACAATGAATTTCAATATAAAAACCTCAAACTTGCTTACAAAATGTCATATTGACATCTCCATTTCTGTTGCAATGTGACCAACTTAAAATAAATCTGTTTAAATGTTCCATTTCTATTACGCAACTAGTGCTGTAATAGACCCTATTACAGCACTAGTGAAATAAATGGTATGATTACGGTACTAATTGCAAAAAGTTCACTTTACGACACCCGTTTTGGTTGCATAATAAAGTATTACTTTTATCGCACGCTAATTTTATTTTTTTGAAGTTGGTAAGAAAAAAAATGGAACCAATCTTATTTATATATCAAAATATAAACCTACAAAGTAACAAACTTGTGCAATAGAATTGTACAAATAATACAAAGCACACATGCTAACATTTTATTTACTAATTAACAATATAAATTTTTAAGCAGATTTGGATGATAAGTTTTCTGATTTACATTTACATTTACTTACATGTTGAATAGTACAACTGTTATAAAAGTTTGTTTTGATAAATATGTAGAGAGTATGTTGCCGAAAGATTTTGTAAATTGTCTTCTGCTATTTTGTGAATCTCTGGGGGCGTACAATTATTTATTTCGTCCTTTTTGTTGATAATTTGAAAAAATTTATTGCATAAATCAGTCTGAATTTTAAACATAATTACATATAACACCGCCGATATTCAAATATTTAAAATGTGTTACTTACAAAGCAAAGTAACCAACTTCAAAAAAACAAAATTTCTAAAATATTCGTACAAAACATGTCTCTTATTTTAAACTTTTTTGAACTTTTAATAAACAAAATAGAAAAAATAGGATAAAATACACGTTTCATAAGACATTTTGCGCACTCGCCTAGTGGTTCGTTTTCTAAACTTAAACGCGTGCGCAAAAATCGTATCTTATGAAACTTGTATTTTAATATACTATTTTATATCTCTATCAACTTTTCGTCACTATATAACAAATTGGATTTATTCACAATTTGACCATCAGCGGTGAAACTACATTTGCAAACATAACGAAATAAATTGGAATAGAAATAAAGAAGTATATACAGCATGTGAAAAATCATATTGGGGATAGGACATATTGCTCTAGTTACAACAATGCAACCACATTGGGCATAGCCATAAAAATATATACTGTAACCTTTACGTTACCAGAATTGCATAAATAATTTTAATGAATGCTGAGAATGCATTAAAAGTTATTGTATCTTTATCTATAAGTCTATTCCCTAACAGCATTTCATTTATTCCTGTGAGTTCTTGCAGTGATCTTACTTCTTTTACTCTGGTGTGTCTCTTATTTAGTTTATATTTGGATAAGGTCAATAATAAAAATAAAGTTCTAAATTTCATAAAATATTTATAATTCTCTTTTAGAAAAACAGTAACACAAAAAAATTGTTGTCATGTGGCTATATCAAGTATTTTTCTTTTATAATAAAATAACATAAAATAAATATACTTTTTATACTGATATGAGAAAAATATTATGTTGCTATTTTATTTCTTTAATATAACAATATTTATTGATTCAAAAAAAAAATCTTTCCCATACTAGCTAATTATTATTTCAACAAAGACATACATTCGCACATAGTGCCTTTGTTGATCTAAAACTTCGCAACGAGAATGTCTTGAAAATGACCCATACCAATCGCTAAATGCAAATATTCCCACATAGTACATTTAACGGCTTGGCGCGTGTCCGTCAAGAAACATCCCTGTCTATTCGTATTTATTTATTTGAAATTTTGATTAAGACTGGCTAAAATAATCGTTAATGATGCCTGATGATTCACTGAAAGCAAATATTCGCACATAGTACTTCCAGTGCCCTCAACACCATTAACTATCTTCCCACTATTACAAAAAAATTTAATCCAATTTAACAAGATAATATTTATTTAAATTAATGATGCTCAACGCCTTTCTAAAAGCAAATATTCTCACATAGTACTTTTAGAGTACGTCTTACACCATCAATTATTTAAAATTGAATATTCATTTCAAAAACTTACTTAAGTTCATCATACAATTTGTCAAATTCCATTTTATTCATGTCCTCCATATTGAAAAAATCTTAGAATATAAAAATGAAATTATTAAATGCAAAAAATTAACTAACAATAATAAAACTAAAATTTAACTTGAATTCAAAAACAAAAACTTAATACATTGAAAAACTAATAATGAATTTGTAGTAGTGTATAAAACCCCTACTCTTATTCTTTTTACTATTGCAAAAGATCTCAAAAATTAGTACGTCTAACAAGTTCAAAAGACAGGATTAATCTGCCTCTCCATTCATTTTCGCGGCCTTATATAATTTAAAACAAAAGATAGCTACTTATTCACAGCGCCACGTTTCTTCAACTAACATTTATGTTGGTATCGTCTAGTTCATTTTTGCTTCCCTTAAGTTTTTCTCAATCACATAAACACATATTCCTCATTTGACAGTTAATGTATCTACAAATGTCGTTACTTAAAATTGTCTATTGGAAGTTCACGCACACCTGCTATTCTTCGCCTTCTGTGGGTATGTTCTTCTTTTTTCTTAATACCATCCTTCATTATACTTGTATACGAATGTACCACCTCTCTCATTGTTATATATATATTTCCTTTTCCCATTCATTAAAGTTATTATCTTCTTTTTGTAGATACCTTTGTTGGATACAATCGGGAACACATTATGAACAACTGGAATTTTCTTCATGAAAACTGTATTACAAAGAGTACTCGCATCCACCGCGCTACTTTCAAACTCCGCCCAATACCTCTCTGCTTCTAGTATGTCGATTTGCAGACAACTACAAACAGTATTCTTATTTGGTAAATATGTATTTTCAAAGCGTGTGATGCATGCTTAGATAAATACATGTTCATCCATCGACTGACGGTATCCGACTGAAATGCTAATCGTACTTTACTGGCACGACCTGCACGTTGTTGCCGGTATGCATAGTATAGATATGTCCTATCCCCAATATGATTTTACACATGCTGTATACTGGTTTAGTGCTAAATAAGAAAATCACCAAATCTTGACCCGATAGGTGACGCTGTGGTCGACTCATGGCGCTACCTAGCGGAAAGGGCAGAGTAACCTCTACCGAACCAGCTAGCATATCATAAAATTTGCATTCACCATTGGGAGATTTATATAAGCAACATATTATTGTTTTGTAAGCACTGACTTCAATGGAACATAACTCAAAATCAGTTACGAGGCAATGATTGACATCCATCTTGAACAAATTAAACTGTGAATGTTTTTTTTTAAGAAATAGTATTAACGTACTCATCTTTAGCCCAAGTTTCAGACTTTGCGCCAATATTTGCATAGCCTATCTATAATGATGAATACCAACATCTTCCAAAGTTAATTTGGTATAACTTATGTATATATTTGCTTCAATTTTAGAACCTTATGTAGAAAATTCTGAGGTACTAAAAAGTCTGTTAATTACAATTTATTAAATTAATAATTAAAAATATTGCCTTTTTTCAATTTTAAGAAAACAATCTTCAGACAATAAATCCAGTAAATGAAAACTATAAGACGTTGAATATATACTTTTAAATTATCAACGTATTTACTCATTTTGGATCAATATACCCCATCTTTTGCAAATTAAGTAGTAAGTGTATATAGAGATCATTTCGATTCCTTTATATCACTGTAATTATGACACAACAGAGAATGAATATAACATCCATTCGTATTTCCCATCTATATACCGACATACATATGTATTCTCCTGAATCTAGATACATATCCGTCTTTGTAAAGGTCTTCATTTATATACGATATTTAATCTACTTCCCATTCATCTGGCATGTGCGCCATCGAAATGAAATTACATTTTATTCTTCTTTCACATATAGCCAAGAAAAGTACTACAAATTAGATTCGAGATGAAAAAACTTCTTTTCAAGAAAGTAATGATGTTTTCAAAATCGAAATTTATTTACATATCATAATGATATTACAACACATTTCTTAATTATCAAGTAAAATTGATCATTATATGTGCCCCCTTTGTTTTAAGAGATAACATTGTAAATATGTACTCAATCGGAATTATAGGCGCTTAGACGATTTCAAATATATATCACAATAAATGGCTTGAATTAGTACTTTTTGAGATAATAATACTGTTGTTTAAATACAAATTTGATTCTGCCTTGTTTTCGATTTCTAAATATACGAGCCGGTCTTCCCCCATAGTTTTCTTATATATTTTAGATGATTTTCAGTTTGTTGAAATATCTTTCAGTTGTTTAAGTTACAGAAATAGCCCAAAATAATAACGGTGCAGTATATACTTATGTAACGTCACATTCTAGCACTTCGAACTTGGTTATGATTTCTTGACATAATTGCTGTACCGTCCACGTATCGGTTATTTCAGATAAAATCAAATGCTAAACATAAAAAAATTAAAGCAAAAAATTGGGTTCATTTATACCAGACTATTTATAATAAAGTTACTTCATCCATAGGTAGGCAATTTATTGTAATCATAAACTAGAACGTTTTATGGATATCAGTCATTTTTTTAAACCCGTATCTATTTGTCAGATTACTCCTAGTAGAGTATTGAAATTATTCTTGTGAAAATCCCTTTCCCCCCGCATTCATTGAAATTAACTTATATTTTATATTTAGCCAAACCTAATTCGAATATTTCTGAAAATTCATTCGAAGGTTCATCAATTTACAACTACGACTTGTCTGAAAAGTACGCCAAAACTGCGTCCTTTACTTTTTCATCGTTCGTAAATTTCTTAACACGCAGCTCTTTTTACTTTCTTATACGTAGTATAAGGAAGTATTGTGATGATGAAAATTTTCGACCTCGAGATTTTTGCAGATGTCCACGTTTTGAGGTCCCCTGATACCAAAAAAGTGGTTTTTAAAAAAATGTCTGTGTGTGTGTCTGTCTGTGTGTGTGTCTGTCTGTCTGTCTGTCTGTCTGTCTGTGACCACGATAGCGGTCAAACCGCTGGAGATATCAATTCCAAATTTTGTATTTACGTGTATAATCTCCCTCTTGAGATCTGATTAATTTTTCAGTAAAATCGGTAGACCGGAAGTAGCAGTTTACTTCAGTATAAAAATCGAATTTTGCCAATATTTCGTCAAATACTAAGTTTATACAAATTTATAAAGAATTCATATGTACTTAAAATTAAAATTGAGAACAATTTTATTTAAATAATTTTTCGAAATTCCTACTGGAAGTAGGTCTTTTACTCTTATCGAAAATTGGTTTTTTGCGAATATCTCGCAAGTCATGCTTTCTAGGCTGGTACATTACGAGTATAAAAGTATTTACATGAAAATTTTAAATATCTTTTGTATAAAAGATATTTCAAAATTCGGACCGGAAGTACCACTTTTACTCTTACAGAATAGCGGTTTTTTGCAAATATGTCGTAAATTATGCATTCTATATATATTTATTAAGAGTACAAAAGTATTTAGAGTTGAATTTGCAATATTTTTTGTATACATGAAATTTCAAAATTCGGACCGGAAGTAGCACTTTTACTCTTAGCGAGTAGCACTTTTTTTCGAATATCTTGCAAAGGATGCATTCTATAGCGATTTATTAAGAGAATGAAAGTACTTAGAATAGGATTTTGAATAATTTTTGTATACAAAAATTCTAAAAATTGTATAGTTTGAAATGCTCATACGTATAAGAAAGTCGTTTTTTCGTTTTCGGGAACAGGTAGAAATCACAGTCTGAACTATGGGATATGTGAAACAAAATAACGAAACCCACATTATGCAGGGCATCCAGTGCAACACTACTATTGAACCCTCCTTTTACTTTCTTATACGTAGTATAAGGAAGTATTGTGATGAAAATTTTCGACCTCGAGATTTTTGCAGATGTCCACGTTTTGAGGTCCCCTGATACCAAAAAAGTGGTTTTTAAAAAATGTCTGTGTGTGTGTCTGTCTGTCTGTCTGTCTGTGACCACGATAGCGGTCAAACCGCTACAGATATCAATTCCAAATTTTGTATTTATGAATATAATCTCCCTCTTGAGAACTGATTAAATTTTGAGCAAAATCGGCAGACCGGATGTAGTAGTTTACTTCAGTGAAAAAATCGAATTTTGCAAATATTTCGTCAATTACTAAGTTTAAATAAATTTATAAAGAATTCAAATGTACTCAAAATTAAATTTAACTAAAATTGTATTAACAAAGTTTTTCGAAATTTCTACAGGAAGTAGGTATTTTACTCTTATCTAAAATCAGTTTTTTGCGAATATCTCGCAAGTCATGCTTTCTAGGCAGATACATTACCAGTATAAAAGTATTTAGAACGTACTTTTAAATATCTTTTGTATAAATAAAATTTCAAAATTCGGAGCGGAAGTAACACTTTTACTCTTACCGAATAACGATTTTTTGCCAATATGTCGTAAATTATGCATTCTATATATATTTATGAAGAGTACAGAAGTATTTAGAGTTGGATTTGGAATATTTTTTGTATAAATGAAATTTCAAAATTCGGACCGGAAGTAACACTTTCATACGTATAAGAAAGTCGTGTGGTGACCACACTTCATTTTTTTCTTTAATGACTACTTTTAACCGCTCTAGGCTACATGGAGTCTTGTTTAATGATGAACCCAAGTTTCATCCCCATTAACAATTCAACTCAATACACCATCCCTGCCTTCATTATAGAGGTCCAAAAAACGCACGGGAACATTCCACGCGTTGTCATTTTGGGGAGGAGGGGGGTGAGCATTTTCGGCACCCATCTCGCGCTAACCTTAGTCATACCAAAATGATTATGAAGAATATTAAAGGTATTATATCAGATACTCTAGCCATTCTTCCTTAGCCTAGCATATTCCATTATTAATTTTTCGACTTTCTTAACAACTTCTAGAATGGTCAGTTATTCTCTACCTTCCTTAAACCGACTTTGCCACACAAAAACTATAGTTTTTCCCGTGCAAGAATCCCCGCAAATCGATGACATCTCTCCCAATAATGGTATGGTACGAACAGCCTTTTCTATTCTTTAAGTACATGTGATACTCGATTTTCTCAATATTTCACACTTTCTTTCCGATTAAGTTTCTTGGTCGACAGTAGTTGAAAGACTACTGACGCGATTGTGTTAAAACTTTAAATACTAATAACTAATAATGAGTACCTGGAGACGTTATCACACGAAAGATCTCTCCTACTACTATTCCGCGAATTTAAAGACGCACTCTCATGCCTTTTCCATGATCGCCATCTATTTTCTTGAAATCAAAGTTAATTATACAAGGTGTCCCGTATCGTTATGTACAAATTTTGGGAGTGCAAATTAGACTTCATTTCAAGTAAAGAAAACGCAAAACTTGTATATCCATTTTTATTGGATTCAAAGTTACAGGTCTATGAATACGATTGTCAGATCTTGAAAGAAAGTGTAATCCTAAAGTCAATAAAAACTGATTTTATTTAAGAAAAGTTCAATTAATAATATTTTCGAAATGTCCACCTCCTTGTTGAATGCAGGCTTGTGTACGTAAGCCAACAGAAGAAGAACTTACCCGGATTTCATGCTTGTTTTGTCGGATTTGTTCGGCAGCCAGATGAATCCGATGCAATAACTCTTCCCTTATGTTAGAAACTTGCGCGTAGATTAAATCTTTCATGTACCCCCATAAATGAAAGTCGAGGGGATTGAGATCAGGTGATCTAGGTGGCCATGCAACAGGAACATTTCGACCAATTCATCTTGGTTAATAGACGTTAACCCAATTTCGGACAGCAATTCCGAAATGTGGTGGTGCCCCATCCATGTGAAACCAAATCTTTAGTCGAATATTCAATGGAACATCCTCTAAAAGACCTAGCAGTTCGTCAATAAGAAATTGAATGACTCAGATTTGTAACACCACTTCTCGTGAACGTATACTGGAGACGCGTTAAGTTCAGTTGCACGTCATCGATGACGTTGACATGTTGTCATAACGGTATTAGAGAAACTAAAAGAGTTACTTTGTTAAATTATACTTGAGGGCATTTATTTCATTAGCTTAAATAGAAGATTTATAAATTGATCGTAATATACGTAATATACATTCATGGCAAATAAACACATAATTTTCGTTTCAATATTAAATTTCTTTATTATATATTTTTAATAGACTAATAGTTCAATCCGGTGTTGACAGATAAATCATATCTGTCAAGAAGACGTGCGTTGTGTATATTCTTCCTGTCAAATTTTTCATGTTTATTTTTGCTTTGATGTAAATTGTTTAAAGACAGTGCTTCTTAGAAGTGTATTTATTATTTATTTGCGTCCATTGAATATAATGCCGAAAGGTTTCTGTAAACAGTCGAGGCTTTTTACAAACTTTTCTATAATCATGTGTTAAATTTAATGGGAAATTTTTTGACAATCTAAATCAATATAATAAATAAGTTGAAAAAGACTGAAGTCTTAGAACATTTCAATTACTAAATATATTACGTTATAGTTATTGTATTGTGAATAATTTTTTTCTTTGGTTATATCAAATGTCACTGACAGAAATAAAAAATAGATCCGGCAACATATACAAGGCAAGTCGTCATGTATCTAGTATGACGTGCAACTGAATGTAGCGCGTTTCCACCATAGATTCATCTGTCCAGAGTACCATTCTGCAGAAATTAAAATGAAGCCGTGACTGTCTTAACATCCAGGTATAATGAACTAGGGATGGGACAACTTGGCACGGCCGACTTGGCGCGGTCAAATTGGCGGGGCCAACTTGGCGCGAGACGACTTGGCGACGAGACAACTTGGCGCTGGGACAACTCGGCGCCACTGCGAAATGTGTAGACGATTTAATACAGACCGCTTTAAACACATAATAAATCGACTATTCACATTCAAAATGTATTAATATACAGCCAAATTACCCTTGTGTGTTAGTTTCTCTTTGTATTTTGAAGTAACCACATCTAAATGGATGTTCCGGTTTGCCGGAAGTGCTCTTTAATTCAGCAATTTTAGTTTTGGAAACTATACACTGTTCAGTATTATTATTTTATTTCACTGTTAGAAAGTACAAGAAATAATATTTAAAAAATAATGGCTAGAGAATTTGAAAACAGGAGAATCTAACGTAACATATGCAATGAATTAAAAAATCGATAAAAAAGTTGAAATAAATACATTTATGGGAGAGTATTTTGAAAATTCAAGTGAAAGCAAATTATACACTGTCTAGTGACCTTTTAAAATTAAAATAAAATTATTACTTCTAATAAATAAATACATTTATATTTAATTTCTTTTATTTTTCTAGATTGTCTTCGTATGACTATATCTTCCTCAAGAAAAAAAGGCAGCAACTTCCGGTTTTCACCACTCTCTTCAGTTTTTTTATATGCTTCAATATTACGATATAATTTTGTCAGTTTTATGGTTTTAATTAATATAGTATAGTACTGACAAAATTATATCAAAAAGCGACAATAGCTCAGTAATAGTTACTTTTAAAGTATTAACGTCTTATGTTTTTGATGTGTTAAATGCAAATGCATGCAGATCTAAATAAATAAATAATAAAATAAATATGACAAGGCTCGTATTGCTAATACAGCCGCTTTTTAAGCTCATTTTGAATTGACTTGAATGTGAATAGTCGATTTATGATGTGTTTAAAGCGGTCTGTATTAAATCATCCACATATTTCACAGCGGCGCCGAGTTGTCTCGCGCCAAGTTGCAGGTAGGTAAGTCATTTTGAATAATGAAAACATGTCCACTGACTAATAAGCTGTTGTAGAAATTGAAACAAAATAAGTAAGAACCTTGTTATTTAAATCAACCTCCAGTCTGTTTTATGTAGATCTTCAAAAAATTATTTTATTGTCTACGACACGTGTTTATTTATTTTAGGATAACTTTTTATTATGCGACGTTAACAATCACAGGTCTGTTATTGAATCGTATAACTTTTTTAAATAAAATCAATTTTTATTGACTTTAGGATTACATTTTTTTTTCATGATCTGACAATCTCATTCATAGACATGTAACTTTGAATACAATAAAAATGGATATACAAGTTTTGTGTTTTCATTACTTGAAATGAAGTCTACTTTGCACTCCCAAAATTTGAACATAACGATACGGGACATCATGTATAACACAAAACTGTCAAAATTATGTACTCTATGTATATATTACTTTTACTCAGAATGTATATGATTTGTATATGTATGTAATATTCACTACAGATGGTTAGCCTGTTCGGAAGTGTTCAAAATTAGGGAGGAACCAGTTGTAAAGGTGTCGCGCTGTACCTCCGGTGACAAGAAATGTTTCATATAAAGGCTAGAATGTTGACCTTGTTAACAACATAAATTTCAATTAAAGTTTAGGGGAGATCCTTTGCCGCATTTAGTACATTCGCTAAAGAAATTAAACATACACGGCCCCGTGTTGAAAAAATCCTTTACCGCTTTACACATTTACTTTAGATTTATGTTACGAACATGACACTCAGGTCAGATTTAGTTATGTAATTTTAAAAGAGTTTTTCAGAATTCTTTTCACGAAGGAGTATGCACTACATTACATATTATAGAGGTGATGTACGGACTTGCATGTGTGATTCGAGTACTTTACATTAAGTAAAGTGGTTCGGGCATACACCATCTGTCGACATTCGTCTGAAATGTCGCTTTTATGCAAACAAAGTTTGTATTACATTTCAAAAATATAGTATACTAACAAAAAGAAAACAACCAAACTTCGAGTTAGAAAACAAGTACGAAGTGTTATGCAAGCGCTTGGTTTATGTCAAATTATTCACTACAGTATAATAATAATAATAATAATAATAATAATATATTTGTCCCTTAGATCACATATAGAGCGACATGGGATATGTCAAAATGTGTACATTACAATTCAAAAACCTAATATAATAATTTCTGGAAAAACAATTCAAGATAAATATTGTCTATATCCTTTTTACTTTCTTATACGTAGTATAAGGAAGTATTGTGATGATGAAAATTTTCGACCTCGAGATTTTTGCAGATGTCCACGTTTTGAGGTCCCCTGATACCAAAAAAGTGGTTTTTAAAAAATGTCTGTCTGTGTGTCTGTCTGTCTGTCTGTCTGTCTGTCTGTCTGTCTGTCTGTCTGTGACCACGATAGCGGTCAAACCACTGGAGATATCAATTCCAAATTTTGTATTTACGTGTATAATCTCCCTCTTGAGATCTGATTAGTTTTTCAGTAAAATCGGTAGACCGGAAGTAGCAGTTTACTTCAGTGAAAAAATGGAATTTTGCCAATATTTCGTCAAATACTAAGTTTATACAAATTTATAAAGAATTCATATGTACTTAGAATTAAGTTTGAAACAAATTGTCTTAAAAAAGTTTTTCGAAATTCCAACCGGAAGTAGGTCTTTTACTCTTATCGAAAATCAGTTTTTTTCGAATATCTCGCAAGTCATGCTATTTAGACAAGTACGTTACAAGTATAAAAGAATTTATAATATAATTTTCAATATCTTTTGTATAAAAAAAATTTCAAGATTCAGACCGGAAGTACCACTTTTACTCTTATCGAATAGCGATTTTTTGCAAATATGTCGTAAGTTATGCATTCTATATATATTTATCAAGAATACAAAAGTATTTAAAACTGGATTTGCAATATTTTTTGTATACATGAAATTTCAAAATTCGGACCGGAAGTAGCACTTTTACTCTTAGCGAGGAGCACTTTTGATAATATCTTGCAAAGTATGTATTCTATAGAGATTTATTAAGAGAATAGAAGTACTTAGAATAGGATTTTGAATAATTTTTGTAAAAAAATTCTTAAAATTCTATAATTTGAAACGCTCATACGTATAAGAAAGTCGTGTGGTGGCCACACCTCATTTTTTTTTAAATGGAAACACATTACTGCTAGATGTAAATAATATTAAGTTTATTTTGGTTGTTTCATTTAAATATACTATATTTAGATACATTATTGAATGTAATAAATAAATACATATTACATATACAGGGTGAGTCATTTCCGCGGGGAAGGCGGATTGTGACTTTATGAAAAAATATATTTTGAAGCGGTTTTTTTCTTATGATAGCACCTTTTAAAGTTATTTTGTTTTATACAGAGTATTCCATAACTTGGTGGCCGATCGTAGTTATAGTTTTTTAAATGCAATAACATGTATATTATTACACTTCTGTATTCCTCATATAATTCTTAGTGAAAAAGTTATTAGATAGTATAGCCTAAAATTTAAGCTTTTCGACATTTAACCAATTTTCTGAAAAATATTTTTATAAAATTATATGTCTCAAAAACGACGTATTAGATGGATACAATTTTTGGTAACGTTGTTAGTAATAAAGGTTCTAATATAAGCATATTTTACCTTTTTTAAATTGAATTTGCAGAAAACTGGGTTAAAGTTACATGACACATTTTTATCTAAAAGTGATTTTTTTCAAATATCAAATGTATATCGGTACATTGGTGAATTGTTTACAAAATTTCGCACCAGAAACATAGCTATTGCTTTTTTTTGATATAATTTTCAAACGTTATGTTTTTTATTTTAATACGGTGTTACTCGCTTCTCTTTAGGACTGTCCTGGCAGAAAGGGAGGCGCATGTGGCGGCAACAGTAGCTAGAACAATGTCATCCGGTCGACAATTAGAAATGTGCCCGTTTGCCGGAGTTTCACACCTGTAGCTTCGCCCAATTAAATTTATGAAAGTTTCGGAGATTTATTGTACGTCACCTTCAACCTGCCTTACCTTACTTCCCTTGTGTGCGTTGGCAAACATGGGGTGGAGCCTGTGCCTCTACCTCTCGGTTTTAGGGGATGGGTCACTCAGAATACTAAAAGTGGATGACTCTTAGGCGCCAGGTGTCATTCTATTTCAGGCCACTCCAATAAGTTACTTCCGACAGCGAAAATAACTTAGGTACACTAGGTATAGTAAGACATTCATACACGATATAAACAACAATAGCAATTTTATTAAATAAGATTGGAATTATATATGGCCCAATAAGTTGCACAGTGAAATTATAATAAACCCACAATTGGGTGGTTCACCCTATATATATAATACAAAACAAGTTGTGAAATAATTAACTATCCAAATTTAAATAATCTATAAAAGGCCAAAAGAGCATAAATACGCTTAAAAAATTAAATTAAATTCAGGTCTGGCAACCGCAAGAGTAGTGCACTTAAAAATGTTTTTTTAAAGAAACATGTATATATTTAAAACCTGATTAATTATTTGTGTTACAAAAGAAATTAAAGGCGGGGAACGAGATCTCGCTTACATTTAAGCCTCTACAGTCATTACATGCTGTAGATGTGTATTTAAAAAAAACAAATAATTAATTAGCTATAATACTTATGAGAACAAAAATTAATTAAAAGCTGCAAAATAGGCTACTGACCTGACGGAAATTAACTAGCAATTGAATTGGATAGCTTCAATCAAGCCGATCCGGTTGGCATCGGATACAAAACTTATTGAATCTTAAAGATCCACTAAAAACGTTAATGAAAATGAATTTACAGGTAAAAGCGCAACGTATTCTAATGAAATTAATTAAAGCAAAACAGATAAATAGGTTTCCAAATAAGATTAATTATATATACATATCTTGACAGTGCATTTGATCCAAACGAGGCATCGGTTTTCAATAAGGCATCCACAATAGAAATATGTTAATTCCGGGTCCAAAATGATGTAGATTTGCCCACAAAGGCGGTGGATGGTTCAAAAATTCCAGTATATATTTAAACGCCCGCGTGCTTAGCGGAAGATAGGCAAGCGTGATGGCGGCGATACTTCCGGAATTCCAAAACGTGTTCGCACATAAATGCAATCGACAGTACGGTATAAAATAAAAAGCTAAAAGGGGAAATATACGAAACAAGGCACTAGTCATCAGAAAGAGAAATTAAGAAACTTAATAAGCTTACCGATCCAGTGATGCACTTCAAGCAACAAGAAAATCCTGCACCATCGCAGCAGAAAACTAATTAACTACCAAAATTATATTTATCACTGTTTAATCATCCACGATTTAACGTGTGAATTGTACGGTAAATAGACAAAACAGTCCACTAATTACAGTGATCACTGATTGAAGTAATTGGATCGCTTTTTTAAATCAACTAAATGGTTCGATCGATATCCGTAGAATAAATTGACAAGAACACGAGGCCGGGTTACAAGGTGTCAAGGCGACATCTAGCAAGTTGAAGGTGAATTGTTGCATAAAATATTTAAAAGATAAGGGACAGATTAATAAGAACCAAACAAAGAAATAATTAAATAGAAATAATCGCAGATAATTATGCATCGACGTAAGGAAAATAACAACATTAAACGGAAGGACAATCTTAATGCTTCCTAATAGCATAACCAATGGTACACACACGAGATAGCGCTACCACTGCAACTGAAGGAAAAATAACCTAAGTTAATTAATAATGAAGGAAACCACTTAACTACACAAAGTAATTAAATAGAAATCAATTAGATGAAAATTCCACATCCTGCAGAAAATAATTATATGTAATTCCAACAGTAAACAAAAGATTAGGCGTGACCTGACTTCGCGCAAAAGAATTCAAGATAAATGTACAGCGATTATAGAACGCTAATAAGGTATAAGATACAAAAAAAATTTAACAACGGTATTTTTGTACTGAAGGAAGGTCAAAAAAATCATTTATTATCCTAAAGAGTTTACCAGCAGCGTTACCCTGGCGGAAGATGTTCTAGAACAGATGCCTTTAGAAGAGTGGATACTTTTATTATTACTGGTAGAATTGCTAATTTAAAAGTAACCTAAAAATGTAGTAAATGATAAAAATGAATTAAGAATTTTTATGGAAAATCTACACGTCAGTACCCACGAAAAGTCATATACCGGATTTTAGCCAAACCATTGTTGCAAAGACCTTAAAATGGAAGAAATATGATCCATAGCGAATACATTTAAATATTGAGTTACGAACACATCATTTCAAAGCTTGAAGAATGTTGTGCCAATGGGCAATAACTAAAATGAATGCCCGAGCAATTCTTTTTTATAGTGTGCTATTTGCGGATGAAGCTGGTTTCCATTAACCGAATAGTTAACAAAAGATATTTTCATTACTATTCAAATGAAAACCCTTACTTCACTAATAAATAGATCATCAGCATAGATGAAGCATAAATATATGGGGAGGCATTTTTGGTGATTGGATAGTAGGCCCGCATTTCTTTAAAGGTAGTATTGACCGAGAAGTTTATGACACAAAATATTTTTAATGAAATGTTTCCAGGGAAGTGACTAGCCCATGGAGGCCCTATTGACTGGCCTGCTGGGTCTTCAGATATCACAAAATTAGTTTATTTTTATAGGGCTCAGTAAAAGAATAAATATACAGTATACCTGTAACCACAAAAGAGTTATGAAGGAATATATTCGACAAATATTTAAAAACACAAGTCTCAGCGCTTTATTAATGTCGATATATCATTTTTCGTAAGCATGTTCAAAAACGTTTAAAAGTTAATGTGAACACTTTTAATTTTTAGTTATTCTAATGTTCATATTTATTTTTATTTTATTTCTGTTCCACTAAATCCATTTACGTAACAATTCCTGTTTCTACACCTACTAAAATCAAATTATTAATTTATTCAATTTTAAAGTTTGTTTATTGTGCCATATTTTACATATTTTTTGATGAGATGAGTCACCATGTATACAGGGAGACTCACCGTCGTGAGAAAGGCCGATTGTGACTTTATGAAAAAAGATATTTCGAAGAGGTTTTCTTCCTGGTTTGGCTGATATCCTGCAAACGACTTAATTCACGGGTACTGAACTGGGGATTTTGTGTAAAGTAGTTTTTAATCCATTGTTATCTGGCTAAAAATTAATAGTTTTAATTGAAAATTAGTAACAACACCAAAAACAGGTATTATATTTGTTATTATCGTAATTAATTAATAAATTAGATATTGTTTACTAAACATTTGCCCCTGCAAAATTGTGCACCGAGGCAAATGTTATACACTTGCCCTTTTATATTTGATGTTTTTTTTTGACATGTTTCTTTCAATTTCAGCCGCCATGGTAAGGGTTTATAAAAGAAAATCCAATAGAGCAAGGGCTACACTAAGACTTCATAGGGCACTTCAAGAAATAAATGCTGGGGTTACGACTGCTTACGCGGCTTCAAAGCAACATAATATTCCGCAGATGACCATCGCAGACGTCAATAGGACAAAATAGTAAATCGATGGGGAGAAATACAGCCATTCCATTACACGAGGAAGCAGAGCTAGCAGCAGGAATAGAAGCAATGGAGAAACGGAGCTGGGGCCTAACAAGGAAAAATATTTTTTGAGTAGTAGAAAATTATGTAAAACAAAACAATCTGCAGACACAGTCAGTGAAATATGCTCGAAAAAAGTGCATAGATCCGTTTATTATTAACGAATATTATGAATTCTAGGAAAATGCATGAATAATTTAAAGTTACACGACAGACTGGAGCTAATATGGAACTTAGATGAAACAAATTTCTCTCTAGATCCGTCAAAAACGAAGATAGTCGGCAAGAAGGGAGTTGCATCTTCGATATCCACAGACGGTAGCTGCAGAGAGAACATATCGGTTTTGATAGCGATAAGTGCCGCTCGATTTAAGGCCCCACCCTTAATTATCTACAAAGGAAAAATTATATTAAATGAATGGACAGATGCCTTTCCTGGTACGACTTATGCCGCAACATTGAAAGGGTGATTGGAGTCGAAGGTGTTTCTACGTTTTTTGGAAAAATCACTTTTACAAGTTTTTGGTGAGAAAAGGCCTGTTTCGCTTACATACGATGGGCATGTATCTCATGTAGATCACCGCCTCATTATAACAGCAATGGAAAATGATATTACCAGATTAAAATTACCGCTCCATTCATCCCATTTATTACAGCCATTGTATTTGAGCGTTTTTAAATCTCTTAAAAGCAAGTGGGACCACGAGCTAGTTCCATGGCAAAGACACCACGAGGGTCAAAAGACTACGAAAAAGACTTACAGTACATTAATTGGCAATATGTAGACTGAAACAAGACCAGAAATTATTTGTAGCGGCTTTCGTAAAACCGGAATCTTTCCATACAATCGTAGTGTTTAGTACTAAAGAACATACGATCTTGCAGCTTATAAACGATGGGAAAAATTTTATAGAACCCAATACAGTAAAAGGTTCCCTCATTACAAAAATCTTCCACAACTTTCAGCTGGGCAACTCCAGAAGATATTGCCACAGTATCTAAAAACGATATTATTATGGTTCTACCAAAACCTATACTTGTAGGCCGACAAGGTCTCATACGGTTTTTTCACCTATAATATTGAATAAAAGACTTAAGAATTATTGTTCATGAGTTTTACTACTGTTTTAGAATTGTGATTTATTTTTTTATTTAAATTGTCATTTTGTTCTTTGATAAAAAGTTTATACTGTTTATATTTATTGATGGTTCTTTTTCTATCAAAAAGCGATCAAAACAAAAACGATTGTAGTTTTACATACTTACCCCATTCTAGTATAGTATTATCGTTGATTGAAGGAATATATAAAGATGCGCAACGCTATAGTAAAATTGCGGTCTTTCCGTCAAGTCGTCCGCAAACCCCTTGCCGAGAAACATCATCGCTGTCTCGGGCTGTTTCGAATCTCGGACCCAAACGACTGATGCATCGCTATAGATCTCGGGTCCAGTTTTGGCTACGCTCAGTGCTATGTAGTGGCGCATCTTTATGTATTTCTTCAATCAACGGTATTATACCTAATATAAAATATCATGTCCGTACACACTTGCCCTCTTTTTGGGTAAGTGTGTAGTAATCTGTTTCTAAAATAAAAAAAAAAATACAAAAAATAAAAAATATTTGAAATCAATTATTTGATCTTTTGCAGATTTGTTAGTAACTTTACAAGCTTGTTTCTGTCAAAACAGGAGATTAAACAATTTAATATATTCTAGATTAGAACATAGTCTATCTTAAATAACAAATTTTTACTACACCCTATGAATACATTTTGTGTCTATTACAATCACTAATTTTGTATAGTTCTATAAGAAGATATTTCGAATATTATATTCTGCAGAATGTCCTATACAGACTAAATTGCATTCTACATCCATATACACCGTGTTTCATGTAACTAGCACATTAGAAGTTTTTGTGCTTACAACGCGAATTTTTTCCAGAAGTTTTGCCTTCCCACATAATTGACCGCAATCTTTCAAGTTAAAATATTTTTAAACTCGTGCAACTTCCGGTTACACCGGAAGTAGGTGCCATCTTTGTTATTTTAAATGTGACACCCTGTATTTTATTCGAGATTTGAATTGCTTATTTAAATAGAAGAACAGAGATACCGGGTTGGATTATGTCAAAGTCAACCGTTTCGGGGTTATTCAATTGTTTTCCATTTTTAGGGCACTTGAACGTAAATTTTAAAAGTTCTTTATCTGAGACATGAAAAAAGATAAACAATTGAAATTTGTTCCTGAGATAGTCAAAGTATTGTCCTATTCGAATATCACCAGGTTTTGCAATAATATTACACAGGGTGTTTTCTAATTAATTTACAATTATACACATTTCAAATGCAAGAAACTCAATTTTTTCAAATGAAACACCCTGTATATTTTCGCCTTTTCTGAAGCAGAAAAAAATTGTCTTTCGATCCACTATTACATTCCCTATACCTATCTCTAGAGGTTTTTGAGTTATTGGGGAGATCAGCCTGAAGGCCCGATATTTTGCCATTTATCACACACAATTTCAAGAATGCCTTGGTAGTAACGAAATGTTTAGTTGTCAAAATTTCGTTCGCTGTCAGTGTTATTAATTTGATGCTTGGATATTTTTTGTACTTTACTGAATGATTTGATTAGTGCATAATGGAAGGCTATAATAATAATTATCCAAATGAAAGTATCCTTAATTTATTTTACATACACGGAGAATGTAATCGCATAATAAGTAGAACTTGCCGTGTGTTCAATCAGAGATACCCTAATTTGCCTCCGATGAATCGATTCAAATTTGCAAAAATTGAAACACATTTTTTGCGACATTGGAATATGAACACAAAAAGAAATTGTACTAAGCCAGTAACAGGTGCAGAAATCAACGAAATTAATATTCTGGGATATTTCACAGCTCATCCCCATGCTTCGATACGTAAAGCAAAGGTGGATTTAGATATTAGTATGACGTCAATTCAACGCGTGCTAGCAAAGAACAAATGGCACCCATATGCACAAAGGAAATTCCACGAACAGAGAAATGGAGACGCTCAGAGAAGAACTGATTTTTGTGAGTGGCTAACTATTCGTAAACAGGAAGATCCGGACATGTTACGAAAGATTTTATGGTCGGATGAATCCAAGTTTACCAGGCAAGGCGTTGTAAATAATAAAAATTGTCATTTTTGGGCAGATGAAAATCCCCACTTTTCACGAGTAAGCCATTTTCAATATCGATTTAGTTTTAATGTATTCGCCATAATGGGGTGGGGAAGGGTACTTTATCATATTTATGATGAAAGGCTAACGTCCGAAAGATATTTGCGAATCATTAGGGAAGTGGTGGCAAACATAGTCAATGACATGCCACACCAAAACTATTATTGGTTTCAACTGGATGGAGCTCCAGCTCACTCTACTCATGCTGTATATCAAGAGTTGACCCAGCTATTCGAGGATAGGTGGATTGGTCCAAATGGACCATGTCTTTGGCCTGCTAGATCTCCGGATTTAACTCCAGTTGACTTTTTTTTATGGAGTTACATAAAAAAAGAGGTCTATGCAACACCAGTTAACTCCAGGCAAGAACTAGAGGATAGGGTGCGAAGAGCATTTGACCAAATTGAAGTTCAAATGATTGAACGTGCAACGACTGACCAGCTCCAAACAAGGTTAAATAAATGCATTGAAGTAGGCGGTGGACATATTGAGCACTTGCTGTGATTTGGTTTTAGATTTGTTTCTGTTTTCTTTGTTTGACTTATACCGTGAGATCAAAAATGTTTTCGCAATTAATAAATTTTTGGTTTTGAACTAGAAGACTTTTTTTCCATGCCCATAACATGCTTACAAATGACTATTAATCCACTCCTCCTATACTTAATCTATTATTTTTTCAGTTTTATTTGGCAAAATATCGGGCCTTCAGGCTGAGCTCCCCAATAACTCAAATACCTCTAGAGATAGGTATAGGGAATATAATAGTGGATCGAAAGACAATTTTTTTCTGCTTCAGAAAAGGCAAAAATATACAGGGTGTTTCATTTGAAAAAATTGAGTTTCTTGCATTTGAAATGTGCATAATTGTAAATTAATTAGAGAACACCCTGTGTAATATTATTGCAAAACCTGGTGATATTCGAATAGGACAATACTTTGACTATCTCAGGAACAAATTTCAATTGTTTATCTTTTTTCATGTCTCAGATAAAGAACTTTTAAAATTTACGTTCAAGTGCCCTAAAAATGGAAAACAGTTGAATAACTCCGAAACGGTTGACTTTGACATAATCCAACCCGGTATCCCTGTTCTTCTATTTAAATAAGCAATTCAAATCCCGAATAAAATACAGGGTGTCACATTTAAAATAACAAAGATGGCGCCTACTTCCGGTGTAACCGGAAGTTGCACGAGTTTAAAAATATTTTAACTTGAAAGATTGCGGTCAATTATGTGGGAAGGCAAAACTTCTGGAAAAAATTCGCGTTGTAAGCACAAAAACTTCAAATGTGCTAGTTACATGAAACACGGTGTATATATAGACAAATATTTAACAATAGTCTATTTGCTTGAGATTACGCAGTTAATCCATTTGTTTACAGATTCATTAAGAACTTCATCTTTGTAGTGCCTACTTTATTCGCCTATACACATGACCTTAATTAGCGGTAACTAAGTAGCCCATATAATAAATGTCGAGTTGATGTTTTAATGCGACGTTTACGCACACAAACGTTGGAATTTGGTTGGATGTTTTTTGTGGCACATCGTTACTTCCTTCGTAGAAGCCTGACACTAATGTTTCCAATTACTCGCGAATAAAAATTATTTCTAACAGGCATTCTGCTTTAGTTTGCCCTTTTAAGTCGCGTTATAATGTATAATAATTTGAATTTTTCTTCGTAGAAAAGTCGGGATTATAGGTGTGCAGGCTCGACTTACACGGTTAGCGCGATATGCACGGTCAATCTGTTATACTTTCATAGTTCTTCTTTTCGACAGGACTATCTTCTGGGTTTTCCGTTCCTTCTGCGTCACGCATTTCTAATATCCCGCTATATTTCCATCATTTTATAGGTACACTTGTAATTGTTACAAGATTTTCTGTTTTACTGTTATAGCTACCTTCTCCTTACTTGTAAAATAAAAATTACGGAGACAATTTAATCTCGAACTTCCTTCTCTATCATAGTAGATGTACATAAATTGGATTCGCTCGGTTTTTCATATTATCTCACAAAGCTTTTGTCATCTTATCTTACTGGTAGACTTAATTATGTCTATTACAATAGCTTCACTTCTAATAATAATAATACATTTTATTTATTAATACTTCAGACAATGTAGCACAGACATAAAATACAATATAAAATTATTTGAAATAATTAATAAAATCTTGAACACTGTAACAACAGATTTGAAGGAGATAGTCCTTCAATTTCATTTTAAAAACTCGTAATGCAGGACATAGTCTTATTTCATTTGGCAAAACATTAAATAATTTACAGTCCACAACAGTCAGGGTCTTCTGAAAGGAAGTCGTTCTATCTATAGGAGACAAAACACGATTATAGTGGCGGGTCTCATAGCTATTCGGAAAACTAAAATCAAAGCTGCTGCAACTTCTGTAAACATAATATAGAACCTCAAAAATGTATACATCATAAAATGTAAAAATCCTATTGACCCTGAACACATTCCTACACAAGTCGCCCTGTCGGAGATTAGAAATAGTCCTAACGGCCCTCTTTTGTAAAATAAAAGTGCGGGGAACGTCACTAGCCATGCTCCAATGCACTATTCCTTAACGCATCCTTGAATAGAAGTCAGAATAGCAAAAACTTCTTAGTGTGGACAAATTACAAGACTTGCCCAACTGAAACAGAGCATAGCACAATTTTGGCGAGTTTAGAACATAACAGATCTATATGTTCCGACCACTTTAAACCCTCATCGACAATGACACCGAGCAACCTGCAACTGCTAACCAAATTAATTTCTGAGCCAGCCATGACAAACCTTGAGATGTTATTTTTTTTTGTTATAAAAGAGCATACACTGTGTTTTTTCTATATCCACGACGATCCTATTAACCTTAACCCACTTATTTACTGTAGATATGGCCATACCAGCAGCACTAATAACATCGTTAACATTGTTCGATGAAACAACTAAACTTATGTCATCGGCATATAGCATCACCTTAACAACACCAGTTAGGCAGTTAGGAAATTGATAAAAATTAAAAATAACGTTGGCCCGAGGACAGAGCCCTGTGGAACACCGATACGTACATCAGTGCTACCAGATAAATTCCCGTCGATGCTCACTCTCTGTCTCCTTCCCGACAAATTTGACTCGAACCACTTCAAACAGACAGCATTTACACCATATCTACTAAGCTTATGCAATAATATTAAATGGTCAATAGAATGAAACGCTTTAGAAAAACTATCAACCTCATCGAAAAGACACTATTATCCTTATAATTGAAAGATATTACTTTTCCAGATGACGACACAAAATTATGATTAAACAATTCACATAAAGCTGTTCTGCCAATAGGTAAATCAGGAAAAGTTAACTGTTCCGCATAGTTACCTCTTTATTGTTAATAATACGCCACGCAGCCTTGGTTTTATTATCGGCTGCCATAAAAAACTTATTGTTAAGATCACGCCCTCTAACTCGTTGCATATTATTATACTTTTTTCACAATCCAAAAAGCCTCAGACGGCAAAGCCATATAGAAGAAGATTTAAACAGTTTTTAAATAATAAACAGGAAGTAAAAAGTTGGAAATCGGAGAGGTTGGAAAAAATATAAAAGAAAATATATACAAACTTGGTATAAAGAAAAAATAGAGGAGAAAGTAAATGGGAAGTAATGAATATAAGATGTAAAATATCAGAATTGAATAGAAGCTCATCAGAAATGATTACATGTTCTCATACTTGCAGTCGAATTAAAATCAAGGATTGGATTTGCAGCTAGCCCTTTTAAGAATACTTTTCTAGCACTTGATACAATACTCCTGGTACTCTGCAAGCATTGCAGTGTATACATATCGCACATGCTTCCATAGATAACCAGCTACCTTAATATTTATAATATTACATCCAAACTCGAAAAACCGACAAGAATAAAAATAACAATAGTGGTATTCGTTATTGCACCATTAGTACACTGGTACACATCAAAACGTAACCACAAAGATACGTCGCAGTTACTAAAGAACTTGCTTTGTCAAAGTTAAAAGAAAGTTTAAGAAGAGTAGTGAATGAGAATTTTAAAAATAAATAAATAAAGCAAAATGTTAGCCGAAAATATATACTTTAATAGGTAAATCAATAAATTAATTACAAAAATTAAATCTTTTAGTACTGTGTATGTAAATGTTAATAATAATATAGGAAAATGTCAAATCTGGAAATCTCTCTGATTTAACTATTTTGTCCCATTTTCGGGACAAAATAGTTAAATGTAACTGGCCACAAATTATATCTTACATATTAAATTGACTAACAAATCTAATTGATTAATTAGGTAAACAAACCCTTCTTTCATTAAGTAGAAGATAAGAAAATATTGAGAAATACTTAAACTAAAGACTTGGCGAAGCCCAAGCTTTGGAGGCTACAGCTGTGATCGCGTAAAAGATAAATACGAGCAAATACACAACATGTAAGAAGGTCTATAGAGCAATGAGAATAGGACTGAAAAAAGATATACATAAAAAATATTGGATCAACAGAACCAACAAAGTTCCTACAATGTTCAGTAAAAAAAATAATTGCCTACCACAGAAGACTTAGTAGTAGTTTATTTTAAGCACTTATTAAAACAATACGGATTTCAAAACATAAATTACACATTAAATGTAGATTCAACCTTGAATTCAGCCCTGAATGGTAGAATTTCTGTCGCTCATGACAGAAATTCTAGTGGGTAATGCAGATAACTTCCAGGAGAACAGCTACCACAAACCAGTACTATTTCGCCAGCATGGTACTCTGAATAGAAGAATGCTGGGTCTAGTTAAAATATCATACTACACCACAGCTTCAGTATGTGAACGCCAATGAAATAGGACCTGATAACCATTAAAATGCTCCAAAAGTGGAGCTCTGTAAGAGTCGAAAGGCTAAACTTAGTTGACGATACGTAAATACATCGGCGATGTAGAATCAGTTTTAGAAAACTCAATTAAACATTTTAAACAATAATCCAGGACGAACATTAACTGAACACAAATGTAAATTAGCCCATTAACAACCTCAGCGTCATTTGCCACCTGGATGAGTTGGCAATATTTCTTACAACTATAATAACCGAAAATTGTCACAGAAGCCATAAAATTACCACAAGAAAAGGAAAATCTAAACATCTATGTAAACAGCTGAAAAAAGTTAGAAACTAACAAAAACTATTAAAATTTATTTACTGCGTTTCGTTTTGTGAGCTGACACTGCCAAAATAAGATTAAAGGCACAACATTAGTATACAAGAGTATTTGGAAAAAATATTATACGTATTTGAATTTTTTATGCAGCAGATTTTCCAAATTAAGTTTTGAATACTGTTATAGACGTAGGAGCTAGATATTTGCAAAAAAAAAAACTAACCTATTTGAAAATGTTTATATACAAACAGTGTTACAAAGTAATGTTTTATAATTATAATATAATATACAATTTCCGAGTTAGTTGATAAATGCTCATAAGAATTATGAAACTTTTCTAATACATAAAGAATAATAAATTTCAAACCACTTTAAATAGCCGTCAAGCAGGTAAAGCGATCATTACAAAATTTTATATTTACGAGTATAATAACCTTCTTGAGACCTGATAAAATTTTCAATAAAATCGGTAGACCGGAAGTAGTAGTTTACTTCAGTGAAAAGAATTCACATTTTCATTTATTTTAATTTATAAAGAATTTGAAAGTACTCGAAAGTAAATTGGAGAAAATTTTATTGGAAAAGTCTTTTGAAATTCCTACCGGAAGTAGGTCTTTTACTTCTATCGAAAACCAGTTTTTTACGAATATCTCGCAAGTCATTCTTTCTAGGCAGATACACTGTGAGTATAAAAGTGTTAAATATTGATTTTCAATACTCATTGTATAAAAACTTTTTTTCCAAATTGACACTTTTACTTTTACCGAATAACCATATTTTTGCAAATTTGTCGTACATTATACATTTTATATATATTTATCGAGAGTACAAAAGTATTTAGAGCTAGATTTGGAATAATTTTTGTATAAAAAGACATTTCAAAATTCGGGCCATAAGTAACACTTTAACTCTTATCAAGTGGCACTTTTTTTGCAAATATCTAGCAAAGCATGCATTCTATAGAGATTTTTATGAAGAAGAGATTAGAATTTTGAATAATTTTTGTATAAAATTCTAAAAATTTAGGCCTGTAACATATAGTCACAGGTTTATTTTTTTCAGAAGATAAAAGTGTTTTAAACTTAATTTAGAACAATACACACGTATAAGATAGTTGTGTGGTGGCCACACCGCCTTTTAGTAATTGTTTTTTCAAACTCTATTTTGAGTATTTTTGTATTATTTAAAAATTCGTCTCAATTTTGGAGTTGAGGAGCTGTTGATAAAACTTTACTTTATCACCGACGAAAACTGATACTCCTGGTCTACCGACTTAACTGAAAATTTTCTCATATTTTGAGAATAAGACTATAATCTTAAATAATAAAAATTGATATTAATAACTGTAATCGTTTGGTTGCTCTTGTGATCACTGAGAGACAGACAAATATCATTGTAAAAATGCTGGGACTTCCAACCTTATAAAAAAGTAAAGTTTATGTGAAACAATAGGAAAATAATAAAATAATACTGTAAAAATTTGTCAAAATGGAACCTGAAATTAACGAACGTATAAATAAATTAAGCAAGGTTTGTAAGACTATAAACTACTCTAAACTGCAAAACACACCTTTTTTTAAACACTCTGGAAGTTTCACTGTAGAGCTTGATATCGCAGTAGTTTAGAGCTCTTGCGTTTGCCGCGGCCAGTGATATGGATTACTTAATTCTCCCTTGCTGGATATTCGTGAAAAATATAAACTTAGTATTGTAAGCCAAAAAGTCCAAAAAATCCGGCACATCAGCATTGTACATATCTCTTTGGTAATTATTCCGTAACAATTGCTTGAAGTTTCACATTTATAGCTACAACACGGCCAAGGTAACATTAGTTGACTACTTTCCGCAAATAGTTTTTAACGTTATGCTTTGCTTTCATAAAACTTCTCAAATCTTTAAAAAACCGTTGTTTTAAATTTTAACTTGGTTGTAAAGCTTTTTCGTATTATAATGTTCCAACTATGCAGATGCTTTTATTTTTAGCTTTACGTAACCAACAAAAACCTATTTCTTCGATTACAAATCCTTTCTTTTCTCCTCTGTAGTGAAATATTCTTAAAAGCACTTTCTTAAATAGTTTTTCTTTAATTTAATTATTCTGCTTCTTTTCAATACCAAAATTTAAGTTTCTATCACTGGTACTAAACTTTTCAAGTGTATAGGTACACCCTTACAATGCAATTAAAATTCCTAAAACTGCCCCAAAGTTGGGAGTCATAATGTAAAGGTACTACCCCAAAATTGGGTGACACAATGTAGAGAACCCCCTATCCCTAAACTAAGATATTTAATTTAAAGTTAAGCTTTAGAAATAAAATGCAAAATTATTTGTTTTGCCGGCTCAACTCAAATTATCTCAGGGTGAGTCGGGTTAATTGAAATAATTAAATAAAAGGGGTTCCTGTACATTAATAAAAAAAATACCATTTAAAAATTTTAATAATTCTTATATTAAAATCAATGAATCCTATATCTATAATTTTACAAACAACACAAGAAGTAACATATATTTAAAAAGCAATTCTAATACATTTTTTTTCAAACCTTAAACTAACACAAACATTTCTGTAGGTCCTTTGTTCGATTCAAGCGTAAGCTATCAACACCAGAATTTATTACATACAATGCACCTTCTATATTATACGTGTTTATATCGATACTTGTGAACATATCAAGTTACTTTACACATATATTTGTCAGACGATATTTATTTAATTACTTTCTGTTTGAACTTTTATTTGTACAAGTCTCTCCTCCTTTATTACATAAACTATTACAGTCATTAGACAATAATCATTTAAATAATACCTTATATAAATTCTTCTTATTCATCTTCTTTTTTGTACAGTTTCCAGCAGGAACTTCGGGCTGCTTATTATCGACGAAATCTTCTTTATTTCTACGATGTTTTCAGCGGCATTATCTGCTTGTTCTGCCACTCGAAATACAATCTTTATTTTAACAATATAACACGTTGCACAATTACTTCATAGGTGCAACTTTGAGCACTAATTTACTACGTTTTCTCGGTAGTAAATTATTTATTGAAGTTATATTAACAATGACTCTTATGCGTAGTCTAATGTTAGGAGTTAGCCTTTTGATACGATATTTAACGTATCTTGCTGTAGACTCTCCCGTGTCTCGCGCGTATTTCCCTTTTATATCAGAATGTATGGGGTTCCCCGCTTTCCACAAAGTTCAGGGTTTCCCATTCACATTTACGAATACATACACATACATTTAGCCGTGGGATTGTATATTGCTATTGGAGTGTTTATCACATTAATATAATTTTTTTACTCATAAGTATATACTAAACCTATGACTAATATCACATTCATTGATTTTAAATATTATTTCCCTTCAAAATATTAATAAAAATATATACTTAATTAAATCCTTTAAAAAAATAATAAAAAATATAAAATTTATAAAGGGAAACGGGCTGTACCATTACACAAGTTCTACTATAGCATCAATTTTGTCTTTAATAGGCAATGGCTTTCCTTTTAGCGACGTGATGTTTGCAATACAACCAATATATTCTTAAATATGGTTCTGAACATATATGTGACATACAAAATATAGTTTTGACCACAACTAGAGATCTTTCATACTATAAAATATAATTTATATACGTAACTCTTTCACTAAATATAGAAGTACTTTATGTAAAATTCTCATTATCAGATATTTATTTATTTATTTTTTTTTAAAACACTTGAATTTGAGTTATTTATAACACTTTTGTTTATTAGGGCGTTTGTAGTTGAGCGAGGAAAAAAATAACCCATGCCATTTCCTTGCGCCTGGAAACCGTGACAAAGCGTTTCTTTAACAAACACAGCACACTCAGGAATGTATAGCCCTATCATGATAAGTATTTTTTTATTCGAAATACTTCAGGGCACGACACACTTTTCAAATTAAAATTTACTGTGCAAAGAAGATTTTATAACACAAACACTCTCCAGGCTTCAAACAGGAAACAGGCTTAAAACATAATTCCTTACTTCATCCTTAAACGCGTAGTCATTAAATAACTTAATATAACATGTAATGCGTAGGTGGAGATATCAATTTTCCTTGTTAAGATAGCCAATGTGTAACTTTCTCATTTTCTTAATTACCTGAAATGTTAATTGTTCGTTTTTCTACATTTAGTTTAAGTAGTTTTTGGAAAATAAATGATGCACATAATTAATTTTATATCATATTTTGCAACCTTTAGTTATGTGTTGTCAGTAAAATCGATTGTAGTATGCAGTATTAATTGAAAATTTAAAGTGACCCAATCGCCTCTCTTTGACGTAAGATTTTATTTATTTAAGTTGTAGTTTGTGTGTGACAGTATTCACAGTGTCCATGCAATTTTTTGTAGGTAACGTAATCTAGTGCTTTAGGAGATCCATGAATATTCTTGGTGTGATTTAGTATGTCAATTAGATATCATATAATAAATGGCTACCTAAGTAGGGGAAATGTGGGTAAAATGGGATACTTAACGTTTGAAAATTTTTATAGAAGTATTCACATCCACGACAACATAAACAATTTTTTTATGAGTTGCCCGTACATTTCTTTGTTGAGAGGAACATAAAAAATTAAAATTTAATATACATTTTGCATTATATAAATATTTTTTAATGTATCTGTTAATTCCCCATTTTATCCATATATGTTGGTAAAGTGGGATAGTGTATTATTCTAAAATGGGATAGGGCATATATGTATGTGTAATATAGGAATAACAAATTTTAAAACGTTTTTTAATTGCAAAACTCAAAGATATCTACATTTGTCGCTTGTGAAGTCTTCTTCGTCGCTCTCGACCCCAGTACAGACAACGTTGATCCACTTCTGGCATATTGAACAGCGAATCCATTCCTCTCCGCTTTTACTTTTTAAATAAAGACTTTCACAGTAAAAACATGCAGGGTCGTCGTCGTCAGAGCTGCTACTATCCTCGTTTTCAATCGGACATAATATTTTACGCTTGGTTTCTACCTTCTTGCTTCGGGTGCTTTTCTTTTATTCTTCTGTTGACATTCTTTGCTTTCCTTTTTCTTTTTACATTCCTTATTTTCTTTTTCCTTTTTCGCATTTAAAGAAGCATTTACTCATCCTTATAAGGTGTACTTGATAATACAGCTGCTTTGCCTCTATTTTTGCTAGCTGTTTTCTTACTTCTTGAGGAAGCTTCTGGATACGCGCATAGAGTCTGCGGTGAAATTAGTCGAGACGGTCCGGGTTTAGGAGAAATACCTTTGGACGATGAAGCTTTTGATTAGGGGGCCGACATATCTTGACCTTCTACTGGAATGCAAGAGGGTGAAAGAAATTGCTGAATTGACTGCTCTTCATTGTCCACAGGCAAATGAGGTGGTGGAGTTTGGTGAATTGGTGGGTTTAAAGGGGTATTATGTCTGCCTTCAATTCTGGCATAACAGTAGGAGTAGCGGCAGCGAACATCTCCTCTGTAAATACATGGCGATTCAAGGGATAAAGGCCAGTTTTTTCAACACCGTGTATTGCATTCAGTGGAGTTGCCGCTCTTAAGTATGCTTTACCGAATAAATTAGCAACCTGGTAAATTGTCACTACTTGTCCAGGATTATTCCTCAGAAATGTTTCCACTTCTTGACTATAAAATGTTGATAAAGGGGCCATAAATGAGACATCGAGGGGTTGCATCCGATGGCTGCAATGAGGAGGCAAACATATCAGAATTACTCCATGGCTCCTGGCATTATCTATCACGGCGATGTTTTGTGTATGGGTTTTATGGCCATCCATTGCCCATAAAACTGGATTTTCTTTTGTAGCTCTAGTAAATGTTAAAAAGTGATCGAACCACTTTTCGAAAAGGTTCATTTGCATCCATCCTGTTGGATTACAAGCCGCTATTGTTTGAGGTGGAGCCCCATTAAGAAATACCGCCTTCATGCGTACTCGTGGGAATATAAGCATGGGTGGAACGTATGTCCCTGCAGCGTTCATGCATATTACCGCAGTGACTAAAGTTTCACGTTCGGCTGATGTTACGGGGTCAACTTGTCTTCTTCCCTGCAATGCAATTACTTTTGAAAGACGTCCATGAACCGTAAGTTAATCCCGTCTCATCAACGTTAAACACTCGTGATGCTGAAAATTTCTGTTGCTATTGAATAGGTTCCAATATATTAAAGAAGTTTTTCACATTTACTTAATTGAAGCTTCTTGCACGAGATACCGAAGTAGCTTCTAGAACCCTGATGGAGAGCTTGTTTTGGCTTAAGCATGAGTGCAGCTATGTCCAACCAGCCATTTCTTCCTGCTAAAGTAATGCTTCAGGTTATTCCTCTCGGCTACTTGATAAGCAAGGCGACGAACTGCCATAGTTGTCAACCCGAAGAGCATGCGCTCCATATTTTTAATATAATCCACCTGTTGTAGTCCTAAATCTAGAGAAAATGTTAAATTCCTGCTTCCCAAGCTTTTTCTGTTCCGGTTTTGCATTTATTTTGTCCTTTAACTCGCCGCTCTAGAATGCTTTTGGGCACCGAATACGCTTTCGCTGCTTTTAAGTAACCACATTGACCAGTAGAAACTGCCTCAATAGCTTTAGACATAGCTTCTTCTGTCCATGACTGGCGGTTGGTCGTTCGAGAATATTTTCCGGGCATTTTTCTGAAATGAATAGTTAAATTTGGAAGTTACGAAGGAAAACGATCTAATTTCTTCATTAGGGTCAAACGAGATACTACTATCTCATTTTAACCTCATGCATGCCGGCCAACGACGAAAAAATTCTAACCTCACATGCAATCGCAAAGTGATCATAATGAAAATGTTTGTTTAGATATCTATTAATCGCAAAAAATTATAAACCCCAGTCTGCTAGGATTTGTGAGTACAATCCTGACGTTTTTAAAAGGCTGTTTTTATAACAGACGTGTGAAAAACTGAAAAACTGAAGAACTTACCCACTTTTTTAACTATCACTCGTACGAATCACACCTTTTGCGCCATTGGTATACGTGACTTTGTAATTGTTTCAGATACGCAGGCGCTGCATAGCGATACGTATTTTACACAAAAACAACGGCATCCCGTATTATCAAGTATCCCGTTTTACCCACATTTCCCCTACTACTTCCACTTGATCTTCTGGCAGCTCAAACACTGTACCTTGACACAAACTCCATAGGCTTCTGTAATTTCTAATTTATAAATACATAAACAATGAATTTTCTTTTACAAGATATTTATATCTATCGACGCTGTACGGTAAACTTCTAAAACTTTTGACATACTGCGATACGTATAAATGTATGAGTCAGTATGTATAAAATAATTTCTATAGACCACATCTAGGCACATGTAGGCTATAGATCGCAAAACCGTCCATTGCGAGGCACTTGTAAGTAGCTCACGGGGAAATTTAAGATAGAAAAAGAATCCCGCTCAAGTTGGCTAACCTGTTATGTCTGTCATGTGTTTCATGCGTACATCAGCTAAGGTTATGTCTTTATTATTTTTGTCTGTATATCAGACAATTGTTAATGTGGATAGTTGATTTGATGTTTTATATTAAACTAGGTTTGTTCTAGTGATGGCAAGTTCAAGCAAATAACCAAAACCTTTCCATTTATATCTCGAATGGGAAACCGATTACTTTTTTCCATGAAAATAACAATAAATATGATTCGGCACTAATAAAGGTAAAAATTATTTCAACAAGTGTTCCAACAAATATTCATTCATTTTTGAAAACGCTTGGGGAATGATAAATCGACATTACAAAGAAACAAAGAATTGACTACTTATATTTCTAAATATATAAATATTTGTCGAAAATATTCCCGCTTAGCTTCCTTTGTGAATAGACTGCATATTTGCTCTTGTAAGTATCCCTATAAGAAAAACAACTAATTTTGTGATATCCAAAATCCTAGCAAATTAGTGAATAGGGTCTCCACGGGTTATCTACTTCCCTGTAGTATAGAATGTGCAGTGATATAAGTCGGTAAATTACCGCGTATATTACCGAATTAATTACCGTCATTTACGGTAAATTACTACATAAAATTTCCGTATATTACAAACAAAGTAAAACATCATCTATGGGTCACGTATGACATTGCACACTCGGTGGTTGGGGAAGTCCCTTTCTAGCAGATGTAAAAGCCCGTGCATCAGCCGTTTATATAACGAATGATTTAGTCCTTCAAAAGATTTCGGTGTATAAGTTGAACTATATAGAGTGAATATACTACTCGTAGTGCTGTGAGCTGGGATGGGGCGTAAAGATAAAATAAAAAAAAAGTTATTTTAACAGCATTTTCAAAATCCACAGAACATTCGAAATCTTATTCGTGTAACTTCTGTTCGCAAAGTTATGTTTTAAATTTAACCAGAATGTCCAGTCACTTACAGAATAAGTGCATTCGTTGTCGTCCTAAAATAAAGAATGAAATACAATCAAAATCAAGAGCATTAAGTGTTGAGAAAATTAAGGCAATAAATAAAGGTGAGTAATTTTGATTGATTGCTATTGGGTTTTATGGAAAAATATCTAACATTTTAGAGATTCCGGAAAGAAAAAGTTCTCGATGTCGCCCACAATCTGCTTCAAGCACCACAAAATCCACTTCAGTGAAAATATGTATTTTTTTGTGGATGTAATGAATAAATCAGAAAAAAAGGAAATTTGGGATCTCTTAGCAACAGTATTCTTTGCTAGTAATACCCCTTTAAAGTTTACGGAAAATGTTCATTGGCAGAAATTGTTTAAAAAAATTAAACAATCTTTACGATTGCCGACTAGATATCAGTTATCCAATGCACGTTTAGATAAACGACACCTTCAAATAATCAGTTAGTTAATGGAAAAATAGCAAACTCTAAAACAATTGGAATTCAAGTGATGGGTGGAGTAATATTGGAAACGAATCCATTATAAATATAATAATTACATGCCTAGAACAAGTTTTATTTAAAGTAACTGACTGCAAGGAAAATCGCCACGATGCTGCATTATCTTTCTTCTTTGTTTAGTTCTGTTATTGACGACTTAGGTATTAATAAAGTTATAAGCATATTGACTTATAACGCTAGCAATATGAAATCAACTTGGAAAATAATTAGTGATATGTACCCGTCCAATTATTTTTCTTGTTATGGATGTTGTGCTCATATTTTGAATTTATTCGCACAAGATATTTTAAAATTAGAAGTATTTGCATGTTTAATTACTGATTGTAGTCATAGTAAAAACTATTAAAAAAATCGCATATTTTGAATGCTACGTTTAAAAATATACAAGATGAACAGCGAGCATTACAAAAATCAAACACACTAAAACCTCTTAAACTACCTGGCCAAACTAGATGGAGCTCTAATATTTTCTGCTTCGAAAGCTTAAGGATAAATACAAAAAATTCAAGAAAATGGCTATAACAGAAACTATAGTTAATACTTTAAACAAAACTATGAAAAATAATATTTTAGATCATCTATTTTGGGAAAGAGTTGATATATTACATAAAATTTTACACCCAGTCTCCGTAATTTTAAAGAACATACAAACCTCTCAACCTTGCATATTTCATGTTGAATATTTTCAAGACCTGAATGAACTGATTGCTGCATGCCCAGTTTCAGAACTAAATGCTCTCCTATCACATTTAAAATCACGGAGAGAAATGGCTATAACACCTATGAATTTAGCTGCCAATTTACTAGATCCAAAATTTATAGGCAAAAATCTCAATAACGAGGAATATATCACAGCACTGACATAATATTAACAAACTATCAACGCATCTAGTTAGTGGATCTGATATAGCTGAAATTATGACTGATGGTGCTTATTACAAATCGAAAGAATAATTGTTTTCAAAAGATTTTATATGGCAAGCATTGGAGACAGGCAAATTCAATTCTGTATTATGGTGGAAATCACTTTATTGTACTACAGCTTTAAGTAAAGTCGCAATAGAAATTTTGAACAACCCATCAACAACATGTGCGACGGAGAGAAGTTTTTCAATGTTTAGTATTATACACAATAAAAAACGAAATAGATTAACTAATGAAAGAGCTGCTAAGTTGGTATAGGTGAATTTAAATTTAAAACTGAATGAAAACCAGGAATTGAAAGAACTCCCAATAGAAGAGTTGGAATGTTCTGATTCTAATTGCAATACTGAGACTGAGATTGATCTAGAATAGTTATGTAAATAATAATGGTAATAATGAAAAATCATTGTTTTGTTCTATTTTCGGAATATTGTTTAATTTTAAAATATGTTAATATTGTACTCTTTATTTTTTTCCTTTAATAAAATGTATGACTTTTTTGTTGTAGGGGTTTTAATTAAACAATAAAAAAGTGTGGTAAATTACCATGGTAATTTACTCAAAAATGGTAAATTACGCAAGAATAAATCTTGGTAAAAAGAGGAGCAGTAATTTACCAAAAATATAAATTACCTTAGTTTTACATCACTGAGAATGTGGCAGTTCGCCGTCTTATTGAATCCACATCTCGTAAATTTAGAAGAACGTCTTGCAATAATTCCACTAAATTGCTTTATATAAATTGCTAATAACCTTGTCCGTTAATATTACCTTTAACAAAATACGGGTCTCTCATTCTATCACCAAGAATGCTTCTCCATACATTATGCTCCACCTATGCTGATGATCTATTTATTAGTGAAGTAAGGGTTTTCATTTGAATAATAATAAGTATTTCTTTTGTTTACTGTTCCGTTACTATGGAAAGCAGCTTCATCAATAAATAATAAAATTATCCAAAAGAATTGCTTGGGCATTAATTTTAATTAATGCCCATGACATTTATTTTATTTTAATGTCCTTGCAACGATGGTTTAGCTAATATCCAGAAAAATACTTGTTTCACGGTTACTTACGTGTGGATTTTCTGTTGTCATAAGAATTCGTAATTTATTTTCATCATTTATCACATATTTAGATTTCCGTTGCTTTGAATAAGCACAATTACCAGTAGTAACGAAAGTATCCATTGCTCTTCTAAAGGCATCTGTTTTGAGACACCATCTGCTGATAAACTCTAATAAGTAATTTCTTTGACATTCCTCCATCTCAAAACGACCGTATTCAAATAAAAAAACATAAAGTTGGTAAAATTATATCGAAAAATGTCAATAGCTCAGTAAAGGTAACTTTAAAGTAATAACGTCTTACACGTTTTTGGTGCGAAATTTAGTAAGCAAATAATAATAATAATAATAATAATGATAAGCGAATCTATTGGCATTTGAACAAGATAATAATACATTGAAAATATGTAACATATTTAAATTAATGTAGCATATAAAATAAACATATTGCTGTGGGTATAAAAATGCAACCACAATTGTAACATTGATATTAGAATAATTGTAGCATTGCCACACGTTACCAGAATTGCATAAATATTTTTAATGAATGCTGAGAATGCATTAAAAATTATTATATCTTTACCTATGAGTCTATTCCCTAACAGCATTTCATTTATTCCTGTGAGTTCTTGCAGTGAACTTTCTTCTTTTACTCTGGTGTGTCTCTTATTTAGTTTATATTTGGATAAGGTCAATAATAAAAATAAAGTTTAAGTTTCGTAAAAATATTTATAATCCACCTTTAGATAAACAGTAACGAAAACATTGTTGTCATGTGGCTATATCAAGTAATTTTCTTTTACAATAAAAGAACATAAAAAAACAACTTTTTTTTATACTGATATGAGAAAAAAAAATTATCTTGCTATTTTATTTCTTTAATATAACAATATTTATTGATTCAAAAAAAATAATCTTTCCCATACGAAGCTAATTTTTATTTCAACAAAGACATACATTCGCACATAGTGTCTTGGATGATCTAAAACTTCGCAACGAGAATGTCTTGAAAATGACCCATACCAATCGCTAAATGAAAATATTCGCACATAGTACATTTAACGGCTTGGCGCTTGCCCATCAAGAAACATCCCTCTATATTCCTATTTATTTATTTGAAAATTTTGATTAAGACTGTCTAAAATAATCGTTAATGATGCCTAATGATTCACTGAAAGCAAAATTCGCACATAGTACTTTCAGTGCCTACAACACCATTAACTATCTTCCCACTATTACAAAAAGAATTAATCCAATTTAACAAAACAATATTTATTTAAATTAGTGATGCTCAACGCCTTGCTAAAAGCAAATATTCTCACATAGTACTTTTAGAGTACGTCTTACACCATCAATTATTTAAAATTGAATTCAAGTTCATCATACAATTTGTCAAATTCCATTTTATTCTTGTCCTCCATTTTGAAAAGTCTTATAATACAACATAAAAATAAAATTATTAAATGAAACAAAAAGAATGAGTGTGCTTAAAACCACACGGCGGAAGTGTAAACTTCATCAAGGCGAGGTTAATAATACCGTAGATAATACGAAATACACGCATATAATATTCAGTAACGTATTAAATAACCATATTCGCACATTTATTACATTTACGCGAGCGTCCGTTCCGTTTGGTCGGTTCGGACGTATGTGTATGTATAAATACATGATATAAATACTTGCTTACGGTCCCTCGCTTGGTCTGATGGTTACGTATCGGCTTCACAACCCTGCGGTCTCGGGATCGAATCTGTTCTGACACATGAATTTATTTATTCATTTAAATTTCAATTTAATTGAAATTAAATAATAATAAAATGGTTCCCTTAGTCGACTCGAGCCATTACATATCCGAGCGTGACGGGTCAGTCTTGTTTACTGCCTACAATCAGCGCAACGCGCCTAAAGAAGTTTACACTTCAAAAAAAATTACTAACAATAATAAAACTAAAATTTAACTTGAATTCAAAAACAAAAACTTAATACATTGAAAACTAATAATGAATTTGTAGTAGTGTATAAAACCCCTACTCTCATTCTTTTTACTATCGCAAAAGATCTCAGAAATTTGTACGTCTAACAAGTTCAAAGGACGGGATTCATCTCCCTCTCCATTTATTTTCGCGGCCTTATATAATTTAAAACAAAAGATAACTACTTATTCACAGCGCCATGTCTCTTCAACTAACATTTATGTTGTATCGTCTGGTTCATTTTTACTTCCTTTAAGTTTTCTCAATCACATAAACAGATATCCCGCATTTGACAGTTAATGTGTATACAAATGGTGTTACTCAAAAAATGTTCATTGGAAGTTCACGTACACTTGCTATTCTTCGCCTTCTGTGGGTTTGTTCTTCTTTTTTCTTAATACCATCCTTCATTATACTTGTATACGAATGTATTGCCTCTCTCATTGTTAGTTATATATTTCTTTTTCCCATTGATTTAAGTTATTCTTATCTTTTTTTTGTAGATACCTTTGTTGGATACAATCGGGAACACGTCATGTACCACTGAAATTTTCTTCATGAAAATTGTATTACAAAGAGAACTCGCATCCACTGCACTGCTTCCAAGCTCTATCCAGTTTTTCTCTGCTTCTAGTATGTCGATTTGCAGACAATATTAATCTTATTTCTTCTTTGCAGGTTTTTGTTAAACCACGCATGATTTGCTCTGCTATCTTTGAAGCCCTTGTGTTTTATGCATACAAAACTTCTAAAATGTATTTTGACTTCTGCATTTATTAAAACATAAAACTTATCAATGTGTCGTCTCGAATAAAGAGTACTTTTCCGTATATATCCTTTCAATGTTTTTAGATATAAGAATCGGGTATTTACTACACGTTTAAATATGAACATAAATCTCTCTCGTGAATTGAGATTATTGTACAAGTCTGAAATCTATTTTTATCCATTTAAATTAATGTTTTCATCTCGGGCATGCCTTGTTTGGCCTTGCTCATACAAGTTAATGTAATTCAAATGATTCACTCTTTTTATTGTTCCGTCCTTTAACATATCTCTCTCTCTCTATTATTTACTTTTAGAACATTTTTATTTTTGAACAGTGGTCCATTTCTTAAAATGTTTAGTGCCACTCTAACGCCTTGTGAGAAATTTGGCTCTGTTTTTCTATATTCAAACCATACCTTCTGCTTGTCTTTTCTATAAAAATATAGAATGCATATATTTATTTTTTTGTTTGTTTTTATTCCTAAATTCTTAATATTTAAACTTAATTTTCATACATATATACATTTTCTTAATGATATTGCCCCTTAAAGGTTAGGCAACCCATTTTTACTTGTTGTAATACTTTAAACTTATGCTTATAATATCAGTATATACGTTTTAAACGAAAAATTAATGTTCGTATTCTATATGTAACTTAACTATTTAATAAATTTTGTAATTCTTAAAAATATAAAGATCACGGCAATATGTACAATTGCTTTCTTTAGGAATGACCGGTGTGAGTTTAAAAACGATGCGCGTATCTGTCGATAGTACCATTCTAATTGTATGGATGTCTGGTCTTGAAAACACACTAAATAAATATCTCCACAGAATATTTATATTTGTTTGAATGCTGCTCATTGAATAATTTCTTATTTGCTATCCTTTCCTCCACTTCCATGATATATTCTGGATTATAAAACGAACCGGTTTAGCTTCCTAAAATAATTTAAATAACAAGGGGACCATGATTTCCTAAATTTATTTCTATTTGCTTAGTTCAACAGATAATATACCCAAATGCTTTTGAAAAATAGCCTTGGTTTTATTATTTTAACTCATACCTTATTTTTAAATTAATTCAAATACAAAAAATGAGGTGTGGCCACCACACGACTTTCTTATACGTATTAGCGTTTCAAATCATACAATTTTAAAAATTATTTTATACCAAAATTATTCAAAATCCTATTCTAAGTACTTCCAGTCTCTTAGTAAATCTCTACAGGATACATACTTTGTGAGATATTTGCAAAAAAATGCTATTCGCTAAGAGTAAAAGTATTATTTCCGGTCCGAATTTTGAATTTTCCTTTATACATGAAATATTCCAAATCCAACTCTAAATACTTTTATACTCTTGATAAATATATATATAGAATGCGTAATTTACGAAATATTTGCAATAATCGCTATTCGATAAGAGTAAAAGTGTTACTTCCGGTTCGAATTTTAAAATTTTTCTTATACAGAAGGTATTGAAAGTTAAGTTCTAAATACTTTTATACTCGTAACGTACTTGTCTAAAAAGCATGACTTGCGAAATATTCGCAAAAAACTGATTTTCGATAAGAGTAAAAGATCTAGTTCCGGTAGGAATTTCGAAAAACTATTTTAATAAAATTCTTCTCAAATTTAATTTTGAGTATATAGGAATTCTTTACAAATTTGTTAGTAGTTGGCGAATAATTGGCAAAATTCGATTTTTTCACTGAAGTAAACTACTACTTCCGGTCTGCCGATATTACTGAAAATCTAATCAAATCTCAAGAGGGAGATTATATTGACATTTTCATCATCACAATACTTCCTAATACTACGTATAAGAAAATAAAAATAATGAGTTTAACACTCTGTCTTGTGGTTTTTAATTAAAGCAATATTTGCCTTTTTACTTGCTTATACGTAGTAAAGAATTATGATGCAGATGTCCACGTTTTAAGGTCGTCTGATACCGAAAAAGTGTTTTTTGGCAAACTTCTCTCTCTCTCTCCCTCTCTCTCTCTCTCTCTCTTTCTCTCTCTCTCCCCCTCTCTCTCTGTCTGTCTGCCTGTCTGTGTCTGTCTCAGTGCCCATACGGCTACAGTTATCAATACCAAACTGTAATAATCTTCCTCTTGAGATCAGATTAGATTTTGAGTAAAATCGGTAGACCGGAAGCAGTAGTTTACTTCACTAAAAAAATCAAAATTTACTAATACGTTGTCAACTACTACGTTTAAACTAATTTCTAAAGAATACAAAAGTACTAAGATGTGAATTTTAGAAAGACTTTTTTTGACATTTCTAGTAGAAGTAGGTCTTTCTACCTACCGCGAAAAGCGGTTTTCAGCAAATTTCTTACAAATTATTCATTTTGTACAGACTTATTTAGAATACAAAAATATTTAGAGCCCGAATTGGAACAATTTTTGTATAAAAGAAATTTCAAAATTCGGACCGGTAGTAACACTCTTGCTTTTATCGAACAGCAGTATTTTGCAAATATTTCACAATTATGCATTCTATAGAGATTTATTAAGAGAATAAAAATATTTAGAGTTGAATTTGCGATAATTTCTGTATAAAAAAATTGTTCAAAATTCGGACCGAAGGATACACTTTTAATCAGAAGTTTATTTTATAAAGACGCAACTTAAAATTTAATTTGGAACAACTTTTGTATACACCTTTCGGATGTCACATACGTATAAAAAAAAGTCGTATGGTGACCACACCTCATTTTTAGATTATAGCTCTCTAAAAAAATTAAAATATATTCTAAAACAGCAAAATTTTGCATTTCGTATTAATTATTACATTATAACATGATTTAATGTATGTAGTGATATAAACTTATTCTTACAAGTTTATAACAAAAAATAATACATATATACATACAAGGTCCATACCCGAGCTTCTGTGTTCAATTTCTCACAAACTCTCAAAACGAAAAGTTTTAATTTAAAATAAAATTAAAGTAGACGGGAGAGGACATTTAATAAAATTGTGAAGAAAATGTGCGGTCACGTCACAATTTTTTAAATGGATTGTTACATTGTAACATGATGAATATCCAGGATGTTTGTGCACATGTGAAAGTATATCATTAGTAGCATCGCAAATTTTTTCTACAAATGATTAGCCAAAATAAATAGTTCTTTTAAAGAATGATATTCATAAAGAAATCGCTGCAATCGTAAATATTATATCGTGAAATTAATAATCATACATCTTTCATCGAAAATTTTATTGAAAGTAAGAATACCTTAGACAAAATTTGATTAATTAAAATTAAAGTCTGATGTAGTTGGAACTATGCAATTAATGGGTAATCAAGTAATAAAATTTAATTAGGATTGTAAAATTAATTTCTCTAACCTTTACCAGAATAAATTAAAACAAAAATTGTAATAGATATCAAGTTTTTAATAATTAATATATAATAGTAATTAATTAATTAATAAAGAAATTAAAGAAAATGGTCATGTGATTTTGGTCTTATAGTTTGGTTCCTTTTCGCAATAATAAACACCTTAGTACGACATATAAAATCCATTATCGTTCATATACTCTTGCATTCTTGATTGCATAGAATTTATTAAAGTTTCACATAAGTTTCTTTCTCTGAAATGCTCCCATACAGATTGTGCATATTGAGTAATATTTTCTATCATTATTAGCATTCCTATTCGGCACCATAGCACTCCACATATTTTCACTGGGATTCGGATATGGAGATTTTGCCGCCCAATCAAATACTTCTACGTTATTTTCGTTAAATAAATAAAAAAAAAATAAAAGAAAGTAAGAGTGTTACTTTAGGTCCGAATTTTGATTTTTTTTTATATAAAAATTATTCCAAATGTGGCTCAAACAATTTTGTGTTCTTAGTTCTTAATAAATCTGACTGGAATGCAAAATTTGTGAGATTTTCCAAAAAAACGCTATATGATGAGTAGAAGCATTACTTCCGGTCCAAATTTTAAAATTTCTTTTATAGAAAAATTGTTCCAAATGTAGCTCTAATTACTTTTGCACTTATAATACATGTATAAAAAAACTGCTATTCGATAAGAGTAGTCTTACGTCCGGTCCGAATTTTCAAATTTCTTTTATACAAAAGTTGTTCCAATTCGGGCAATTTGCTAAAAACCGGTTTGTGCTAAGATAAGAAGGCCTACTTCCGGTGGAAATTTCAAAAAAAGTCTTTCTAAAATTCACATTTTAGTATTTTTGTATTCTTTAGAAATTTCTCTAAACTTAGTAGTTGACAACGTATAATAAATTTTGATTTTTTTAGTGAAGTAAACTAATTCAAAATATCAGTGTTGATCGGGAAAGATATAATTTTCAATAATTCTAAACATTCCCTTATTAGAAAATATAACAATTTTTACTTTTTATAAGAAAAACATGGATTGTTATAATACCAAATTGTTTAAGTATTATTTTAGTTTTCAGTTAAACGTTGTTATTTTAAATAAAAAGCTTCAACATCTAAAATAAATACAAATCACTCCCAGAAAGAATAGTAACAAGTCCAAAATTAGATAAAACCAAGATTTGAATGAAAAACAGTGGATCTCCCTGTAGAAATTAAAATAAAAGGCTAAAGAATAAAATAAAAGCCAGAAAGATATTGAGGAACATAAAAATGATTTTTTCTAATAAAGTACCTAGCATGAACGTTATCAGACAATAAATTATTATGAATAAACACAAATATTTCAAATATATTGGCTTATAGTATATGGCCGATGTAGTTTCTTTTACAAAGCAAATTAATACATAATACAATCTTTTTCTTTTAATTGTATTTAACATATAATTATATATAATTTTCAAAGCAAGACATTCAAAATATGTGTTTCATTCGTTACTATATATATGACATGTATATTTCGTGCAGATTGTAGAAAATAAAGTATTTAAAGACTTCAGAAAATATAAACCACACTCATATTAAGTAATGGCTTATTCATGCTATATAAGATTTACGACACATGTTTTTTGCTTGCCCCGTTCTTAACTCGAACATTAGAATGTTACTATCGTAGAACTTGGGGATCTATTTTCAATTTACACCGGTCATTCCTAAAGAAAGCAATTGTACATGTATAGTTGCTTCTTGTCCCTAGCCAAATACACTAAGTCGCAGTATTTGATCATGTCATCAAGATATGATTACGTTCTACCCTTAGCCTAGTGAATAACGTGCTAATCAAATAAGGAGTCCCATAAAAAAAAATATTAATCACAAACATAACCGGAGAAATGATAATAATGCTTATTGAAAACTAACCCAAAAAAAAAAACTAATAAACTAATATACAGGTTGTTCTATTTGAAAAATTGACTTTTAGGAAAAATGTGTCATGCAATTTTAATATAATTGTCTGCATATGCAATTAGTAATTGAGAAAAAATGCTTGTATTAGGACCATTTGTCGTAAACAACACTACTAAAAATTGTGTACATCTAATACCTACTTTTCGAGAAATCTAGTTTCATTAAAACTTTGAATTTCATCAGAGAAATAATAATACGGCCAAATCTTTAAATTTTAAGTTTATCTTATTACTTTGTGAGTAAAAATTATACGGAGAATACAAAAATGTAATAACATACAGGCTGTTCCATTTAAAAAACTAAAACTATGGTCAGCCGCCAAGTTGTGGAACACTCTGTATAATACAATATAAATATAGAAGGTACTCCAAGTGAGCGGCTATCTTAGAGAAAAACCAGCTTCGAAATATGCTTTCTCATAAAGTCAGGTGAGTCGTCTGCCTTTCCCAGGCATATGACTCAACCTATATATTAATAAGTCTAAATAGTTGACATGATACTAAAACTCGAGGTCAACTCCTAATTATGATCATAATACTTACACACAAGAATGTATAACCGGCTCAAAGGATTTGAAAGAACTACAATATTTGTTTTGGATGATATGGTATTAAAGAGACAACGTATCAACTCAAAATGTCCTTCTACCAAATAGTCTAAAAGGAATAACCCCACGTCACTCGCCGCTATAGGAATGGAAGTACTATCCTCTTTGAATAGAAATAATAATAATTACAGCGGTTTTACAATAAAAACTCACTCCCTGAAAATGTTTGTCTGTCCAATTTGAAATCAGTTTCTGACATAATCCCATCGAGGCTACCTAACCGCGAAGTTCCAATGAAATCGCTGATTACGCCTCGGGAACTTTTCCCCATTAGTAGAGTACTCCATTCGATGACAGAATAGTAATTATCTTATAGTACATTGAAACATGTAATTATCGATTATGTAAAGTATATGCAAGTTAAAGGTGCCTTCCGCTCTTGTACTCAATTATAATGGTTTGTATAGCTATTGATGGAAGAGATATTGCCTATGCAACAAAATACACCTTCCATTATAAAAGAAAATATCGAGTAAAATGTATTAGATAATGTAAATGAAGAGGAGTAACCTTACACTACATACATACATATACATCCCAAAAACAATTGCCTCTAATCTGTATGCTCGTTAGTTTTACACGCACACACTCTCATCTTTAAAATTTCTCACCTTCCACGTTGATTAAAGTTTAAAAGATTTTCTATATCCGACCCCTACTACAGTTTAGTATTCTACTTTTACCGTTTTTTACGTCTTATATATATAATGTAAATTGCTTGTTCTCTCCTTTCTTGAGAATTTTCCTGAAATGAAATATTACGCTCAAGCCTTGTTGTCTCCTGAAAAACCCACGACGTGTTCTTCTGTAAAGAAAAGCTATTTATAGTCGTTCATTTTAATTTTCTCCGGCTCTTGTCCGTCTTATTGTACGGGACAGGTTGGCTACTAATTTCTTTTCCTGACGATCTTTAATGTGAACCACAATATATCTATACATATTTTTCTATTCCAGTGCTATAAAGTTCACTTTAGGACACCCGTTTTGGTTGCATAAAGTATTACTTTATCGCACGCTACTTTTATTTTTTTTAAGTTGGTAACAAAAAAAATGAAACCAAATCATATTTAAATGTCAAAATATAAGTCATTTGACAAACATGTGTAAGAAGTTGTACAGAGAATAAAAAACACAGTTACGAACATTTTATTTACGCTAATTAACAATATAAATGGGATGATAAGTTTTTTGATGCTTTTATTGAAATTTACTTCCCATGTTGAATAGTACAACTGTTATAAACGTTTACTGTAACGCTAGAAGATTCGTGTGCATTAATAGAGATTCCAGGCAGATTTTGTGTACATTCTTGTTGATTCATATTGACTGACACATTACTGCCATTTGTATCAGAAGTCGGTGGATTGTGAATGATTTTAGTGGATGTATTAGGTACAGTAGACAGTATTTGAGCAACCTCAACTTTTTTCATGGTGGAATTATCAATGTAACCTTCGGCCACTGCTGAGGATTTCCATCCTCCATGGCGCTTAATTGTTATCAAGTTACCTCCACTATTAGCCAAATGTCACACTGGAACGTCTAAAGCAATGTCCAGTGAAGAGCTCAGGATTAGGTAAATTTAAGTAGCAATATTTTTTGGTACTTTTCCTATGGTATTTATACCACTTGGACTATTCACGCAAGATCCATTTCTATATTGCAGGAAGAAGCGTTTATGTGTAACATGGCTGAGACGAAGTGAATAATATTTTTTAACCAATTCAATCCATAATATTTGTGTTATAATAAATTGTTTTGGAACATAAGTTTTAGTTTTTGGCACTGCAACCATTATGACATCATTTTTAAACTGTATATCATCTAAAGTCATGTTCGTTATTTCTTCACGATGACAAGCTCCATTATAGCCCATTATAAGGATAATCTAACAGAATATTAATATGACAATTATAACAAAATAATGTAGAAAATTAGTAAAATACAACTACAATGATGTTCTTATTACTTACTTTCATTGCTAAATATGTTTTATTATCAGCTTCTATTATAAACTGGTTAATATGATCTATTTCTAATATCTTGGATTTCTTAGGCTCGTAGCCTTCAGATATTCTTTTTAAAAATGCAAGATGCCTAGAAAATTTTGAGATATCTATACTTTTATAAATATTTAAGCAACAACGTAACATTGAATAAGTAGACCACAAGTACGATGCCTTTTTTATCTTTCTTTCTTTGTCAAAATATGCAATTACTACATTTTCCGTAATATTCACAATATTATTATCTTTACACCAACTTAAAAAGAGCTGGTATTGCTTTTCATAAATATGTCGAGACTTCGTTGGCAAAAGATTTTCTAAATTGTCTTCTGCTATTTTGCGAATCTCTGGAGGCGTGCAGTTATTTATTTCCTCCATTGTGTTGGTAATTTGAAATAATTTATTACATAAATCAGACTAAATTTTAAACAAAATGACAAGTCCGTCGATATTCAAATATTTAAATTGTTTTACTTAAAAATTAGAGTAACCAACTTCAAAAAAACAAATTTCTAAAATGTTCGAAGAAAACATGTCTCTCATTTTAATCCTTTTTGAACTTTCAATAACCAAAATAGAAAAAATAGTATAAAATACACGTTTCATAAGACATTCCAAATTTGCATTTAGTAGTATATAATCTCCCTCTTGAGATCTGATTAGTTTTTCAGTAAAATCGGTACATCGGAAGTAGTCATTTACTTCAGTGAAAAAATCGAATTTTGCAAATATTTCGTCAACTACTAAGTTTAAACAAATTTATAAGGAATTCATATATACTTAAAATTAAAATTGAGATTCTTACCGGAAGTAGGTATACTCCTATCAAAAATCAGTTTTTTGCGAATATTTCACAAGTTATGTTTTTTAGACCGGTACGTTGCGAGTATAAAAGTATTTAGAACTTAATTTTCAACACCTTTCCTATAAAAATTTTTTCAGAATTCGGAGAGGAAGTACCACTTTTACTCTTACCAAATAGCGATTTTTTTGCAAATATGTCGTAAATTATGCATTCTATATATATTTACCAAAAGTAGTATTTAGATCTGGATTTGCAATATTTTTTGTATACATGAAATTTCAAAATTCGGACCGGAAGTAACACTTTTATTCTTAAGCAGTAGCAATTTTTTTCGAATATCTTGCAAAGTATGCATTCTATAGAGATTTATTAAGAGAATAAAATAGGATTTTGAATAATTTTTGTATAAACAAATTCTTAAAATTCTATAATTTGAAACGCTCATACGATAAGAAAGTCGTGTGGTGGCCACACCTCATTTTTTTTTTAGATGTTGAAGAGTTTCTGTATTATAATAATACCTAAGTTAAAATAAAATTTTAAAATATAACACTAATTTTATAATTTTTTCAGAATTATAAAATATTTTGACATGAAAATATTATGAGGTTATTGTATAAAGGATGTATTAAAATATGGTGGTTTAAAAAGGATGGATTAGATGCATGCTTAAATATGTTAGTTTTTTTTTTAATTATGGGCAAGGAATACAAGCAATTTCTAAAATACCATTTCTCAAATATGCTAAATCCTACCTCTTACAAGCATTTAACTGCAAATTACGAGCCATCTCTTCCTTGAGAAACATTTAATCTGGTCATTTCTACTTTTTCTATTGTAAGCACGACAACCGTACATAGCACGACCTGGCATGTTAAATAGAATTTAATTTAAAAAAAAACTCGATAAAATATATTTAACGTGTGTCAAAATGCTGCAACTGTCAAAACTGACTTGCTGTGCAATGACGTCAGTGACAGACCAAGTCATCATACCGGTATAAGTGTACCGTGGCTCCACCCTATATTGAGTTCATCCGAGTCAAACAAAATTAAAGTGCATGTTGAGATAAACTCATAATTAATCAATTACAACTACAATTTATTGATCATGTTTTAGGACTATCACTTCGTGATTTTTCAATAGCTATTATATGCGAAAAATAATGTCTATTATCTGAATACTTTCCATACATACCAAAGTACTATTTGACTTTTTTTTTTTCCAAATTTTTCTCTTGAAGAAAAATGCAGAAGGATCTTAATAAGTTGCAAATAGCATGAAAAAAACACTTGATAATATTCCACAAATTCTTTATCAAAACTCTATATACATTTCGCCTTCAGGTATCATCAGAAGTTCACCTGATACTAAAAGTAAGGTTCTAAAGATTAACATTTTTGTCAAAAATGAAACGTTAAATCTTAATGGTATAATTAAAGAAATAATCAACACATCACTTAGAAATGGGAAAAACCGAGTTGCCAATACCCGGATTTATTATCGGTGAATGTACGAGTATTATATTTGTCTGGTCATTAAGGAAAAGTCATTACCGGCATTCGCACGTACACTGACGAAGCCCAAACACGCAGTGTCTGTGCGTTGATTGTCGCTAATGACACTAGATGTGTGTGTGTACCCAACACATGTATATATATATATATACGTATACGTTTTGCGTATAAAGGTATATAGGTAAATAGTATTTACCTCTTAATGTTAGTTCTAGTATTTAACACTTTTCATTTTAATTCTTGATTGGTGGTGCCATCTAAAGGCTATATTATGTGGGATACACGTCTAACATGCAGGTTTCTCTATAGCGTGCGAATGCAGCCGGAAACCTTCGCTTTCAGTGTCGCTTTTGGGTGGCAGATGTGGCTGTGATGTTCACACGATATTTTCCACGCAAAGCCGACATAACTAGCGAAACTAATTTAAAAGTCATTACAGGCAGCCGCACGTACACTGACGAGGCCTTAGAGGCCGAAACACGCTATCTGTGCGTTGATTGTCGGTAATGACACTAGATGTGTGTGTGTATCTGAACACATGTATACATACGTATACTTTTTGCCTATAAATGTATATATGTAAATAGGATTAAGAATATTGCCTGCGGATGCAAAAGTAAACCCCCTTTAATATAGTAATCTTCTAAAACACTCATTTTCCTACTTTTTCAAATTAAGCGAGAACTCCAAATTGTTTAATGAACATTGATGTCCAGTTTTAAATATATACTAGAATACTCATAATTTAGCCTAAACACGTGCATACGTTCCGATAACCTACTTTAAAGTTACACTCTGTTTGACCTATATAAAAAATTTCACATCCACTACAATTCACTTTCTAAATTCCCGATTATTAAACTTGAAGTCCGATGTTTTGTTATTAATCATGTGATTTTTTAATGTATTATTGTTGTACTAGGCTATCTTAAGGGTCTTCGCTAGTGAATCGGAAATGTAATATTGGTTGCATAGCACATAATTTAATAAGCCAAGGATGTCCGAGTACCTATTACACATAGGGAATATATAATAAATAATTGAAATAATAACTAAATATTTAAGCGAATAAAAATTCATTTATGATCAAATATTTACACATTTGTAACCGCGGGAAAGATTTTTACCAGAATAACATTCATTGTAATGTGGGTTGCCTAATTTTAATTTACTTTATATTCATTTAAAACAAAGTAAAGAATAATTGAACGAAAAATAAGTGCAGAGCGGGGTAGCTGTTTATTCAATTTATAACGTGAACCCAATCAAACAAATCTCCTCCGAAGGATTTTTGAGGAAACTTTTAAAGATTTTGACATAATAATTAATTTTCTTTAATCCGATAATTTTTTTCTAAATTTGATTATTCAGCGGGATAGATTACTAAATTCTTCATAAGTTCACGTTGAAAGATTTCTCCAAATTTAAAATCGGCAGTTGTCTTCGGGACTTTCAGTAGTTTGTAAATCATTGAATTAAAAACAGCATATCTTATGTTAATAGAGTGGTTAGAAGTATTTAGAATTAACTTATCAGAATAAGTGGGTTTCCTGTAAATGTTATAGTCCAACGTATTAATAGTAATCCGAATTTTAATATCTAGATAATTAATAAACGATCAGGTTCCTCCCTTTCCATAGTAAATTGAATGTTATTATTAATCCTATTAAGTTAACCCAAGAAACAATCCGATTATGTATCAGAACCTGACGACAAAGAAAAAAATGATATCCAGATACCTAAACAATGCTACAACTGGAGCTGAACGAGATACATATTGCCGTGATCCCTACATTGGTCAGGCATTGTAAGATAAATAAACAATTATGTAATAGAATAAGTAAATAATTTATTAGTAGTAAGTGTAATTATGGACAAATGTATCATGAGTTGCATAACCGCAACGGCGTAACGTTATAATGTTAGGTAGATGACAATTAATAATTGTAACAAAATTTACTTTAAAGGTATAAAAATAAATACAAAAATAAAGTTCATGTATTCTATATTTGTAGAAACGAGGAGAACAAGATGCAATTTCAATATACAAAGACAGAATCAAATTTTATGCATTGTGTGAGAATCGCATTAAATATTTTGAACAATAAACCACTATTTAAAATGAATAACGTATTAAGAATAAATAACATAGAGAGAGTTATGATGAAAGATGGTGTAGTCAAAAGAGTTAGTCATTTGAATGCCGTAAAGTTATATGAAAAAGGTGAAATTAAATATTTACGAGATGAAAACATCTTTCATCATGAATAGACGTAAATTTGTAAGAGATTGTTATTATACCTGACACTTATATCTAAGTATAATTTTAAAAGGAATATGTAAAAAGGTATATTATTTTCATTCGACACAATATAATGTGGAAAAGCTTCAGTGGCAGGTTTAAATCCAGTTTTATCCAGGAAAAATTCCGAAAATAACACATTAAAATTGGTTTAATCTCATTAAAATCTACAAAGAAAAACAATGTTCAATATTGTTAACAGCTGCATACAAATCAACCTACAAGAAGACGAGGAAAGATGGTTCGAAGATATGGATGAAGTTGTCAGGGTCCAGGTTCATAATAACATAATTAATAAAAGGAGCATTCCAGTCGTATGCAATGTTTTTCCTGTTATTTTCAAAGGAAACGGCTGCAAAAGAAAAATACGAATAGTGTTAAATAGTGGTAGAAGAATATATTTAAATAATGATGAAAGAAGCAACGAATTCATCTATAAACATAATGAAGGATGGCGTTAATGAAAAGGAATGTACCTACCAAGATAAGAATATCGCAAATGTGCATTGACGTTAACAATAACAAACAATTTAAGTGCGTGCATAATTTGTGTAATTTCGAGATGTCAAACAATATTGGTGCAGGTCAGTTTAGGGAGAACGTCAAGAAAATAAATCTGAGCAGGACAATGCCAACATAAACGTTAGTGCGGAGTTTGTGGCGCTGCAAACGATGTATGGTTTTTTCTGATGATCGAAAATGATAAGAAGGCAAGTACGAGAGAAGAACGGGAGAAGCTATCGATATCTAGAAGTGAACAAGTTGCCGAGCTCTAGTAAAAGTAGCGTTTGATTTTTCATTTCGTTCGATGATTGCAGGCGTGTTATACACTGCATAAAAATCATCCACAGCAAAATGTATTAGATTATTTAATTTTCAATAAGTAATTTTTGCCATTAGTTTAATTTCATTTATTTTTTTTAATTATCACTATGATGGATCAATATAAGGAAGAATTTGATAAAATATATAAATATCATGAGTAAGTTTCACTTAAAATAAATTATGCTAAAGATGCTATGTGGAAATATTCATCTTTAGCGAAGAAAAATTTATTTAATATTTTGGATGCGATTATTATCTTCTTTCTTATAAGTAGACTAAAGTAGTAAATAATGGGATTATTGTTAACAATGTAGGGAGGCATCGATGACACAACGTGTGAATGTTTGTTAGTGATGTTATCTATGCATTGTTAACAAGTTATAGATACAAAATTTTATGGGGATTTCAAATATATTGATATAAGTAAGGATGGGAGCATTTTGATGGACAATAGCCAATTTATGATATGTACAACGTGTGAATGTTTGCATATGGTGATTGGTGACGGTCTTATCAAGGTGTTTTCTGTTTTGCGAGTTTTTGTATTTTCAAAAATACTTCGTGAAAATGAATGTCTTTGGTAACGCAGAAATTTAGCGTCGTATAATAAAATTATTATTTCTTTGAAACTATATAATGTTAAAATTTGAATATAGCAATGAGTGATATCTATTCTAAATCTATATGTTATATTTGTAATGTAATGTGTTTTCCGTATCTTTATAAAATACACGTTTGTTTGTTTTTACTTGTAATGGGAAAGTAAAAAGGACAATTTCTTTTTACGGCCACATGTGGCAAGAGAATTATTTCTTCGATGATGTTATTATAAGATGTTAAAATTGAATATAAATATTTTATGAGATTTAGTTTTTTTTTATTAGTAACCTTATCCTATTAATTTTAAATAAGAAATGTTGTGGGAAAAACAGAAGGAATATCACTGCTAGAACCTGCAAGAAATATATGAATGTTGATGGAGATTGAACTTATAAATTTAATAAAGAATTTTTTTTTATAACAACGTTATCTCTACATTCGTAATAAATTATGCAGCTTTGTATTACCGTAGTTTGATTAAATTATGCCGGTGCAAAATTATTATATTTAATTTGAAAACAAGGCTATGGCAATATGTTATTTCAAAGTAATCCATGAAAATATCTGCTAATAACGGCAACAATGGTGAATCGTTCGGCAGACCATTTATCTGCTTGTAAATGTTGTCAAACTCGAGATAATTTGGAATCAAGCACTAATTTAACATTTCCTCTATTTTTAATAATTTTTCAGGGCAATAATTATTAATTCCATATTTTAAAATAGATTTTAGTTTAGGAATCGGAATAGACATAAATAGACTTTTTACATCAAATGAAACAAGTTTAATTAAGTGATTTACTCCAATGTTTTTTAATTAATGTATTATATTTAGACTATTTTTAACTGTGTATTTAGATTTAAACTCAATTAATTCTGGCAAAATATCATTAACTAATTTACATAAATTGTATGCTGGCGCCTGGACATAACTAACCACTGGATGTAAAGGCACATGTCTTCTTTGTGAAGTTTAGGTAACCTATATAGTTTTGCAGCTGCTGGGTTCATGCAGATAAATCTGAATTTATGTCCATTCTCTATAACTCTACTTTTAGTTTCAGTTGAACTCCTGATGATGCCGCTAGGCGAAATGTACGTAGAGTTTTGATAAGGAATTTGCGAAATAATATCGATAGGCGTAAATATAAAATTTGAAGTACAGAGACTAATTAAGCACTGCATTGCAGTTTTCCAAATATTGTGACACTTACATCTACTAGTCTTGCCTATTTCTACTGCTTTTTTTTAAAACTAGACTAACGTTGTAATTCCGAAACTGTCCAAGTAAAATATATTTAATTTCCGTCTTCAATAACAATATCGATTGAATAAAGTACGCTTTATCAATCTCAGTAGCTATTTCAAAAAAAGAACATGAAAATTCACGAATATAAAATCATGTTTTCATTGCCGCTTTACGGTTATGCACTGTCTGGAATTCATTTCCGGAATTTCATGCATTTAACACGGACTAACTACGACTCTGAAAACTCAACGTTGGTTTATTATTTTTAACGGTAGATGTAGTGTGAGCGACGACGCTTCTCGTGACGCCAGATAAACTCGTCACGTGACAACCTCCGCCAACACACACTCGAATGTTCATTCACAAGCACCGAACTCCACAACGGTGTAGGTAGTTTCTGTCAGGAATGCATGAGCATACATAATTATCAGGTCGGTGCGGAATATACTGAACTAAATTTTACACTGACATTCACTTCTGTACATAAAAGCGCCAACTGATGCGAACAAGAATATTCTACGTAACATCGTAGAGTGATAAACGTACTTTATAAAAATAGCCAAATAATATTAAAGATATTTCCTTTTTATTGCCATTCAAAGTTTATATCAGGGATTCCATTGAAAGAACGCGAGTCAAAGTATTATTTTTAGCGTTACGCAAATACAAATTGAAAGTCAATGTATTATTTCTTCCAATAAAACATTTCCTGTCTATACTTTTCTAGTTAAATAGTATTTCTTAAAATATCTATATATGTATTTAACTTTTTGGTTAATGATAATTAGAACACCTAATTAATGTATGCTAATAAAATAATAACAGCTGAAAATAAATCCAAGGAGAAGTGAAATGTAACAAAAGAAATACGAGGTGAGAAAAAGAGTCACATCTTCCAGGAAATACTAAATCCGAATTGCTTGCAAACGAATTTAGTCTATATTTTTCTAATATACGAGGTAGGCGCCATAAATTCTCGGCCTGACAGACTTATACAGGATCAAACGTGTTCAAACTACGTCACGTCAAGCATGCACATACGCGAGGTGTACACTATAAATATGACGGTTCGAAGCCTAGTAGTTTTTAGTAACCAGACAACCAACGTGACTAGCGCATGAAAATGTTCGAAGAAACGAAATACCGAGCGGTCATTAAATTTTTAACAAAAGAAGGGCATACACCTTATCACATTAAACAACGTTTAAACGGCGTTTACGGTGATTCATCCCCTTCGTATTCAACTCCAAAAATGTGTGCAATATGTTTCCGTTTGGGACAAGAATCCCTGGAAGATGCTGATCGGTCGGGTCGACCACTTGAAATTTCAATTATTGAACATTTAGTGCTAGGAGATCGCCGTTTGAAAGTGAAGGAATTAGCAGTGATAACAAATATTTCCGAAACAAGTGTTCCCCGAATTCTGCATGACGATTTTGGTATGATTAAAATTAGTGCTAGATGGGTACCGCGACTTCTTTCTGCTCTCCAACGTGAACGTCGAGTCGAATGTGCGCAGACGGTTTTAAACATGTGTGGAGACTTCCTAAAACCGATTTTGGAGTCCTTTGTCACAGGGGATGAAACAGTGGTTCTGTTTTACGATCCTCTATCGAAAAGGGAGTAAAAGTGTTACTTCTGGTCCGAATTTTGAAATTTTTTTTATACGAAAGATATTGAAAATAAAGTTCTAAATACTTTTATACTCATAATGTAGCCGACTAAAAGGTATGACTTGCGAAATATATGCAAAAAACTGATTTTCGATAAGAGTAAAAGACCTACTTCTGGTAGGTATTTCAAAAAACTTTTGTAATTATTTTCTAAATTTTAATTTTAAGTACATATGAATTCTTTATAAATTTGTTTAAACTTAGTAGTTGACGAAATATTGGCAAAATTCAATTTTTTCACTGAAGTAAACTACTACTTCCGGTCTACCGATTTAACTGAAAAACTAATCAGATCTCAAGAGGGAGATTATACTCGTAATTACAAAATTTGGAATTGATATCTACAGCGGTTTGACCGCTACCGTGGTCACACACAGACACACACACAGATACACACAGACACACAGGCATTTTTAAATAGCAGTTTTTCGGTATCAGGGGACTTCAAAACTTGGACATCTGAAAAAATCTCGAGGTCGAAAATTTTCGTCATCACAATACTTCCTTATACTACGTATAAGAAAGTAAAAGTGGACAACTAGATTTGAGGCAAATAAGTCGACTGAGGACCTTCGAAGAGATCGGTCACCCGTATAGTAGTCCGGCTTCAAAGAAAACCGTTAAAGCAATAAAGTCCTCTAATTAATGAGTAAGTCGACTCACGCATAGCCGTCTATATTGTATTATATTGTCGATGTTAGAACCTTAGAAGTAAATAAATAGGTTCTTTGTTTACATAAAGATCGACGGCCAACAAAGTGTTTAATGTGTAAAGTATAATATATCTTCCTATAGATAGTTATTTTTGTGCGACTAAAGTTTAAAGAAGCTACAGGCGTCACTACCGTCGATGGAGGACTCCCACAAAGCACACCAATAACAGGAAGATCTTCTTCAGTAAAAGTAGAGGTGAAAATATATGAAAGGTGTTTAAAACTATTTACGCGATTGCTAGATAAAATTAAATGTTAAAATTTGTCATCATGTAAAGACATTATTAATTAATATAATAATCTTAGAACGAAAAGTCATTTAATAGTTGTCTTAGATATGATAATATTTCAGTGTTTGTAAATTGTTTGCTATTGTTGTTTTAAAAAATATCATTTGCTCTGTATATATGTATTAATCTTGGCATAGTTTGTTTTCCTATTGCTTACGTTGCTAGTATCACTATAAATACTGTACGGCCCTGAAAAACAAACAATCTATGACAGATATTATTTCGTAGAAGTGATAATACTAATAAATCACGAATACTAACGAATCTATTTCAGTATTAAAAGCGCTATGAAATTATTTTATTAATGAATTTTTCTAATTAAAATTGATTTTGTGTTTCTAATACAAATATTATTTACATTAATATAACTGTGTTTTATTTAATGGTGCCAATTAATGCCCTAAGATTATGTATTGTTAATAACCCCGAACCTGGATCGTCCTGGGAAAATGAGCTAGTCCGGTAAAACGGTTCAATTATTTTGTTTTATTTTTGAATTTTATTTTCTATTTTTTTGACGTTTTCCTGCTGACCTGTAATATTGTGTTAGTATGAAATAGACATTATTATTATTATTATTATTATTATTATTATTAAATAATCAAAAAAAGTCAGAAAAAAAATTATCTAGTAAAAGCAAAGATATACATATACTTAAAATCAGAAATATAAGTTACAGTCATCTATGACAAACAGTAATGTACCTAAGTAAGGAGTAGTGTAGAAGTGTAAACGGGGCAAGTCCATACTGGGCCCTTCATTATTCGAATAGAAGAAAGTATATACAACCTAATAAATAGAAATCTATTGCTACTTAATTTTAATTCATTGCGACAGGTGTCGGCAGAAAATGATCGGATTTACCTTCTCATATCAAGTATTTCGTACTGCTAAACGTAGAAAATGGGTGTGCAAGTTTGTCGGGTCTTGGTCTTTTCAACAATTTTGTGGCGTATTATTTCTCTGTGTAAGTACAAAGAATATTAATTATAGTGTGTAGTGAATAAATAATATCTCTTGATTTTTTGAAATTTTATAAGACAAACACGGGTCTGGTCTTGCCTCGTACGTTTTAGTAGATGGGGCAAGTGCAATCATGTGTCCAGGTAAGTGTGTATTAGTCCGACATGCCACAAAAACATACTGTATTCTTAATTTTACACTTCACAATGAAAACTTAAAAAAGCTAAAAATTAGATTAAGGAAGAGATTACTACTGCTTACCGGGCTAGCAAAAAATGTAAGACACCACTAAACACCATTTAAAAGAAAGATGTGTTGTAAAATCAATATCTTTTTTAAGAAGAGCCCTTTCAATTCAAGAAGGAAGACAACATGCTGACGGCCTCTTAACAATGGGCAAGTATGGTTCTGCTTTATCAAGAAAGAAAGTATTGGAGCTGGT